>CM066229.1:15990784-16590784 GCA_033675125.1 Athetis lepigone | reverse complement strand
TAGTTTTTCAATAAAATCTGATGTTAATTAAACACAACACGCAAATATACCAATAAACATTATTTAATCTCATTGATCAAGCACAATAACCCCTCGCTCTTCAAAAAGCTATCAAATAACTCTTTAAAACACAGGGGAATCGATTTGCAAAGTGACAATACATCATGTCAGAATTTATAAGTTTTCATTCGCTTGTGGATTCTGTAGAGTCAAATAAAATCTGTCAAAGAACTTTGGATATTCCAATTTAATATTTCTTCATAGTTCTGAGGTTCCCGTCTCCCTAGAGCACGTGTATAATATTTCAGTTTTTATTGGTTTGTGAATTCACTACATCATAATCACTTTCCGCTATCTGTCTGTCCGTCTCTATGTATGCTTAGATGTTTAAAACTACGCAACCAATCTCATGCGTTTTTTCTAAATAGAGTGTGATTCAGATGGATGGTTTATAAGTAAAATAAATAATAATATAAAGAACACCAGAGAATTTAAAAAAGTTACCCAGTCTTGTGACATTGATTGTATCGAATAGCTTGCCATACTATTAGATGTTACAATTTAAGTGACTCGCCCTAGGTTTGAGCGAGTGTAATCTGTGAAATTTTCTTTTTTTTGTTACAACGTGCATGTAGGATCTCAAAGAAATCGATGTACATACGTAAGAAAAAACATCGTATTGAGAACCCCCTGCTTTTTGAAATCGGTTAATAAATACGATGTACAGTTTCATTCTTAATTGTGAGAACTTAAGCCTTAACTTAGTAAGGCTTTGTATAAATATTAATAATACACTACAGGGTCAGTAGGCCTTTATAAGACGGATCGATGCCCTAGTAAGAATCGCAGAGTAGCTGGAAGAAAAAGATGCAGAACCGACTCGTTTAGTAATCTGTGGAAAAGATATTATATTATATTATATTCAATTGAAGGAGGGTTATGATGCGGAAACATGGCACAATATTAACAAATTTTAATTTAATTTTCATTGAATATTGAAATCAAGACTACTCTTTGAGACATAAAAAATGTTGAGAACACTCTATAGTAGACATATTGATCTCGCTCTGGTCGGTTCCTTATATCTGAGGATCGTGGTCAGCGTGTAAAATTTTGACGACGAGTCTTTCTATTTGATCGGTTCGTCATACACAATACCAACATATTGTTCATTAACCCTTCGTACTTGTATTAACTCAAACAGTAACAAAACAACAATAACACCATCTATTCCAGGGGTGGCCAACTTGAGTAGACCTAAGGTCTACTGTTTACTAAGGAAACCCTGTGCGATCTACCAAACACATACCTACTTCTTGAAATCATAAATGAAATAGCGTAGTTTAAAGTTTAATACACAATCGTATATTTTTTATTGACCAGTCTTAGTAAGCTCTGTTTACATCACGATTGAGATCGTTAGATTTACTTAACATTATATCGGTCGCGGTCGACCGGTCGACCGCGATCTACCGGTTGGCCACCCCTGATCTATTCCTAATGATTCTACCGTCAAAACAACAAAGCATTCGATTTCAAAGCCAGTTCAATTATGAGCAAACTGCATCAGACACGACACGCTGACTCGACAAATGCACACTTATACGAAAGAGCTATCTCAATGATGTGAGCAATAAATAACTTCTGAAATCGCTGAAACGAACCCGTAAATCATAAATGGTGTATGACTCAGTATGAAGAATTTACCGATGTAGAATTTACGATATAAATAAACAAAGAGATCTGTGTTTTATTGTTTTTAAAAGAATATGGATCAGGTAGTTCTTGATGTATCGTGAGAATGTTCTGGACAGTTTTGTAAATCGCTTGATTTCGTTTGCAGTCGATTTAGGAGTACAAGACATATTTATTGGTAGCGGAAATCAGACATATTGATGAAGAATGTCTTTCGCATAAAGGTAACGGATTGCTCTTAACACAAAACAAAATTTAATATTTGGTAACTACGTGGGTAGGTTGTTTTATTGGGTGGATGTCAAATTGTCCTATTTTACCACTATAAGGTTAAAATTTCTCCTATACACAAAGCTCTACTACTCCTAAAACATTAAAGGGGTTTTTTTGAGGATGGGAAATGGTCGGGGCGGGAGGAAGTGTCAGACTTTTACTGACTAAAACTTACCCTTGTTCCTTTAGTTGCCCAATATGTTCCAGGGCCGCGAAAGTACTAGAACTATTCCGCAACCCCGGAAACATTCAAAGGTAATTAATGCCTATGTATCTACTGAAAACACTTCATATTTTACCTTCTTTAGTGGCAGTGGGCTGGGCACATAGCTCAAAGAACCGATGACCGATGGGGGAAAAAGGTTCTTGTATGACGGCCCCATATTTGCATGCGCAGAGTGAGATGGCCAGCCGCCAGATGAACAGATGACCTAGTGATATTGGCAAGCGCAACATAGACCGGCCACCCGCCAGATAGACGGGTGATCTAGTGAAGGCCGCAGGGAACCGGTTACAGGCGGCACAGAACCCCATGCTGTGGAAAACGTTAAGAGAGGCCTATGTTCAGCAGTAGACGTTTACAGGCAAATGATGTTTCGTGCTTCCAAAAAAGTAAAAACAATAGTTTTTTATACTATAAATAAAAAAAACGTTGATTTGACTGTATCTACATATATATTGCATTTTCAAGGAAAACTAAACGAGGACGTTTGTATTTTTGCTTGTCTAAAAACGTCAGAACATGACGAAAATGTTAGGGTTAATTAAACAGTACAATGTAAAATAAACTCTATCCTCATAAGCATAATGAACATTTCTACTTTTCCCACAAACATAGGTTTTTTACCCATCAAGATGGACGTAATAAACAGTGGGGCATCGCAGTACAAGTTTATTATTATGCCTAGTAAAGAGAGAAAGATGAAAATAATATGACATGTGGTATCATTACGTAGTAATCTAAGTAATTTATCAGACTTACTATGAGGTTACGTGATTCCACTGTATTATTTTCATCTACGGTCAAATGTGAACATACATTGTGACGTCTTATGTAAAACAAAATCTGGTTGTCTGGTATTTTTTCACGGAAAAACTAGTAAAGAGGTTTTATGAAAAAAGTCAGCCTTAACTTAACGCAGATGAAACCGATTAATTTAAATAGGTAGAATAGAATAGAATAAAGTAGCAAAGATAAAAACATAAGATATCGTATTTTCTGGTAAGTAGCACTCTATATAAAAGAAACACAATTTGTAATAAACACTTCTGGTATTACATTTAAAATATTGAATTTATTTTAATGTTTTATGCAAAAACAACATGTCAACCTTCATTGTGGTTTTTCACATTTTCCTTTTTTTATTTTGAAACAGAGTCTATCTTCCCTGTCCAGGCGTACTCGTCATACAAGCCAAAAAGCCCGGCTTTCACTAATAAAATTAAGTTAATAACTGTTTATACCCTAATAACTTATACCAGTTTATTAGTTACTAGCTGTTCCTCGCGGTTTCACCCGCGTTAAGTTAGGTTTTTGGTTACTGCCTCGCTCCCGTGGGACATAGCGTGATATTATAGCCTATAGCACACAGGAATAATGTAACTTTCTGCCAGTGAAAAATTTTTTTGAATTGGATCATGAGTCCTAGAGATTACCTCTTACATACAAACTTACAAATTTTACCTCTTTATAATATTAGTAGTATAGACTGAATTACTGACCGTGACCCGTGCCTCGGAAAGCACGTAAAGCCGTTGGTCCCGGTTGTCATTCGTAGAACTTTGACAGTCGTTACTGGTTAGCCAGAAACTATGACCAGTCTTACCAAGAGGTATCGTGTCGCCCAGTTACTGGGTTGTGGAGGTCAGGTAGGCAGTCGCTCCACGTAAAACACTGGTATCCAGCTGAATCCGGTTAGGCTGGCAGCCGACCCCAACACGGTTGGGAAAAAAGGCTAGGGAGATGATGAGACTGAATTACTGACCCACTGCAGACAAGGTCTCTTCTCATATAGAGAAAGCACTAATAACTATTGCAAATTTGCAATACCAAAAAGTTGATAGCCATTAGCGATAAGTAAGTAAGTTTTTAAAGGCGTTTGTTTTTTATTTTAACTTTTTGATACAATATATTCTGAGTACCTACTTTTTTAAGTCGGTTAAAAATAGTTAAAAAACTTTTACGGTAGAATACATGATGAGTAATCCTATCTTTCTACAGATTACTGTTTTCCTACGTTTTTATTTTCCTGAAACCGCTTAACTGAATAGTATTTTTACATTTCTCCTTTATTCCATGACTCGACCAACTAGTTCCAATGAAGAATGGATGTAAATAAATTTTCCTCGTGATTTAACAAGAAAACTCAACATTTTAGTTCTCGTTAATAACGAATATACAATACAAAAGTTAACTAGAAAACTGAATTTATCTGATCAATTATTCAACATTTCTGTGTGATCTTGATCAATATTCAATATTTATGTTCGATTTACTTATTCATAAGCTTGTAAAATTCATATATAGAGGTTCGAATTCGAATATAATACTGAAAGAAAGATATATAAAAACATTATGTTATTTATTATAATTGCAGACAATAATTTATTTTAAAAGAGTATTATGTTTCGGAATGGAATAAAATGAATTTACTTTCGTTAAAAATAAATCATTATATTCCATACGCTTACAATACTACATAATTATTTAGTTCATAATATTCCCATAACTCCACACATGTACAAATATGGTTTATAAAATCAAGGTTTTATATTTTTATTTTTAAGGTTCCGTACCCAAAGGGTAAAAAAAAAATTGGGTAAAACGGGGCCCTATTACTAAGCCTCCTCTGTCTGTCTGTCTGTTTCCAGGCTGTATCTCGTAAACCGTGATAGCAAAAAAGCTGAAATTTTCACAAATGATGTATGTTCCGTTGCCGCTATAACAACAAATACTAAAAATTAACGAAAATAAAATATTAATATATACAATAAACGTGTTTTTTTTTCGTATTTTTTTTGAGATGATAGTACGGAACCCTTCGTCGCGAGTCCGACTCGCACTTGGCCGGTTTTTTTTTTTATTTTTTTTATTAACAAAACTTAACATCATCGTATACAAAATACGATTCGTGATCACATATTAAAATCCGCTACGACTCATATCAGTGGATCAGTAACCAAAGACGAGGGTGAAACTGCGGGATACAGCTAGTATTATCATAGTTTGAATTAACAGAATAGGGGTCAAAGATGATAATTTAAAACTTTGAGTCAAAATTTAATACCAACTGTCAAAGAGATAAAATATGAATGGGTAATCACTTTAGATAAAAGTACCGTTACATTTTGAGTAAAAAATCTTCGTACTATATCTTTAACAAGTGATTGATATTTATTTAATGATTTTTTGGCTCACTCACCCTTGAGGTCTTATAGTATTCTTACAGATCTGGACACTTCAAATATTGAGACTTTACGAATTAATAAATTAGCTTAATTTTCCCGTGGTACAAAGTATTGAACTTATTATAATGATCCTAGTCGCTTATTGATTTAAATATAACACCGCTTTTGTACTAAATTATATCATTTTTTGGTAACTAAAAGGAGACAATTTTTTTTGTTCGGGGATTAGGCCCACCACAAATTGTGGCATTTATTAATGAAATGCACGTTAGTTTATTCCTTATAATATCTAGATTACAGTGGCAATATTAGCAAAACTCTAAGTAACCGGAATACTGGGAAATACGACAGTCAAAACATGACTCTCATAATGACCTAAAATCTCACAAGAGCGATTATTTAATGAGTGAATAGGTTTCCTAGGTATTTTATGTTAGAATAGTGCACTTTCAATAATAATATAGGTGTAAATGACATAAAAACCTGGCTTTCGTGTGATTTTTTTTCGATTATTCTTTTACTGTGGACGCCAATGCTTTTATAAGTAAAGTTGTTGCACATTTCGTTGAAATCGAGGTGTACAATTGTTACAACAGCTTTATATATTATGCACTGTATCTCCAGAAGCCATTTTTCTAACATCTATTGAATAAAAATACGAAAAGAACAGAAGAAGCACTTATCTGACTATCTAGAAAACTGTTGGAAACTATTAGGCTAAGTTTACATGACCGCGAGAAGCCGCGCGTCGCCGCGTGGTTAAGGCGTTCGCATGATGATGTGCATACCAGTCCGGATGTCAATGTTGCTTGAGGAGGGGGCAATTTGCTTATGGATTTTATACCGAAGTCTGAGTCGTCGCAGAAAATGACAAAGACAATAAAAAAGCTTTCTTGCATCCTATTTTAAATGAAAGTCTTTCACTTAAAATAGGATGCAAGAATGCTTTTCAACGAACGTAGAACGCGCGGTAATGTCTACGATAATTGCTGCTTACTTTGGTCTTGTACCGCGCGGTTAGTGGTACAGAGCGGTTTCGCGCGGTCGTATGAACTTAGCTTAATAATGTAGTCTGTCAGTGTCAAACTGATTGAAACTGTACCACAGAGCATCTACAACGGAATGTTAATTAGGTACGTTTCGTTTCACATAATATATTTAAATTCACGTTGAAATAAATGTAAAAACGCTCCTCAACATGCATTTTTTCGTAATAGTTTTTTACTATTATTTCATTATTCCCGTTAGATATCTATATAATTTTTAGTGGGTTAGTTATAATAAGGTGATGACTTGTTTCATGCGTAAAATTATTAATAAACGTAACCGTTTAATAGTGGGACCAAAAAAAATTGTCTCCTTTAAATATTTAATTTTACTGACACATAAAATAGCTCCTGAAAGATTAATGTACTAAACTCTTCAATCAATCTTTCTGAATACTTCATATAAACAAAGGAAAAATATGAACTCAAGCCAAGTGCTGAAAGTAATATGTTTCAGATGCAATCCCTTTAACGGAAAATGGCTCATCCCGAAATACTCATAATCCGAACCGAACTAATATTATATGCGAAAATAACTCTGTTTGTCTGTCTGTCTCTTCTTCACGCCTAAACCACTGAAACGATTTGAATGAAATTTGGTACAGATATAGTCTAGGACACGAGAAAGAACATACACACAACGCGGACAAAAGCTAGTAAATAATAATCCTACTCATGTCGTGATGATTGTGGATTCGAGTAAGTATTAATGTGACTTTTTCAATATTAAATTTTGGACACCACAGACATGGAAAAATAAAGTGAGGAAACTTGTACTGTATTTTAATGTAAGTTTGAAATGTCCAACACGCCTTAAAGTAACCTTAATATTAACATTGCCGCTCATAGTAAGGAGAAGAAGCTTTATGAGTTACCAACAAAACTTGAGTCTTGTGTCATGTCATGTCCCACTGCAGGCAAACGTTTTTTTCGCCGATGTCGATCATGTTGAAAAAAACTGAGATTAAAAAAATAATTTCTCTCAATCTCCTTGTACCTTACATGTCCCCTTTTTGTGTGCTGTATTTGCCCAAGATTTGCCCGTAGTATAATATCTTAGAATGATATCCAATACTCAAACTATATAAAGTTCTATATAATATGTGATGTAGGTGAAGCTTAAATAAGATTTTTTGTGAATTCAGAGGCGGCTAGCACTGAACTGTAGAACTAAAATATAGAGCGTATGACTATTGACTCTAAAAATGTGGGCTATGTTTCTTGTTATATGCTGAGTGCTTTTCTAATTTTTTCTCTTTATTCGTGACGCAAATTGACGACAGCGGAGGCTTTTAAAATAATAAGTATACTTGTTTTATTATTCTACCAATCTTTAATAGTTAAGTACTCGTCTCTATGAGGTTGAAGGTTCAATTCAAGTGCCATTATTTTGTCTTTTTGAAGTCATTTGTAATTTCTAAACTTTATTTTGGACATTATGAATGACCATCTGACATCAATATTTCTATAAGGCTTGAGGAAACGTTATGATGATGATCAATGTTTCGGTTTCTTTACAAGAAAAGGCTCTGCCCTGCAATTGAAATTAATAGGCTAAATAATCAACTACCTTTTGCTTCTGACTTTAACCTTTCGTGTGTCTAGGACGTGTATCCACGCAAGTCTGTAATAAGAGCATTCAATGGATTAATGTGTAATATCCTAAAAAAAACTAACAAGTGTATTTTTTTTAAATCCACTAATTTATTAAGATCGTAACTGTAGTTAACAAAAGAGTTGTTTACTACGAAATGGCTGAACCGATTTAAATAGAACTATCGCTAGATAACCTTATTTTTGAATTAATGAACCTACATTGCCACAAACAAACAGACACACCCTTATAGCGGACAAACTTATAATAGCCCTCTTTTTTTTGGAGGGGGGGGGGGGTTAAAAATGTGTTAATAGTTATGACATGTGTTACGCTGTATTTACACTACATGTGTGCTAAATTTCAGCTAATTCCTTTGAGCCGTATATCTTTAGCGACAAACAAACTTGCACGTTGTTTTTCCAATAGATGTTAGTATTTTCTGTTTGACCTGTCGGCGCCAATTTTCTGACCTCTTTTTACAATATCTTTCTACTTCTATCTAAACAATAATAGGTATTAAGTTTCCAACGAAATAATGGACTTTTTTACCAAACAAATATCCAGTCATCTCAAATCAGTCAAAATTCCTTTATATTTCAAGTAAGTGAAAAGCCTCATAATAATTACTTAAAGCCTTATATTATAATATTAATGGAACATATTTTTATAAAATGTTGAAAATATTTTCTTTAGAATATCATTTTGTTAACAGAATTTTGACCGAAAGCCGTTAATTGCAGTTTTAATTGCCAGGGATTCGTCCAGTGCTAAGCAGAGCAGAAATACGAATATACTTGAACAGTTTTCAATAGTTACTTAATTTTGAACTTGGCAAATACTGGAATCGAATACAAAACTGCTTAATTGCATGCCAGTACGATACAGTCAGACTATTTATAACACTTTCAAAATTAAATGAATTATAAGTAATCGAATATTCAGTTAGAGAGTTAAAGCTAGTTTTTCGTTTCAAAACTTATTTTTAATGGAAATGACGAGCAAGAAACTCGACAAACACTAATTTCAATTAAGCTTTTATAAGATCCTGGCTACATTATTGTGGTTTGATTTATGTATATTGTAACGACAATAAATATACAACCCTACTAACAGGATTCGTTCACAAACATGACGCGATTATATTTTGAATGAATTTAAATAAGCACAGACGCCAGCACACTTTTTAGCAATAATATTACGCACTCAATTTCCAACTTTACTTGTGAGAAAATTTAGTTCATTATCAACTAAATCAAAACTGCTCGAGAACTTTGTTATTCTGTTTACGCTGACCCTTCCTTACCCTACATTGCGTCTGACTAGGAAAAACTAATAAGAAACAAGACAAGTTTAATCTAGTCCCGAAAGTTGTGAAGGAATTCCTTCCCTCTCAACACCCTTTTTGTAAGTTATACGTGTATACTTAAGAGGCCTGAGAGACACGAAATTGACGGTAAAAAACTTTTGTGGGGTAATTAATTTGATTTCATTTCATTCATACCAGGTACGGCATGGGTGTGGAGAGGATCGTTACGCTTGCTTATGCGTGGGGTATCATTAGCTAGATCTCTTAAAACAATTAGAATAGAGGTTGCTAAGATGTTATTTTTAATAAGGGATCCGTTTGTGAGATATTCCCAAAAATCCCGATAAACATGTAAAACATTAAAAGTAAAATCATAACAATTTAGGTGGTAGGTACGGAACTGTGTGTGGCCTGACATGCACTTGGCCTGTATTTGTTTTACCTTTACGCACCGATGCCCATACGATACAATACAAAGACTATTTTTATATATATACTTACCCTATTTCAAAAAGAATATCAGCCTCTAATAGTCCAACTACAGGATAAACAAAAAATACAAATATTAATCTGTCACAGTCTGAGATAACTCTCATTTCGAGGTCTTCATTTATTCACAAGTTACCATCAACCATCGAATATCAAATAAAATATATACAAAAACACATTATATTTAATTATGTACCTAAATTGCAAATCAATGATTGATTACATTTATGTTTTAAAGTGCTTGTTGTTTAAAAATAAACCAAAGCGTGAACGTGTGCAAGTTAGGAGCAGATCGTATCAGAAGTACGACGGATCTCCTGAACAAGCGATTCAGGCATGTCTTACTATCCACTAGGGGCGTAAGTGGCCCTACCATCGAATACCTTCGCAGTCTTATTGCAAATGCCATTAATAAAGAGTTGAAGTTACTATCCACTAACACTTATATGTATTAGTTAAAGACCCTCAGTACGCTCAAGCAGACCCGCACTGGACCCGCGCCCCAACCGTATTAGTTCTCTGTGCATTCTGCACTTCAATGTTACTTTGCTCATTTCATACTACATTTTATAGAACATTGTTCCATGAATGAAACGCTCGATTGTATCCGACATTCCTTTTCTATAGTTTTATTTTAAGATCTCGAGTACTAGAGCTAGCTGCGCTTTGAATTCTAATCACATTACAGACTAGCTGAAGGAAAATTTGTAAGATAAGGTGCCTGTTTGTAACAAGTGTTTCATAGCTTGATATTTGGGTTCAGTATCGCCTAATAAAGGAAGTGACAACAGGTTATCTCACAATAGAAGTAATTATAATGCATCGGATCAACTTAGAATTAATAAACTAGCAAAATTTCGCGTTGACATTATTCCAAGTAGAACAACTTACAATCCACTCTACTCCCAAGCTAAAGGGGAATATCTACATATCGCCATAAAACCTGTTGGACCTTAAAGAAGGAGAATAAAACAAGATTGCAAGTAGCAGAGATGAGAATATTGAAATGGAGGTGCGCCACAGACAGAAAAGTTGAAAGAGAATTATTTACCTACATATGCCCAAGGAATTAGGAGGGAGAGACAAATAAGATTGAAGGAGTTATTAATATGAATGCAGCCGGATGGAGGGGTAAAGAAAGTGTGAAGTATGACAAAGGAGAAGAGAAGAATGTAGGGGAGAAGTGATAGCAGGTTGACAGGATGAAATGAAAGAAGAAAATTTACATAAAGTGGGATATAGACAAGAGATGATGCAGACGATGAAGTGAAGATAATTATAACAATAATCCAGTCTATGAGTTTACGAACGCCCATGTAAGACTTCGAAAACATAAATAAAATGAAGATTTATTCACACTTACGTTCACCGCCCACGTTTCCCGAAATATCTATTTTCAATGCATTACACAACATAAAACATAAACACTCACAATAGCTTTACGAGCATCTGTTTTGAAAAACAACCGGGAAATATTTAAAGTTTGTGGTAAAATTATATCGTGAATGGCGTCAGACAGCGCGTTAAAAAACGTCAACGAATTTATCTTGTATCGGATTGCGGAAGGATTTGTAACGAGATATTTGGTGCATGTATGGATTAATGGGGCAGACAGAATATATAAGTGTTGCTTGGTATTGAAAATTTACAGGAAGAGCTTGCATTTTTTCTTTGTGTGAAATATATTTTCAAAAGATTGACTTAAAAGACTTCTTTAGTCTTTTAAGTCAATCTTTTTAGAATATAAATAAATATTACTAAGGTAGTGCTCCAGCTGAGCGGAAGGTAGGTAGATAATTTTACTGTCACTGTTGCACAACTGGAAGATACGGACGAGAAGAGACAGAAAGACGGAGTATAACTATGACAAAATTCGTGTTTTGTAACATTTACTTATCTCGGCTTTAGGCTGAAATTAAAAAGAATAATCTCACCTACTTGCGTAGTATAAGAGTAAGTCTTTTAATTTATTTTATATCGATGATCTAGTGATCATTTTTTTTCCTGGTACGACTGAGTACTGACTAAAAAAAAAATTGACTATAGTCAGTACGACTATAGTCAATTTTTTTTTTAAAAACGAGTACTGAGTATATATCTTTCACATTTCCGGTATTTGACAGAGAGAGATGGGAAATTAGTCGAGGCGGAGCCAACGCTTTTAACACCAATAATAACACTTATGCTGATTATGTGGACCAATAGAAACGCAGACAAAATTTTTGATACTCGTTTGTTAAAAAAAACAGACTATAGACTACACTTAATTATGAAAATATATTGCAGAATATTCAAATGTTTACTCAATCTTAACATTGAAATCTTCCTGCCGAGATTCAAGTGCAATAACCGTTCAAGAACGTTCATCCTTGCCATCGGTTCAAGCACAGGTTCAAGAGAGGACATCAACAGCGTGTTTTGATCTCTGTACCATTTCAAAATGGCGGCTACAATTTGAAATTCGAATAAGTCAAAGGATGTTTATGTCTCTGTCAATTTGCATTGGTTCTCTTTGCTAGATAACTCTTTGATTTACCTCTGGCGTGAGAATTTAATTTGCCATTTTGTTTTTACTTTGAAAAGAAAGATTTGTTAAACCGTTTGAAAAATATCGTTAATTTGAGTTGTTTGCATTCACAATATTGAAAGTGTTTTGAATCAACTAATGCTAGTTCAATCAAATGTTTACAATTTGACGATAGACTTTAGTTCAACGACCTTCGAAAAAAACAACTAAAAAAGGAGAACATTTTAAAATAAGACTATTCTAAAATTTAATTAGGGATGTACTTACTGAAGATAAGTGTTTTAAGCATTTAATAAAGAGTAGCACTCCATATGTATACCCCGCAGGCACCATACAAAATAATAAAAAAAGCATTGTCTTAGGCAAAAACCCATCAATGAAAATTCGACCGATATTCACAACGTTTCTTTTTTTCTTCTCATTTTAGCTTTCTGCCGTACTTATTCATGAAAGCTTTGACAGCCAAATCTCGTTCCTATAACTCTAACTAACCTATAACTCCTAATGTGTTCAGAAATGGATTTAAAGTTCACAAATATAAATAAACGGACTATTAGCAGGACGTATTTATTTACTTTCCTGTGTGAATAACTAGTTGCTGTGTAGCAGCAAAAATACTATGCCTGCTTTACTGTTTTGTTCACCGCACAAATAGTGCAACAACCGTACATACAATAGTGTTAACCTGACTTTTTGTATGTCAATTTGTCTTTAAGTTTATCCCGAATAGCAGAAAAAAATATAAAATTGGTTCCGGTGTTGTAGAACATGTATCAAGTATTCTTAATTTTTTAAAGAACTCTTTAAAACTTTTTACTCTTTAAAAAAAATATTTAATGTATTTCGGCTTTGTTACGTATGTTATTCAATTATGTACTACCTTTTGCCCGCCGCTTCGTCCGCTGAATGTCGATTTTTTTTATTTTACAACAACGTTATCAACAGTCAGTCAATCAGGTTAGTTTACCATTTTATATACGTAGATAGATTGTAAATATAAAATAGTAAGTAGTCAATATCAAATGTCTTCACATATGGCGAACACATCAGCTGTAAAATAAAATCCCTACTGTCTGACGCTAAGTAATTACTATGTAAATTAATCAACGAACTATTGAGATACAGTTTGTTGAGGAAATCGTATTATTTTCATCTACACAGGACAGCCTGGGAAGTCCACTTTGGCCCATTGAATTTTTTGGGGTAGATTTGTGGAATAATGGCGTTTCAACTTAACTATTGGGAAGAACTGATTAAATCTTTTAGATAAGAATTCATGTGAATTTCTTTTAAACTGTACGTGAGCATCAAGAAAGGATATTCGGAAATTCAATCCTAAAAAAGGTAAAGAAAGGTATGAAAATTTGTACGAAAATCTTTATTTTTCATACAACTAGTTTATTTCCATACACAACTAACTAAACAGAAATATGTACCTATTACTATTAGAAAGTGTAATTACAGATTAAATAACATCCAAGAAATACTTTTTTCACAAAAATCCGGGTGTTTGCAGTGAGTCGTGATTTAATTCGACCTCAGTCTCTCATGTCACAATCAGAGCAACTCAAGCATATAATTAGTAGCATAATATCATTTGGAGATGATAAAAAATCATCTTGACAAGAACGATGGTGCTGCAAAAAGACTGCGGAAATCTCCTTGCTCATGAAAAAGTTAAGTGAATATGCAAATGTGAGATCATTTGCGCGTTCCCGCTATATTTGATCAAACCACTAACTAATCCTTACTAATCTTCAAGGGATTTTTCCCCTCAGGTTTTATAAAACATGAAGTTTTCAAAAGAGTGTCCGTGAAGTTTTTTGCTTGTTTTTCTCCATAGAGACACGTTTTGGAACAAGCAACTAGCGTCACTTTCTGGCTAATCGATCGACTCTTTGACATTCATGAAAATCATTCCTTCTCATATTCCTCGTCCTACCTCGGTAAAATGTCTTCTTTCTTTTGTGTTCACTCGTTTTATATTTAAATTATGTAAATTCATTGAAATTAATGAGATTAAATTGTAACTGATCCTTTCTTTAGTGATTTATTGTTATTAGTTTTTTTTTTCTTTCTTAATTAGAGATATAGTCATTATCTGTGGTTGTAATGTCCGTCTGCGAAGAAATTCTTATATTTTGATCTTTAAGATATTGAGGGTAAGTAGGTAATGTATTTTGTATTGTGTGCGCTTTCGATGCAGTATCACAAAGATTTACAGTAGATTGTTGACAGTGATATTCAGCTGAACTCGTATAGATTGGAAGCCAAGCTAAACATAAAAAAAGCTGGGCATGTATAACAATTAACTATCTGCATAATTGAAACCAGAATCATTGTTCGCGATTCTACTACATTGTATATTCTACTCATCTGCCAATGATTGTGTAAATTGATAACCGGGACCAAAAACTTTACGTGCTTTTTAACGCGCGGGATATCAGTGATGACCTAGAATGACCTATAATGACCTAGATAAACTAATAGTTTTGCACAAACGGTTAATCGAGCACATTACTATTGAAGAAAAGTTCCCGAAGAAAAAGAATTTTCGAATCCTGTAATGTATGACTTACAGGTTCTGAATGTGTTGTCACTTGTCAGTAAGTTTACTTTCAAGTTTGTAAACATACCCATGATGCAAGAGAACTTCCTATTCCGGAGCAAAGCTACAAAAAAAACTAAGATGACATGATGGATCTACTCACGCAACCGTCAAATACATAAAAAAATACAAGGTTCAATGAACGTTCAATATTAAGGCTACCTCTCATTATGTACTGACAACAGTTCCCTTTATATCGGTAGCTGAATTTATTTCATTACAAAGTCCGCTGAAGTTCATGCCGTCACGGGAGACGCTCATAAAAACCCTTAACCCACACATTCATACACAGAAACCTATAAAAACATACTCCCTTTGTTAGAGGCATAGAATAAAAAATAACAGAAGCGATAGTCCTGCCGCTTTAACAATCGTTTTTTACGAGGTGACTGAAAACTGTAATGTGGTGACCACGGCACAGTAGCAAAATAAGAGTACCTTAGTAAACAGATAGAATATAGCTGCTAGGAAAATTCTACAAGTTTTCCTGTCATCCGGTCTATACAGTCGAGATTGACAAATGAGACATGTCATCTTGTCTCTAGGTTGGCAATGCCCCCGTCGTTCGTTCATTCGGGTGAACATTCTTCGGTCAAACGACCATTCAAGCGAACGTTCTTCCAATAAAAGAATGACGGGCCATAGGAGATACCCTAATTATGTAAATTAACTTATAAATGTAGGACATATTTTCTATAAAATCTCTTCCAATTTAAACCCTAAAAACCTGGTTTGTTTTCAATTTACTGGAAAATTAGATTTTTAGATGCTTTGTAATCAATAATTAGGTAGCTAACTATTGAGCTGCTTAATTAGTGACGTCATAAGGTGTTATTGCCATACAAAATTTATTGGAGAATTGCGTTTTGATAGCCCATAAAAAGTTCGTCAATTGATGATTGTGCACGTATGGGGTTGATCGTTTTGGCGACTAAGGCCTCACTAGGACACCAAGTTGCACATCTCGGGTCCCAACACTAACAAAATGTATAAAGCCGGATGGCGGGTATTTCACTAGGACACACTGTTGCCATCGAGTTTTAGAATTATAGATATTCTCTTCTGTATTTCCATCTGTATACTTTTCTAAATACAACTTATTCTTTGGAGGCCAACGTGACACGTAGCAACAGCTGGTATAAAAGAGGGGCAAAGGTAAATTAAAACACGATTTTCTCCTTAGTATAAGTTGATTGTGGATGAAGCGAATTTTCGTGTACTCCTAAATATTTTTGGGGATAACAATATTGGAAACGTGTCTTTTAAAATAATTTTATTTGTGCCAACGGAACTTTATCTAAACTTGGAAGATTTTGCTAGAACAATATATTTTGTATTAGAAAGAAAAGGTATCGTTACTATGCAAATAAAAATAAATTGTGAAGATATTTTTTTGTGTGATCTTTGGAACTTGTGCCTGGAGATGTTTTAAAAGTAATATTCGCTGCAAATCATGAAAACTTTTGAAGTTTTTGATGCACTATGTTTATGTATCTTTTAGATGAGAAATAGTTGCCTTTTATTGCCTTTAATTATCTTATAAAATATTTTTCTGCTGGATGTGTGTAGCTGGAAATTGGGTTAAGTGAAGCGCTTTGGGGAAGACCATGTCCAATAGCAGAGTGACGCAGACTGATAATGATAAAAATATTTTCTGCTAAGATCGGCTGAAAGAGTTCAATACACGCCACGCCTAACCTAATCACCCAGAACAAAATATAACCATTCTATTCAATAATAACCATTCTACAAACAAAACAAACCCCTGTTCTTCTGTCTCTGATCTCCGATCTTCCGTCTCCTTCCGATAACTGTAATATCGGAAACGAAGAAATTTTTTCCACCATGCCAAAGTCAACAGCCAACTGAAATCGTTCTCGAACCTAATGGGGGTCGAAATGTGTTCGACCTCGATACAAAGTAGGCGATACATGGAAAATGAACAATCATAATGGAGTTTATGGAGCAGCGTATTACGTTTAGCGGGATGTAAGTGCGAAGGTCGGATTTGGCTCCATGACAAAATTATGTATTGATTTTGGTATTAGAAACTGTATTTAGATAACTTTACTTGGGATTTCGAACTGAGTGAAAAGTATACCTGCTCATTTTGGGACTCAAATATATCTAATATAGAAACAAAAAACCAAATAATACTTCTCCCGAACTAAGTTAGATATCACTGACATACCGTGCCTCGGGGAGCCCGCAAAGCCTTTGTTTTGACTGTAGTGAGGAGCTAAAAAAATTGACACCAAAGGTTATCCTTACCTTATAACTGGCTTGTTACAGAGCTGATAATTATCTAAACTTGGTTAGACGGTAAACTGACTGTGACATAGGGTCGGCAAAGTCTAGTAAGATAACTTTACTCGGACTGTGCTTCGCGAAACCTCGTAGACTGCTGTTAGGTTTATATCTAGAAATACAAAGTCCGTCAATGAATCTTTTTTTTTTGGTCCTGTATTCCTAGGTTTTTAAATTTTAATGTTTTACGGTGCTCCACTAACCATAAAATCAACGGGCCATTTAAAAGCTCATAGGTCAAAGTCCTAGCTCATTCGTTCTTACTAATCCCGATTTGCAATCAGGAAAAACATTAGCCAAATTAACATATCGATGAGGGTTCTTAATGTTTCCCAGGTGAAAAATAGGTCAGCAATTCACTTTTATGGTGGCACTAACTTGTCACTAATTGGCCACCACTCCTGGAATTATTTACAATGCGATGTACTTTGGTCAGGTATGTAGTAATAGGGTTCCCGATTTTATTACGATTGGTAAAATTTGGACATTTAGACAATAATGTTATTTTTTTGTTGCGGCGTCTATCGTTCCAAATGAGAATTAAAACCTCACATTTTCGACATTGCGCAATCAAACTTCAAAGCACGTCAACACACGTTAGGCAGCAGCAGCAGCCAACCATCACAACACCCATCTGGTTGAAGGAGCCTTCCTTTTCAAATGAGTATGAAGAACCATCCACCTGGTTAGTTATACCTCAAAACTGATAACATGATGATAAGCATTGCCTTTATGCAGTTCTTCAAGCTCTCGACAATGACTTCTACCGCCCTCAGTGTCAGACTTTTACTAACCAAAACCCACCCTTGTTCCTTCAGTTGCCCTTTATGTTCCGGGGCCGCGGTCGAGCATCGAGTCACGCAACCTGTCAGCATCCGGCGTCATTTGAAATCCTCAATTTAATCTAATGGGATCAAAGACTTTTCAAACCACACAGGTAGATGAAATATCTCTTTCTTCACATATTGTAAGCCCTTGTGAGTCTCATGGGAACATCAGTGTAAACTAATAAACTAAAGGTCAGTTCGATGGGTCGTTCAATGGTGTTTACTATGGCAGACACGCAAGATACCCCCATGATTGTGTTATCGGCTACACAAACGTGAGCGATCCTAACGCTTCTACTGTTGTTATTGACAGTTCTAAACGATGTAGTTTCGGGAAATAAGTAACTAAACAGATCTGCAATAAAAATGATGATATTGTTTTTGATTTTTTTAACGCTTTTAAACGCTAATGCGCTAATTTCCGAAACTACCAACCCATATGCATTTTTGTCAACTTCAAATTTCTCTTCAAAACGTCTCTTTAAAACTCCAAAAATGCTGGTGATACACCTCACTGCTCCAATTAGGACTGTAGTGGCGGCGTCCAGGCACAGCTAGCCCTAAAGGAACAAAAACATCCAGGATCAAGTTTTGGGGTCTTACACGTATAATTACGGTGCTTCTTTTCAAATCAAAGGTGTTTTAATGGTATTCAGTATTTGTTAAACTCCACTCCACTCCATTCCACTCCACATATAACGCGACGCTTCATGTTCAGCTTCACGCGCGCTTGTTCAGCTCGATAAGACCTTCTATAAAAAATGAGAATGAATATAAACTCTCCATCGTTGTGTTTATCGCCTAACTTCTCTTTGTCTTTTGAAATCTGCCTAGTGACACACGTTTGACCTATCACCCTACGAAGGTCCCACACATCAGAAGCCCCTCTTTAAGTTCTCCAGTCGAATTGCTAGGGTTAAAAATCTCGTTAACATAGTATACTACATAATATATTTATCTGCCTTTATAATTAAATATTCTACGGCTACTGATAGGTCACGTCGGTAAACAAAACGTACTAGACTGAACGTGAGTGCTGAACAAAGAATTAAAAGTGAAACGTGACGTATGAACCTTTAGGACTAATTTCATTATTCTTTTTATTTTCATTATCTTAGAAGCCTAGAAGTTTATCTATTAAGTATTTGAATAAAACTTATATATTATTATCGTAAATGCATGCAAAATCGCAGATTAAAAAGAAGCATAATATTTGTAATTCCCTGGGGCTCAAGTCTGCGTTTACCGTGAAAACGTAAAAGACAGATAGATAGAGCTACTTTTGCATATTTAGTAAAGTAAATATTGTAACCTGTACTAATATTATGAATGCGAAAGTATCTCTGTCTGTCTGTCTCTTCTTCACGCCTTAACCACTGAACCGGTTTGAATAAAATTTGGTTTTTTTTTTTTTTTTTTTTTTTTATTACAATGGGCTTGCTCTTGGTCCCAGACTAGCCCGAGGGCATAGACGGAGCCTACGATGGAGCGAGCTTACCCAGTAGATGCCTATGCACTCTATTCTTAAATACTTCCGGGTTATATGAATTTGGAAACACACATGTATGTATGTATGATTTGGTAGGTACAGATATAGTCTGAGACCCGAAAAAGGACATAGGATAGTTTTCCCGGAAATCCGGGACGAAAACTAATGAAAAAAATAAATCCGGGAACGGGAACTATTCCACGTGGACGAAGTCGCGGGCAAAAGCTAGTACAGTATAATTTTGGAATGTAATGTAGTAAAATATCGTATAGTATATTGGTCGTGGAGTATATGGAAGTATGGATAATGTTTTATTAGTATGGTATAAGAGAAATATCGTAAGGCCCCTTTTCGTACCGGAATGTAATATCAGTTTATGAAATTGTAGAGTACTCGGTAAAATGTTCATATCGTTCAATATTGAAAGTTGCAAGTTTCTTATACATTCTGTTAAGATGAGCCTTAACCACACAATCTTTCTTTTTATTTTTAGCTAAGGACCTAGAGGGAGCAGTTAGTTAGGTTACTCCGGCCCTTTTGCTTTAATAAGCTAAACGTTTAAAATTGTTATTACTATTCACCCAATTTACAAAGGGCTTGTTTTACCACCTCAAAATAGACTCTAGATAAATTTAAAATTGTGAACTAAATTTGTACGAATTTATCTAGCAACTAGCTTTTGCCCGCGGCTTCGCTCGCGTTAAAAAGAGACAAAAAGTAGCCTATGTTACTCTCCATCCCTTCAACTATCACCACTTAAAAAATCACGTCAATTCGTCGCTCGGTTTTGCCGTGAAAGAAAGACAAACATACAGACAGACAGACACACTTTCCCATTTATAATGTTAGTATAGATTTTATTTTATCAGAAGAATGTGAATAAGAATTTGTTATCTTTGATAGATCGAACATTTTGATTTTGGAATCGAATAAGTTTTTTTTTTCATTTGTTTATCGCTTACACATCAATGCATGCTAAGGAAACGCAAGCCATAGTGAAGCAATTGTTTACATTAGCGCTTAAACTGAGGCCCGTATTAATAGACTTCACTCAACTCCGAGACGCTCTCAAGTCTCTTGCTGTCCTTGTCATTCTAAAGGGAAAAAATAAGGACAGCAATAAACTTGAGAGCGTCTCAGAATTGAGTGACGTCTATTAATACGGGCCTAAGTCTCGACGCGGCACTGGACAGGACCACGAGATGAAATTCAGATAGAGCTGAAGTGTTCGAGCACTGGGGAACTGTTCTCCGTTTTAATAGAGTCCTTATTGCAATACGATCAAGTAAAGACTAAAATATATATGCGGAGAGTACAGAATCCTAAGTGTGTATACCAATCTGTGTACTGATCTCATAAAGTATATTTGCAATGTTTTAATATTCACCAAGATTATAAAGAAACCGTTCTGATCCCCCCTCATCTGATATATTTAATAATTAGGTATGATTTATTTAGTAAAACAACACGTTTCATAATACCCATAATGTTATATGGGACTCTTTATAGGTATACGGTATATCTATATAGAGTCGCTTATAACATTATGTATAATATGATATAGATCACAAACAAATACGGATTCTGGAAAGAAAAACAATAATAAAAGCATATTTCCTTTACTATGACACTTGGGACAGAAGGATAGAGGTCAATGAGGTAATAAGTAGCCAATGACCTCCTCGAACCCTCACTTATATATTGGTCCTTCTACCAAACACCCTGGTTTTGATACTTAATATGGTACAGTCAGCGTCAAAAATATCGGAACAGACTTCAAAATATCAAAAAAACTAAGAAAATTAAACTCAATGGCACAAGAAATGTTTCAGTATGAAGACAGTATACGAAATCTCCCATTTTGACAAAAACTTTGATAAGTTGACATAAAGTTGTCTTTTTAATTGTTTCGATATTTTGAATAGTTGTTCGCCCTATATTTTTGACGCTGTCTGTACTTCCAACAACCCGGAAAGACAAAAGAGCATCGCATTCAAAAATCAAGATTAAAATCTTTGAAATAAAGTTATGCATCCTCCTGCATATAGTATTGTGAGGATACGAAGAAGCCCAAAAAAGATTTACAATCAAAATTGCAAAACAAACTTAGTAACATAATTCAAATTAATGTTCATTCGATGAGACATACATACATACATAATTACGCTTGAAAAACGAAATCCTCCTTACGGCTGTCGGGTAGGATACTTCTCTCAAGAGAAATACGTTAGATGGTTTAGCATACATTCTTAATTAATTGAAGGGGCAAGCCACTCTGTATTTTCATCTGAATAACCCTTCATAAGAATTCCCTGGGTTAAAAAATGGTCTTAAGGTTTTAAAGACAAAACTTGCCACGACACCTCGTCGTTTGGATAAGCTTGTGTGAAGAATTTTGGGGTTTAGTACCCTCAAAAGGAAAAGGAACTCTTATAGGAATTATCACATTGGTTTCCGTTGGTCATATTCTAGTGTGAGATCCAGAGGATTTCCACTGTTCTACAACTGGCTATCAGAACTCCACAACGCAGTTCACGCTGCGCAATATACACAAAATATGATACCAATAAATCAAAAAACGATAAGGATTTAATAATACTCCATGATTCAATATAGTATCGCTCAAACTTCTTCCATCACAACACAACTGAAAGAAATACCATTTGTCGTCGCATCTGTTCTAATATTTCTCATACAGCTGCAATGTTCCCATAAACTTACATGGGAATATTACAACTGTTGCTCTATTTTGTTTCCTACAAAGTTAATAAATATTAGACATAATTTCTGTAACTTTTAAAGCTAAGGATAATGTCGATTTTGTCCTAGAAATACATACTTTTTGAGAAAACTTATCTTTAACTGAAAGTAATACTTTTATGTATCTGAAACTTTAATACGATTTGGACCGAATATTTTTCTCTAGTACACACGACGTAGTAAGCAGATCGCAATGTCTTTCCCAATGTAAATTGACCTCTTATTGTATCGGAAATTAAATGCGTAGCACCTTTAAGAGAGTTGTAAATAATAATATTCTGCTGATTCTCGTTAAGTAACATTGAACAAAAAATATTATATTGTAGGTATAACATTTATTTTATGATGCAAATCATCCATCGACCTAGTCTCAACACTTTTTTAGAGAAATGATATCAAACCATCACAATTTCTAAAAGCCTGCATCAACAGAGGCGTCCACTAGAAAAGCGTCGATACAATGAAGCTAGTCTCTTTTCCGAGATTTTTTTAATTATTAAGAAACTAGCTGTCCCCTGCGGACTCACCCGCGTTATATCAGATTTTTTGTTACTTAAAAAAGAAGATTAAAAGTATTCTATGTCCGTCCCCTGGTCTAAGCTACCTCCCCACCAATTTTCAGCCAAATCGGTTCTGCCGTTCTTGAGTTATAAAATGTGTAACTAACAAGACTTTATTTTATATAATTATATGGATTATTTAGTAAATAACAACGGAGGAGTAAAAACAAAAGAAAATGTACACTTGCCAAATACGCAAAGGTTAGTTTTACGGTTAAAAAATAACTATCTCCATAACATCCTTAAAAGAATTGCAAAAAGAGTAACTGACGTTCACACGAAGCGAGATCAACTTACACTGGTTTATACCTAGCTTGTATATATCGTGTCTAGTACAAAGCCCGGGATTCTTATCTCCGACCAGCAACCACCAACTACGTAACTTCAGATCTGATAAAACTTCTGATATGAGGCATGTATCGAATTTTTTGGCGTGTTTCCATATTTTGCGTGAAGTTTTCGCGGAAAACAGTGAAGATGTCAGTTTTATCGGATAGTGTTTTGTGTTACTGGGTTATTTGTTTTAAATTGATGTTGCCTTTGTCCTGTTATAAGAATTAGGTCATAATATGGACATACTTGGAAATTGACACCTCTTGTTGAATACTAGGTGACCTTTGACGGACAATTTTAGCATGGGCTGTTCTCTTATTGATGTAATAATATCAGCTTATTACTGTCCGACTGCAGGGCAAAAGCCTCCTCCCTTTCAGGAAAGGCACAATCACTGATCACATCGCTTGCTCAAGGCGGATTGACGATTTCGCTCTTATTATTAAAAGTTCAGGTTTCCTCACAATGCTTTTCTTCACAGGTGTCTGTGATGTCCAACATAAACTTTAGAATCGATTGAGTCCACTCTCGTCCCCTCGACCCCCATGAATTAAAGTGTCCACTCGACCCCTAACTACAGTTTCTTCTCGACCCCTGGGGGTCGAAAGTGGAGTTCATTTTGAAACCAAGTTTTGGTTTCCACTCGACCCCCAAGTACAGTTACGATGAAAAATCATAAGTATCGTCTACAGTTGCATACTATTTTGTTGGAATATTAAACATAAAGTTTCCGCCATAATGCGCGTGCGGGCCCTCACGACAGGGGATGCGGTGGCACAGGGCAGGGTCGTCTTGGCTGTGTCTCTCGACATCGCCAACGTCTTCAATATCCTGCTTTGGGAGTGGTACGGCACTCCGGTATCACCGGATGCCTGCCTACCTCTGTCGTGTGGGCGAGGCCTATCTGACGGACAGAGCCGTCATCTACCCCGGTCACGAGGGAGTGTGGAGTCGACGAGGGATGTCGTGCGGTGTTCCACAGGGATCGGTCCTGGGGCCGCTCCTGTAGGACATCGGGTACGACTGGGTGCTGTGCGCCGACCTTCCCGATGGTGTCAGCGTAGTGTGCTACGCTGGCGACACGCTAGTCCTAGCGCAGGGAGGATTGTTCCAGGCGGCGGCCGACTTGATGTCAAGGGGTGTTGCGACAGTCGTGGACAGGATTCGGCAGCTGGGACTCGAGGTGGCCCTGCACAAGTCCGAGGCCATGTGTTTTCATGGCCCTCGGCACCGGCCACCTCCGGGGTCTCAGATAACGGTGGGATGGGTTCACATCGGTGTCGAGTCGACAATAAAGTACTTGGGACTTGTCCTCGACAACCGATGGAACTTCACGGAGCACTTCCGACGTTTGGGCCCCAAACTGGCGAAGGCCGGAGCTGCCCTCAAGCGGCTCCTGCCCAATCTCGGTGGCCCAATCGCCTCCTGCCGGAGGCTCTACGCGGGGATCGTGCGGTCCATGGCCTTCTACGGGGCTCCGGTGTGGGCGCCCAACCTAACCACGGCTCCGGCCCGGCTTCTGAGGGCGTCCCAGAGGGTCATGGCAATTCGCATGTTGCGAGGATACCGCACGGTCTCCTGCGAGGCGGCGTGCCTTCTTGCCGGCGTCCCGCCGTGGGATCTGGAGACATCAGTCCTTGCACGCACGTACCAGTAGCGCGTGGAAGTGCAACGCCGGGGCGAAGTCCCGCTGCCGCGGATTATCGCGGCGCGGGTCACGGAGCTTTGGCGAGATCTCAGAGTGGAGACAGCGACTGTCGCAACCTAGTGCTGGGCACGCCGTAATAGCGGCGGTAAGACCCCTCTTTGAGGAGTTGCTGGAGAGGCGCCACGGCGCTCTCACGTTTCGCTTGACACTTTACTATAAAAATAACAAGAAAACATGTAGCTTTATGCACAGTTTTAGCACATCTTCCTCAAGAAGAAATTGATAGTGGCTTTCTTTATATAATGAAAGATAGCCCAGATGAACACTGTGTGAAAAAATTTTATGATTATTTCGTGGAACAGTGGTTTGAAAACCGACTTATGAAAAATAAATGGTGTTGTTATGGTGAACGACATCGCACCACTAATAAGCTGGAAGGTT
The DNA here is from genome assembly GCA_033675125.1 of Athetis lepigone. Lineage (NCBI taxonomy): Eukaryota > Metazoa > Arthropoda > Insecta > Lepidoptera > Noctuidae > Athetis > Athetis lepigone. The sequence goes on along the minus strand of CM066229.1, from coordinate 16,565,470 downwards.
GGCATGCTATGCTGAATAGAAAAGTATCAAAAACCAGTAACATCATACAATTTTTGAAAATTATTGAAGATGATTCTAATTATCAAAAAGTGGTTAAAATGCTTTCTTCATCAAAAACTAAACGAAGATCAGATGATATCGACAACGACAAACGCATTAAATATATTCTTAACAAGTTTGTTACTAAAGAAATACCAGTTAGTCTTTGTTTAGAAAAATTAAGTCCGTTCATTTATTAATGTCATACATAAATAAACACTTAAGTTTTTTCTAATAGTTTTTTTTTATATTTAACATTATCATCATAACGTTACGCCTGTAATCCACAAAAAGTTAAACAAAGGTGTACCTTATAATTACACCCAAAATCTCACGTAAACCTACCTAATATTGCCAGCAGCCAAGAACGAATCTAGACACCATAGTTGCTGGTGAGAAATTCCTAATAGAAAACCTAGATACACTGCCTGACCGAGGAATCCAGTGCTTCAGCAGTTGCACTTGCGACCACAAGAGCGACGAGGCAGTCTTTTTAAATACCAATTTCTAAATTTCGCCTTTAGTACGTCACTGTACCAAAATATTAATTATCATACTAGGGGACGAGAGTGGACTCAAGGTGCGGGTCCTTTGTATAAAAATCCATTCTCACCCCCTTTTTTTTTTTTTTTTTTTTTTTTTGGTGAGTGGGAAATCATCCAATGACTGCTCCCGTCCTGGGTGCGGCGGGAGGGCGTGTCAGACTCTTACTGACTAAAACCCACTCATGTTCCTTCGATTGCCCTTTACGTTCCAGGGTCACGGTGACTACTATACACATTCCGCAACCCCGGCAGGCGTTGGCCCTGTTAGGCCCCTTCCTGTGCTGACTCCTTCTCTTTGAGGCGCGCGTGGAACACTAACGCGCCGTCGACGCGGTCCTGGTCCTAGCCGGGCGGCGAGCTACCCATCGCTCGCCATCCGCAGAACCGCGCCTACGGTGGCCGGTAGTCGTCTTGCGACTCTCGACGTCTTCGCCTGGGTCTTTGTCCGGGGCGAGAGGCTCGTCGTTGCCTCTCGCGCGCCGCCGCTTCCTTCACTAGCATAACTGCTTCGCAGAAGGAGGCGACGGCATCCCATTCCGTCTCGCCCCGCAGCATGGCCTGAACCAGCGCTGGGCGCGAGAGGTCACCGCCGCCGATCGCCTCTACGAGGACACGTCTATGGTCCGCCCATGCGCGGCACACCTCCACCGTGTGCTCGACCGTGTCCTCCAGGCGACCGTTGCTGCAGTGGTGACACCCAGGCGTCGCTTCCGCCTGAATCCGACACAGGAACCTCCCGAACTGACCATGTCCGGTGAGGACCTGTGTCAGGCGAAACGTGAGAGCGCCGTGGCGCCTCTCCAGCCACTCCTCAAAGAGGGGTCTTACCGCCGCTATCACGGCGTGCCCAGCACTAGGTTGCGACAGTCGCTGTCTCCACTCCGCCCTGAGATCTCGCCGGAGCTCCGTGAGCCGTGCCGCGATAACCCGCGGCAGCGGGACTTCACCCCGGCGTTGCACTTCCACGCGCCACTCGTACGTGTGTGCAAGGACTGTTGCCTCCAGATCCCACGGCAGAGTGCCGGCAAGGAGGCATGCCGCCTCGCAGGAGATCGTGCGGTATCCCCGCACCATGCGAATCGCCATGACCCTCTGGGACGCCCTCAGAAGCCGGGCCGGAGCCGTGGCTAGGTTGGGCGCCCACACCGGAGCCCCGTAGAGGGCCATGGACCGCACGATTCCCGCGTAGAGCCTCCGGCAGGAGGCGTTTGGGCCACCGAGATTGGGCAGGAGCCGTTTGAGGGCAGCTCCAGCCCTCGCCAGTTTGGGGCCCAAACGTCGGAAATGCTCCGTGAAGTTCCATCGGTTGTCGAGGACAAGTCCCAGGTACTTTATCGTCGACTCGACACCGATGTGAACCCCTCCTACCGTTATCTGAGACCCCGGAGGTGGCCGGTGCCGAGGGCCATGAAAACACATGGCCTCGGACTTGTGCAGGGCCACCTCAAGTCCCAGTTGCCGGATCCTGTCCACGACTGTCGCAACACCACTCGACATTAAGTCGGCCGCCGCCTGGAACGACCCTCCCTGCGCTAGGACTAGCGTGTCGTCAGCGTAGCACACTACGCTGACGCCTTCGGGAAGGTCGGCGCGCAGCACCCAGTCGTACCCGATGTCCCACAGGAGCGGCCCCAAGACCGATCCCTGTGGAACACCGCACGACATCCCTCGTCGACTCCACACTCCCTCGTGACCGGGGTAGATGACGGCTCTGTCCGTCAGGTAGGCCTCGACCACACGACAGAGGTAGGCCGGCATTCGGTGATACCGTAATGCGGCCGCTATGCACCCCCAAGGCAGGGTATTGAAGGCGTTGGCGATGTCGAGAGACACCACCAAGACGACCCTGCCCCGTGCCACCGCATCCCCTGTCGTGAGGGCTCGCACGCGCATGATGGCGTCCACCGTGGAGCGTCCTCTGCGAAAGCCGAACTGGCCGTCCGCCAGATCCGGCCCGACCCGCATCAGCCGCTCGACGAGACGGCTCGCAATCACTCTCTCCAAGAGCTTGGCCGCCTCGTCGAGCAAAACGATGGGCCGGTATGCGGACGGACTGTCCGCAGGACGCCCCGGCTTCGGTATGAGGACCAACTTCCCGGTCTTCCAGCGAAGTGGGAACTGGCCCTCCTCCAAACATGCGCTAAAGAGCCCCCTTAGTCGAGGCCCGAGAGCCCCTAAGGCCAGGGCCCAGGCCTTCCCTGGTAGGCCGTCGGGTCCTGGGGCGGTGTTCTTGGCCCTAAGCCTTAGCACCGCCGCTCCCAGTTCTACCTCGGTCACTTCTGGAACGTCGTCGTCGTCGCCGTTGCGGTCCGCATCGGACACCGCCGGTGGCGGAGCCATGAGCGGGGGAGTGAACTCCCCTCGCGAAGGGAACAGAGCGCTCACCACGCCCTCCACGATCTGGGGCCGGAGACTCTGCGTCAGGGGGGGCCCGCGGTGCGGAGCTTGCCCCGCACCGCCAGGTAGGGGCGCCCCCACGGATCTCTGTCCAGAGTCCCCAGCATCTCTTGGCGGGCCGAAGATTTGGCCCGCAATACCTCCAGTCGGAGGGCTTCCTTCGCCGCTCTGTACCCCTCATACAGCTCCGCCTCAATGGCATCCGCATCCACAGGGCGGATACGGAGCCTGCGGTGTCTGGTGTACGGGCGTCGCGCAGCCACGCACGCCTCACGTAGGGACGCGATTTGCGACGACCACCAGTACACCTGGCGCTGACCCCTTCCAGGCTGAACCCGGGGCATTGCCATGTCACAGATCTCGGACATGGCCTCCTGGAACCACCCAGCCTCGGCGTTGATGTCGGCAGGCCTGTCCGTGATGACACCCAGGCCTGCACTATCGAGGCTTCCAGGAGAAGCTCCCGGTCCAGCTGCTTCAGCGCCCAACGCGGACCGCTTGGGGTCCGTCGGACCGGCGCAGCGGAGGTCTGGGCGGAGACGTCAAACCGGATGTACCGGTGGTCGGAGAACGTCTCCACCTCCTCCATTACGCGCCAGTCAACGACACGCGGTGACAGAGCGGGGCTGGCGAACGAGATGTCCACCACCGACTCACCCCGCATCCGCACACACGTGGGGACGGTACCCTGGTTCAACACGACTAGGCCTACCTCTAGGGCCCAGTCTTCCACCATTCTGCCCCGTGCGTCAGTGTATCGGGAGCCCCAAGCCAAGTTTTTGGCATTGAAGTCCCCGAGAACGAGCACGGGGAGGGTTCGGAACCCGGCGACGACGACGCTCAGCTCCATAAGGGAGTTGTGGAGTTCGACGAGGGATCGGTTCGGGGAGAGATAGACGCCTACCACGGCGATCTCCCCGAACCGTGCCGCAACGCACCCCTGTGCCCTCTTGACACCCTCGAGGGTCGGGGTACCGGCGGCGGCCGATGAAATGATGGTCACCGAGCCGCTCAGGTCCTCCACCCAAGAATCCCTGGGCGGGACAAAGTACGGCTCGGAGACCACGGCGATATTGATCGACCACTGCGCCATGCTCTGGAGCAACAGATCCTGAGCGGCGGCGCAGTGGTTTATGTTCGCCTGTAGGAGGCGCAATGGAGCCATTATTGGCACTCCATTGCGGCCTCGGTAGTCGCGGCGGCAGCGGCAGACGCGGCAGCGGCGGGTACGGCGGGAGCGGCGGCAGCAGCGGGAGCAGCGGCGGCAGCGGGAGCGGCGGCCGCAACGGGAGCGGCGGCAGCGGCGGCAGAGGGTCCTCTGCCCTTGCCTCTGGCCTTGGCGGGTGGAGCGCAAGCCTTGCCCCCAGCCCGGTGATCAGCCGGCTTGCCAGCTGCCGCACATACGTAACAGTGCGGCGCGGCAGTACACGAGCCGGCCTTGTGACCGGGCTGACCGCAGCGGAAGCAGTCACCGCTACGGTCCACCTCCGCGGTGCAGCGGACACCGACATGGTGCCCTACCTGGCACCTGTAGCACCGCAGAGGCCTGGGCTCCAGCAACCTTATTTGCGCCGAGGTCCAGCCCACCTTCAGCCTGCCGTGGCCCTCTATCGCCTTCGCCGCCTGTACGGGGCAGCTAACAGTGACCGCTCCCAGCCCGGAGCGGTCAAGGCGGATGGCTCCCACGCGCACATCGCCAGCAGAGCAGCTTCCCGCCTCGACGACGGCGGCCACTATCTCCTCACTTGTGGCGGAGTCGTCCAGGCCCATGATGCGTACGTCTGCGCGCATGGTAGGCCTGGACACTCTGGCCTCATCCGCCTGGAGTGCCGCCCGGAGCCTTTCAGCCAAGGCGTCGGCGACGGGGCCGCTGGTTGCCCCCGGGACCTCCAGCATGCGGGCTCCGGTCGCCGTGACTCGGAGCCGCAGGCCTTCGGTCACGCCGATCTCGGCGAGGTTCACCGCCGCCTTGGCCTTCGCGAGGACCGCCCCATAGGTGACGCCCCTCTTTTCGGCGTCCGGCTGCAGAGTGATGACCACCGCTGCCGTTTTTGAAGCGCGGAGCTTGGCCGCGAGGCTCTTGGCCTTGCGGCGCTCCCGCTGCCGCTGCCGCTTTTTGGCGGTCCTGGCCGCCTTGGCCGCCTTCTTTTTCTCCCCGGCGACTTGCCAGCCGGGCTCAGCCGGAGTTTCGGCAGTCGGGGGAGAAGGGGGGGGCGGTAGGGGACTTCGTGCAGCCACACTGGCTGCAGGTTTCCCTGCCGCTTTCCTCTGCTGCACCGCTTTGCCCTTTTTGGTGGGCGCAGCCTTCGGTTTTGCCGGCGTTTCCGGCGCAGCGGCGGCGCGCCTTGCCGCAGGAGCCGCGGCCACAGCGGCAAAGGTTGCCGCTGACGTCGCCGGGACCGCTCGACTGGCCGCGAGCAGAGGCCGGAGGACCCTGCCTTCCAGCACCGAAAAACGGCGCTGGAGGTCCGTCATGCCCTGCACAAGGGTCTGGAGCAGGGTGTCCCGCTCCTTGGGCTCCTCCGTTCGGGGCGCATCCCCCCGGAGCTTGGCCAAGTCAGCGCGCAGCTCCCCATTCTCCTTGCGGAGCGTCTCCATGGCCGCCCGCATTGCGGCCAGTTCCCGCTCCACCAGTGAAGGCCCCTGCTGGTTATTGGCCTCATCCGCCGCTGCTAATATCGCAGCGGTGGCCTCGGCGATGGCGGTGTCTTTGGACCCTTTCTTCCTTTTTAGGGCCACCATCGCCAGCGCCTCCCCCACAACCTTAGCCAGCCCGGCCGCTCGCTCCTCCCTGGAGCTTTTCGCGGCGGCTGGCTTATCCCTCGGAGCCTGCGATGCAGCCGCTCCGGGATGACGTCCTTCCAGGGCGAGCCTTTCGGCTCGCCGCGCAGCTTCTTGCGCGGGGAGCTTGCGCCCCCCTCCTCCTGCTCGGCCCGCACCCCGCCTGCTGGTGGGGATTTTCGGGGCCGGAGCCGTAACCTCGCTGTCGGAAGACGACGAGGCGCCCTCCGACATCGTCCGCTTGCGATTGCGGCTCTCCCTTCCGCGCTTTGAGCTCCTTGAGCCTGAGCCCTCTGAACTCGAGCTCCCCGAGCTCGAGATCATACCAGCGTCGGTCACCGACCGCGCCTCTTCCTCCCTCTCTTCGCTTTTTAAATTGGTTTTTTTAATTATATCCATATCAAGTCCCACGAGTGTGGGGGATCTACAAGGTACACCCAGGGTAACCCCCTGTCCCTGGGCAAGTGTACATTTGTAACCCAACCAGAGGGTCCACCGGTTCCCTGGCTGGGGGTGCGCTAGAGACTGATGCGCCGTCCACAGATAGACGACACTACTCCTCAGCCATTCGTACCTTCGCCACGCACCAGAACTTGGTATTAGAGGTAATTTTTTATAGAGGTTGTCTTCCTCGCGGCCCGGGCGGTTAAGCCAAGGCCCTCGACCCCCGTCGAAAGTCAGAGACATGACCGTAACAGACTACGGGGCTACGAGATCAACGGGGGCAGCTAGGGATGACGACCCCCAGCTGCCTGCTCTGCGGCAGGGTGAGTGCACGCAGAGCCCGTTCCCCGACTCCAACACACACTGCCCTCTGCTACTCAGAGGGACAGGTGGTGGAGTCCTCCGCGACAGAATATTGGCAAGTGGGCAACGAGACCCCACAGGCACAACGTACCCAATGACGAGTCGTTGCCCACCTCCCAGGGTGCACCGTCCCTCGGACTGGTCTTCGCCCCGGAAGAATCCATAAGCGAACTCCAGCCCTCGGGCACACGTGGAGGTTTTCTGTCCAAGCACCCCATTCTCACCCCCTAGGGGTCGAAAGTAAACTAGGTTTAGGGGTTGAGAGGAAACCAATGAGCAAATCTTTTTTAGGGGTCGAGGGGTCGAGAGTGGACTAAACGTTAGAATCACTAATTATTATTAAAAAGGAACGTTGGTTTCGGCCGAGATTCAATACCCCAACCTCTTACATACGAGGTGGGTGCCTTAATTACAATCTCGACGTTTTGACAGCTCTTATCAGTACCATTGCTGTTGACAAATACACAATACACATAATCAAGAGTACGCATTTAACTAACAGGAAAATCGGGAACAACAGTAGAATGGTAAAGCCCCATACCTTCCTACTTAAAACTATTTTTCCCTGGGGATTTCAGAGGTCAGTCGGTCACTCGTTCGTTCATTTGTATAATAAATCAACGAAAGAGATTAGAGGAAGGTTTTTATAAAGAGGCAAAAATTTCCGTATCGTTTTCAAAATCGGGAAAAACTAATACGTAAATGCATAGTACTTGGTCTGTTGGGATCAGCTATATGTAGTCATTTTTATGTCCTAACTAGCTATTGCCCGAGGTTTCACCCGCGAGATATATTTTTTTTTGGTGAGTGGGAAATCATCCAATGACTGCTCCCGTCCTAGGTGCACTCATGTTCCTTCGATTGCCTTTTGGGTTTTGATTATAGCTCCGCTCCCGTAGGTAGCGTGATGTTTTGTAGTCTATGAGTTATGGGTTGTTCTGATGTGTAATCTTTATTACTGTAAAAAATATTATAATTCGTACTGTACTTTTTGCGTGGAAAAGTACCTAATAAAAATCCATAGATACTTATATACAAACTATCGCGTTTGTAATGTTAGTAAGAATGGGTACCTAAATACCTGACTGGGTAGTTAGGTTAGGTTTATACTTACTATGTATGTGGTACTCATCTTTTGAGCATAGAGTTGTTCTGATTGTTCAAAAAGAACCCTATAAGAATGGATTTGTATTAAGTATTGGTACTTTCTACTTCTGTCCTACTCCAAAGTCCAATGTTTATGCGAAAATCAGTTTAATATTTGAGCCTTGAAAACGTAGGAGTCAGAGAGACAGACAGGTTTATATTCGCAGGTTTACAGACAGACTGTTGCTACAAACCTAATTCAACCGCCAATATCTCTTCATTAGGTCAACCCCAAATAAAGTTCAGTCAATTACTATGTCGATAAAAGCATTTGTGTACTTAAAGTACCAAATTAATTACCGTCAGGACCGTAAAGCTTTTATCATAATTAAATAAGGTACTTGGCTCTAGTACCAACACAGTGTCGTTAAGATTCAATATTGGGCACATAACACAGCAATTAGATGGAATTGCTTCTTTACGCGTCTAAGCGCCTAGTATTTCTTTATCTAGGCTCCAGAAAATGGCTAGGTGGTCTAGACACGGGTTTATTGCTTCCCAAATAACTAGAAATGCTTTTATCTGCCATATAAAGGAAATGTTTTCGAACGTTTAAGAATTTTCGGGAAGTATGCTTTAAGTTTAATAGCTAATTGTTTTTAAAAACTAAAAAAGTTTATGTTTAATAAGGTTTAATGATCGATTATCTAAATGCATTAGCAACGCAGTACCATAAATGAACATAAAGTTCTATGAAATCAACTGGCGGTAATTTTGTGAACTGGCAACACAGTTACATCTTTGTCAAAAAAAGTACAGTTAAAAGGCAGAAAAAAGGTTCATGTCATGATATTTGAATAGGCAGTACTAGCTGGTACTAAAATTATTATCAATCAAGGTACTAAAATAGCGCCAAAACCATGTAAATAACACGATAATGTACTATGAATCGGTAATATTTATACTCGATAAATCAATAACGTATTCGCAAGTCACTTTAACAAATTGCATCAAATTTATGTTGATAAATGAACATTTTCCTCGTGATTTGTGCTTTATCTTTGGAAATATTCGCCTTTGTAAAGCCTGCCTTATTCAATGAAGACGTAAATCATAGGGGTGCAGAATCTTCCGTTATAAATTTATTTTGGATTTGCTTCAAATTCCATTTGCTTCCGTGAATTTAGAGGTCTGGGAACGTGAAGATTTAATAATAATAAGTTGGTGTCCCTTTTTGTATAAAGTTTTGCTCAAAGGGCCTCTGCGAGTTGGTTTCCAAAGGTCCGGCACCCCAGGGCCCCGAGAAATTCGAACGAATATAAATAATAATAATAAATTAATTAATTTTTCTCACCACAATATTTGAAAAATTTACAAGTACTATTATGTTAAATAAAATAAATTGTAAAAAGGTCCATTGAAAACTGGGTCTTGAACCAGTACCCTGTGATATGAACTTCGTTAACCTGTCATGCTTATCATTATTGCTTAGTACTTATTTTACAAGATTGGGCGAGTATTAGAATAATTTTAGGTTTGTAAATGAAAATGGCTAAGTATGAGTCGGACTTACTTGGTGTGTACTCCAACACACTCTCACTTAGCCCGTTTCTTGGGTTCCGTACGATCGAGGTTAAAATTTAAATTCTCTAACTGTTACGTTTCATAAGATTCAGGTCGCTGAAAGACACACAACAAAGACACACGTACAGGCAGTCTGAGGAACAGTGGAGGCTGGTTTAGGGTCCTTTCACAGAGACTCTCGATGCTCTCCGAGCCGATTTGTGTGGAAGGACCCTTAGTAGGCGCAACTCAAAAACACCACTAACACTACAGTGGTGTTTTTAACTCTATTTTATCAATATAAAAACACAAAAAGTTTTACTTACTAGAAAAAAGTTATTTGGTACACACTAAACATTTTTTTTTTATTTACTTTTTAAATCTATTTTCCTCTATTGTCTACACGTGTGGAAAACGAGGCAAAGTAGTTTAAAAGTTTATTAACACTTGATTTCCAAATGTGAACCATAATGTACGTGACTTTGTACCCTATTTCGGAACTATGTAAGTTTGTAACTACTACAGTAGTTACTTATATGTATCTCTTCTGTGACAATTTGCCTAACCGCATCGTTAGTGCAACGTAGTAATTAAGGACCTTCATTATTTTGAGGTATTTCCTACAATCAAATTAACGGCAAAAACGATCACCAGTGATTTCCAAGTTTTGTAGCTGATTTAAAAAAAACTGTAATAAATCTTTTTGTTACCTACCTTTGAGTAAGCTTACCTTACCAAAATTTGAGTAAGCAATTCTACGTAGTTTAAAAATATGAAGCGATTGATTATTGGATTGAACAGTTATATATTTTGGAGTACTCATTATTATTCACTATTAATTATATTAATTGGGTTAGTAATTACAAAATAGTATCGTATTTTCTGTTTTTTTTTTTCACCTTTTTCAGTGTATCGCGAAGCATAATTCGGTACTTAGCATATATACAGGGTGGAAAGTTTTAATAAGCCCTGGAAGAAAACTACTTCAAAACGTTGAGATAGATTATTTTATTTAAACTAAACATTCCTTTATTTTTAAAAAGAAATAAAACTGCATTTACAGATTTTTATTTCAGAATTGTGTCAAACCCAGGAATTGAACTTTTTTTTCAATTAAACGAATTTTATCGTGTTAAACATGGTAAAATAATTTAATTTATCATGTTTAATTAAAAGATTTGACTCTTTCGATTGATGTCATAAAATTACACATTGTTGTTTTTTTATCATTTTAAACCAGTTCTATCTTTAAATACAGTTTAATTTCTTAAAAAAAATAAAGGAATGTTTCCTTTAAGCAAAATAATAATCTATCGCAAGGATTTAAAGTAGTTTTCATCTAGAGCCCATCAAAACTGTCGACCATGTATAAATAAAATAATAAATAATAGATGTAGGTATATCAGTTGTCTGGTTACCATAACACAGGCCCTGCCTAGATTCAGATCAGATGACCATGTGTGAGTTCGGCTAAGATATTTATTATTTATTCATTTTATAGCTAGAGGACGGCAGTGATGAATTAACACGGAAGAAATGGACACATGACACCAACGCACACTATTGGATGGCCGTAAGATGGATGACCCTATAAGTACCACGGACAGTAATCCGATACCGAAGATTGTGGATAACGAGTGTGTTCAGGTAGATAATGGATAAATGGAGATGTCAAAATATTTCCGACGAATACGGAAGTAATTTAGAAGGAAAGCATTGGCCTTTTTTGGACACAAAATATATTTTGTCATCCTATTTGTGATGTTAATAATATTATATCAGCTTGTTATTGAACATTGGTTAGGGACTATGCAAACGTAGTCAGCTCTTTTCAGCTTCTGTCCATAGAAAAGCTTAGCTTAGCTTTCGGCGTCTGTTCAGCTTTCGTAAATAATCGTTATTTTTCAACGTGTCTGTTAGCTGTTTGTCTGATTTAGATGCGGTTTTTAGGGTTCCGTAGTCAACTAGGAACCCTTAATAGTTTCGCCATGTCTGTCTGTCCGTCCGTCCGTCCTCGCTTAATCTCTGTGACCGTTAGCACTAGAAAGCTGAAATTTGGTACCAATATGTATATCAATCACGCCGACAAAGTGGTAAAATAAAAATTGGAAAAAAACGTTTTATTAAGGTAGCCCCCCTATATGTAAATAGGGAAGTGGTTTTTTTTTTATTTGAACCCTGACGTGTGATATATTGTTGGATAGGTATTTAAAAATGAATAGGGGTTTACTGAAATAATTTTTTGATAATTTCAATAATTTCGGAAATAATCACTCCAAAAGGAAAAATCAAAGCGTCCCCCCCCCCTCTAACTTTTGACCCGTAGGTTTAAAAAATATGAAAAAAAAACTGGAAAGTAGAACTATATCAGGACTTTCTAGGAAAATTATTTTGAACTTGATAGAAAGAACAGTTTTTGTACAAAAAAGACAAAAAGGTTGTACAAAATAATTTCTGCGTACTTAGTATGTCAACGTAACAAATAGTCTTTTTTTAAACTTATAAGTAGGTACACATTGAGCGTGGCCCGACACGCTCTTGGCCGGTTTTTTTTAAAGAAGGTATCAACTCTATTGTTAGCTGAACACACGATCGGGAATACTTCAAAGGCCGGTCTTTTTAAATTTAATTTTCCTCTTGCTTGGTTTATCGAACTATTATCACATGCTTTACTTATTAACCGTGGGCCAAATGTAGTTAACACAACCCAACCTTAAAGAAAATGCTCTAAATTAACGTACAGTCACATTCGTGGATAATGAAATAGGTACAATTTACACTGTAGCAAGTAAATGAACTAATTATTTATATAAATTGTATCTGTGACCCCCGTTTCGTAGTGAGACAGAACATTGTCGAAAGTCAAACAAGGGATAATTAATTTGGGTAAAACTTTTCGTTTATAATAAAAGTCTGTATTTGTTCAGTTAAATGGTTAGAGACCTACCTTAGTGTTAATTTATGCTTGTTGTCAGCCCATCGGTAGATTTTTATTTTTTTTTATTTTAAAAGCGCTGTTTTTAGGATGCCATAATTTAAAAGGAAAAATGAAGGGTTATCGTTGGTTTTAGTCTGCCTGTCAAGACGCTTTCTTTCAGAATGGGGTAGTAAAGGTACCAAGTTAAAATTCAGAGACACACATATGTCGGAAGCTATCAGAAAATCAAACTAATATCGATACCTTTGGGTAGAAAGGTCGTATAAACCAAAACCCGACTTTTCAGGAGAGCAGAAAAACAATTTTTTTTTTACAAAAAAATTCATAACTTTTTTGTTTTTGAAGTTATAAAAAAATGGTCTATGAGAAAGGTTCTTAGAATTTGCAAATGAAAAAGGTTAAATCATCAAAACTTACCTATCTTCTTTAGTTTTAAAGTTAGCTTGGATTTACGACTCAGAAAATATCAATTCTTGGTTTATACACCCCATGAAAATGAACTTTAAAAAAACTGTATAGGTCGTATATCCATTTTTGGTAAGCTTTTGGTCACATTTACGGTCGTAAAAACCCATGTATGTAGTTTTTTTTTGTATTAAAAACCATTGTTATAGTCACAGATTAATTGAATTTTGACTAATAAACACTCTGTTACTCTCCGAATTAGTAGGAACTCAGTAATTATTATTCTAATACCCATTAATAGTTGTTTCAAATAAAATAAAACTACCTGAAATACGTAATCAACATTGATTAAGTATTATAATACCTTTTAATCAACATTTACTATTATTTCAATAATAATTATAACAATATAAACAGAAAAGTGAAAAAAGACATCTACTTAGTCATACCAAAAAACTAAAAAAATAGTTATACTAATTATGAATCAATTTTATATCATAGATAAATTACTCATAGTACATAAGTTAGATACGTACGTTTATCATGTCCGAGTCAGGGTGCTCTGAGTCGGGGTGCTCTGAATCAAGGTGCTCTGAGTCAGGGTGTTAACCATATTGATGGTATCAATATTATTTTAAACGTTACGCCTAATTATTTTCGATTCAAACCTTATAACATACGTGCTTCGAGACACAATAGAAAGGCAATAGCAACCCGAAAGCCGGCTTTCGCTATGTCGTTGAAAGGTTAATGGTTGATTCAAATAAAATAAAACTTCCTGTAATATGAAAGCAACATTAATAATGTATTATAATATCTTCTAATGAACATTTACTATTATTTCAATAATTGTACAACATACCTAACAGGTTTAACATTTTAATTGAATAAAAATGGTAACAACTTAAACAAAATAGTGAAATAAAATAAAAATCTACTTAGCAATAAAAAAAAACACAACTTCTTCAAAAAAAAGTAATCATAAATTATTGAATTTAGCCTTTGTGCTAAGGCTTACTTACTAAGTGATTTATTGAATTGCAACTAAGTAAAATAAAAAAAACAAACAACTTAACGTATTTAACTTATGCATTAAGAGTAAGTTATTTATGATATAAAATTGTATTCAATATTAGTTTAACTAGTTTTTTAGTTTTTTGGTATGACTAAGTAGATATCTTTTTTCACTTTTCTGTTTAATTTTGTTGTTATAATTATTATTGAAATAATAGTAAATGTTGATTAAAAGGTATTATAATACTTAATAAATGTTGATTACGTATTTTAGGTAGTTTTATTTTATTTGAATCAACCATTAATGGGTATTAGAATAATAATTACTGAGTTCCTACTAATTCGGAGAGTAACAGAGTGTTTATTAGTCAAAATTCAATTAATCTGTGACTATAACAATGGTTTTTAATACAAAAAAACTACATACATTGGTTTTTACGACCGTAAATGTGACCAAAAGCTTACCAAAAATGGATATACGACCAATACAGTTTTTTTAAAGTTCATTTTCATGGGGTGTATAAACCAAGAATTGATATTTTCTGAGTCGTAAATCCAAGCTAACTTTAAAACTAAAGAAGATAGGTAGGTTCTGATGATTTAACCTTTTTCATTTGCAAATTCTAAGAACCTTTCTCATCGATCATTTTTTTTTAACTTCAAAAACAAAAAAGTTAGGAATCCTGAAAAGTCGGGTTTTGGTTTAACGACCTTTCTACCCAAAGGTATCGATATTTTACATTTTGATATTCACAATAAGTTATTATAAAGTGCAGTTAGGGTCATTATCATCACCTTTTCATGTGTATCTCTCTGCTTTTTGATCTTTTAATACCTAAATCTTTTTTAAACATGGTTTATACACCAACCTCACGCATCCAAAGGCAATTCCTTTGGATTTACGACGTCGAATTTAAACTGCGTTTAAGTAATGCATTTAACACGTTAGGGCGTATAAACCATTTACAATTAACGACTATTTTTACGGCCTGAGTTAATGTAAATCATGGTCATTACATCATAACAAAACTAAAAAATAAAAACATTTGGCTTTTACGTTAAAAATTTCCTTTTTTTAAGAGTGTATGACCGAAAATTTCTTGGTCGTATTAACCCTTTTTGTGCGAATTTCGGCATTTCAAATATACAGATCGATAGAGAAAAAAATTCTGAGCAAAATGGTATATATAACTCAATTTGGCCAAAATGGTTTATACGACCTTTCTACCCAAAGGTATCGATATACACTGCAAAATACTTTAAGGGATGGAGAGTAAAATAGGCTACTTTTTGTCTCTTTCTAACGCGAGCGAAGCCGCGGGCAAAAGCTAGTAGGCTATACATATATACATGTCACCGGAAAATAACAAGATCCGTAAGTTTATCAATCTACTAGGAAGTTTATAAACTTCCGTGGGATTCTAAACGGGAGATAAATTGTAATATTTTACGTTCACATTTTCGTAAATTTATCAATTTCCGACGTCATACGGTAAATTTATAAACTAATGGTTATCTATTCGTAAGATTTTAAACGGTTTGACCAATTACAGAAACTATTTTTAATATACGCATCTTTGAAATACGTAAAATAACACACTGCTCTCTGATTGGTCAATGTTCATAGTGGCAATGCTTGTGTCCAGATACTGGTACAATCAGACTTGGCAAACTATAAATTGGAAGCAACAATTGCCTGGTTCCTCTCTGGCACGGATCTAGTGAGTTGAGTTTTCTTTGAGTTGCAACACAGTTCAACATTTAAAACTAATAAAAACGCACAAGCAAACTGGTTTATTTATGTTCCGTGGCGAACAATGGCGGCCGCGAGGAAGGAGAAGTGACACGTGACAGTCAACCAATCAGATCGCGCGTAGCGTTTGCTTACTGCTTACTTATTATTTTACGAGTGAGTTCAGTAAGTTTATCAATTTACGAAAACGTGGACGTAAAATATTACAATTTATCTCCCGTTTCCTACTAATCCTACGAAAGTTCATAAATTTCCTAGTAAATTGATAAACTTACGGATCTTGTTATTTTCCGGTGACATGTATATATGTATAGCCTACTAGCTTTTGCCCGCGGCTTCGCTCGCGTTAGAAAGAGACAAAAAGTAGCCTATTTTACTCTCCATCCCTTAAAGTATCTCCACTTAAAAAATCACGTCGTTACGTCGCTCTGTTTCGCCGAGAAAGAAAGACAAACAGACAGACAGACAGACACACTTTCCCATTTATAATATTAGTATGGATATAGCCTATGTTACTCGTGGACAATGTAGCTTTCTAATGGTGAAAGAGTTTTAAAAACGGTCCAGTAGTTTTTGAGCCTATTCATTACAATCAAACAAACAAATATATAAAGTTTTCCTCTTTGTAATATTAGTGTAGATAGTTAAATATTTTTGCAAGCAAAGAAATTCTCTAGAAATTCTTTCTTCACTACATACTTTTACTCCATTTTATACTGAACATGACGTAGGTAAAAATAATAAATAAAGAATAATAAAAAATTAATATCCTGGGACATCTTACACACGGCCATCTGATCCCAAGGTAAGCAGAGCTTGTGTTATGGTAATCAAACAACTGATATACATACTTATATAATTTTTAAATACATACATATTATATATAGATAAATAACACCTAGACACAGAACAAACAATTATGCTCATCACACAAAGATTGTCCTGGGTGGGAATCGAACCCACGACCTCTGGCTTAGCAGTCAGGGTCACTGAACACTAGACCAACAGGCCCGTCAAAGGTTAACGGGTCTCGTTTCGTAAGCCATAAGTTAGTAGGTATCGTGTTCGTAAATTACTAATTAACAACTTAGACCTCCTAATTCTGCGCAATTATGTACGGTGGGCTACACATCAAGCTATACAAAACCAGTATAAGCTGACTTCTGATTGTACGAAAAACATACACAATGCGAGGTCAGCTAAAAATGGTTATGTGTAGCTTGATGTGTAGCAGTTTGTTTTAGTACTAATAGGGTGACGATAAACATGTCTTGGATTGACATAACTTAACGGTACTTAAAATAATAAATAAATAAAATAAATGTCTTGGGACCACTCACACACGGCCATCTGATCCCAAACTAAGCAGAGCTTGTACTATGGTAACCAGGTTACTGATGTACTTACTTACTTACATCTATATCTATATAGGTATATAAAATAAAGTCGTGTTAGTTACACATTAACTCAAGAACGGCAGAATCGATTTGGCTGAAAATTGGTGGTTGGAAAACTCGTCAGTCTTTTTGGTTTTTGATTACCCGTAACGACTGTCAAAGTTCTACGAACGGCAACCAGGCGCAACCGCGGCTTTACGTGCTTTCCGAGGCCCGTGATGTCCAATATAAACTTCAGAAAGTACCTACATACCTAAATGAATTTAAGATCACAATAGCGGGCCATCCACTAGCGTTCATTCCTGCCGGATTGTACAATCCTTACAGAATGAACGCCAGTGGATTTGCAACAACGAGAAAGAATGACGGTATTAAAATCCCACCATCCATCCCGTCGCGACAATCCTTACGGAATGAAAACCAGTGGATTTGCAACAACGAGAAAGAATGACGGTATTAAAATCCCGCCACCCGTACCGTCGCGACAATCCTTACGGAATGAACACCAGTGGATTTGCAAGAGCAAGAAAGAACGACGGTATAAAACCTCGCTACCAGTCCTGTCGCTATTGGCGCGACGCGCGCTGTGATCAAGTTAGTGTCTGTTTATAAATATAAATATGTTCTGCCTAAGTGTAGGGCCTGAGTGCCCGCTCAAATCGAGCGTCTAGCAGGGCGGGGCGTGCGGCGTCCATATCAAACAGATGCATTTACACGTAGGTGTCCTGAGTGGCGACCTAGTGGCGCGAGAACAACTTGCACGCAACGCTGCACGCTCCGCTCAACGCTCCGCTGAACGCTCTTCACTCAGTTCGTACACTAAGGCATTTTGATGCAGGGTGATGCAGAGACAAATCATGGTAGATGCAAAATGCAAAGGTACAAAAATAATACCAAAATTAAATATATATATTTACATAATATAGTAGTATATATATAAATACATATAGGTACACTCACATAAACATAAAGATAAATATAAACATAATTGTTGCAAAATGAAAATAATCCATAAAGATTATTCAAAATGACGAGCATTCCTTTCAAATGACAACAATCTTCATAAAATAAGAGGATTGTCACCATCCACACACGCGCAATCCCTCGGTATGGCTGACAAGATGCAAAGTGACAGGAATGTACACAAACGTGTGGATGGTCACTGAAGGATTGTTTTTCCTGCCGGACTGGCGCGTCGTGATAAAGCGAGGGGAAAGAACGAAGGATTGTGGTTTAGTTAGTGGCTTCAACGGTTTTATTTTATCCCGTCGCTTTTCTGTACGGATTGCACGACGGGACAAGCCTGAAGGAATGAACGCTAGTGGATGGCCCGCTATTGTTACTTGCCCGGATTTGAACCCAACAACTACCTTTAAAAAAAAGAAAAAAAATAACCAACCCAAGAGGCGGTTATAAATAAAAATTCAAACAAAATCTCATAAAAGCCAATTGGTGAGACAGTGCCCGTTCAGACCTGCCGAGTGAGCGAGAGAGACAGTGCGGGGTAGCGGGAGGATGGACACTCGGCCTTGTATTGGGTCGATTACACCTGCCGAGTAGAGTAGCGAGACAGCGCCTTCGGCCGAGTACTCGGTATTTGTAAACACATTGCCGTACTCGGCTGAGACAGTCACTCGGACCCAGTTCTATTTACTAGGGCGAGTACCCACCTCCCCGCTTCCCCGCACTGTCTCGCTCGGTCACTCGGTGAATCTAAACTGCACTCGGCCACCACTCTCCACTCGGAATAAACGATTTCCGATCCATGTTAGCCTCAGTTGTCCTTGAGCTTCTTCTACTGAACTGTCTCGCCACAATATCGAAAATACGTGTGAACACTTACTCGGCTACGGCATTGTCTCGTCCGAGTTACATTTTTCTGTCTCGCCACTCTACTCGGTAGGTGTAATCAAGCCATAAACACATTGCCGAGTACTCGGCCGAGACAGTCACTCGGACCCCGTTCTACACTTCTGTATCTAGGGCGTGTACCCACCTCCCCGCTTCCCCGCACTGTCTCGCTCGGTCATTCACTCGGTGAACCTAAACAGCACTCGGCCACCACTCTCCACTCGGTGCGTACACGTCACGTCACACCGAGAAATTTTTCGTTTAGCCATAAATACAAAGATAAAATAAATACCACCGTAAGACATAGAAACATAAATAATGGCTGGGAAATGGGATTTAGATACCACAATGAAGTTTATACAACTGTATAAATTTCATCCCTGTTTATGGGATTTCTCCTCAAGTGATTATAAAAACAAGCAAAAACGTGATGCAGCTTACATTTCTATAATAGAAGAAATGAGTATTCCTGGTTTTAGTACCCAAGATGCAAAAAATAAAATTAAGAATCTGAGATCCACGTACTCGCAAGAATTAAAAAAAATACAAGATTCGAAAAGATCTGGAGCGGGTTTCAATAATGTCTATATTTCTAATATAAAATGGCTACCTGAAATGGAGGAAGTTTTTGCAAAGGATTTCAAAAAACAAGAATTTGAAAACGTAAGTACTTTACTTTTTTTTCAAATATGTTTTATATTTTTCATTTTAAGAGTAAATTATTTATGATATCATTTTGTTTTGCCACGAAGCAGCTCCTGCTGCACTAAAAAAATCTGCATATAATTATCACGCAACTGTCTTACGGTACAAAGTTACTCTCAAGGTTGTTCCGTAACATGCTTTTTTTAACCGACTTCTAAAAAAAGGTTCTCAATTCGGATGTTTGTATGTTTTTTTTTTATGTTTGTTCACGCATATCTCCTTCGTTTGCCAACCGATTTGAACAATTCTTTTTTTGTTTGAAAGGGTAGACTTCCCAAATGGTCCCATTGTCATCAGGTCCAGGATCTGATGATGGTATCATGCCGAAATCGAGGGAACTCAGAAAAACGTTCATTTTTTTTTTTAAAGTTAAGTACTCTAAAACGTAGTAAAAATAACTATTTCGGAAGTCGGTGGCTTCTCTTCTGCCGGTCGAATTGTGTTGCTTTGCCACCGACTTCCGAAATAGTTATTTTTGAGCTTTTAGTTTTTGAAGTCGGTTATCTTTTTTTTGGAAAAAGTTTTTTATTAAAAATCCCTGCATCTGAGTTTCTTCCGTTTGTCCCAATATTTACATAACGAAAACAGTAATCTTGGTCAACAACAGCCATAAGATCTATACTGTTAGAACCCTTGCAATTAAAGAATTCACTTCCACAGTTAGGAGGTGCTTCAATTGTCACATGTTTGCCGTCTATGGCTGCATGACATCTAGGAAAATCACACCTAGTTCTGAACCCCCATTCTACTTCTTCCCATTCTTCATTGTTTTTTGGTATCGTATCTGAAACATAAATAAAAAGAAATTATTGCATATGTACATATCCCATGTAAAATAAACCAGTTGTTCCATGCAGAACTTGAATTTATGGTCACTAGCTGTACCGGCCGGCATGCGTTGCATTGCCTGATTATCTCAATTTCAAAAAAGTTAGAAAGTCAGTTGGTACACTAAATATTACTGACAAAATTGAATTGTTTCCAATGCTCAGAACCCAAGTTTTCTCGACATGTTCTTCAAATTGTCGATCCAACTGAACTCATTTGTATGAAAATGACGATTTTTTTCGTGTTCTTAGCATTGGTCTCATAGGAAAATTGTTCATTTAGATGGGCTGGTTTGATGATGCGTTAGTTATAGCCTGTATATCCTAGCCTGTTTTATTTTATCTTATCTAGAAAAGTGTATTAGTAAATTAAAATTAATGTTTTTATTTTAGAATGTGCGTGATTGTGCGGTCTCTTCCCAAGAAACACCAATTAAAAAAGAAGTACCACCTTCCACATCTTCAAGTACGATTAGGAAAACTCCACGACCAAAAAAGAGAACAAGACAAAATATAGTGAAAGCTATAACAGATCTAAAAAAAGTAAATGACAACGCTAATAATTTTGAAGTAGAAACACAGTGGGATGCTTTTGGGAAGAGTGTTGCAATGCAGCTCAAAAATATGTCGGTAGAAAATGCTTTATTAGCCCAATGTCAACTACAAAATATTCTGACTGATTTCGGGTTGAAAGACCACAGAGAAAAAGCTGCATCGAGTTCTGCTACCTCCAATTGTAGTGACTGCACTCATTAAGCTATGAAAATTCACCCGAAATTTATGTTAAAGAATATTTTACATCTCCACCACAACCACAAGAAGTTTCAGCACCAGGGCGAACTATATTTGCAGTAGCAGCTTCAACAAATAAATCAACAGTACGAACAAAACAATGTATACTTTGTCACTTACAATGGATTCGTCACCGGCACAAATTACCGGCCAAACCCGATTTCAGGACAAACTAGTTTTGCCTAGGCTAAACTAGTCTAAGATAGGCCGACGGAGCCCCGCTGCGCGGGGCTCTTATTTCTGGGTGGTTAAAAATTATTTACGTAAAAGTATGATTCCATAATGAATAATTGTGTGATTATTTTTTTCAAGATATCAATCTTTGTGTACGTACTTACTATCCACTTAAATAAATAAAATCCTTATTTGTAAAATAATTTTTATTTATCTAACTACACAAAAATCCTTCGCCATTCACAACTGTGATATACCATGGGCGAAGCCGGGGCGGACTGCTATAACACTATCTAATACAAAATATTGGTGCCGATTCTCTTGTGCACAAACTATCGTAAATTTAAGTTAAATGCATCTTTCTCTTTCCGTTTAATTAAGAAAAGGATAGAAGATCAAATATTAGTTAAGTCCTGTCAAATTTAGACACTCCATAGATAATTTAGACGCAATTTAAAAACATGGCGTCTAAATATACGTCAATTGTCATCAGGCGCTGTCTAATTTGACAGGATTAAACTAAAATGTATCTTCTGTCCTTTTCTTTAAGAAATGGAAAGAGAAAGATGCACCTAACTTAAATTTACGTTAAGTTGTGCACAAGAGAATCGGCACCATTGTGTCTCGAATCACGCGTGTTCGAAGGTTTAATAAAAACTCGAACAATACTTAAAAACGTTCAGTCGTAACCTAAAACGTATCGTAGGCCCTGTCTATGCTGTCGGGCTAGTCTGGGACCAAGAGCAAACCCATAAGAAAGTAAAAAAAACCTAGATCACAACATGCGCCAATTCTAAAATAACTGAACCATCCTCCCTGTTTTGCTCGTTATTAAAGACCACTGTCCATGGACATAGGTAACTGGATAATTGAAATTGGATCCCGGCCATTCCTGTTACTGTAACGACCGATCATCGTAGTTCATCAATCAATCAATTTCGACAGACGGATTGGAAATTGCAGAATGATACTGTCAGTCAACACTGCCCTTAGGGGTCTAAATGGCTAAATGAGCCATCATGAACATTGCTTTACGTTTTCGAGCGTTTGTCCTGTGTATGCGTGGCATGTGCTAGTACTTCACAAATAGTATGTATATAATTCCATCTTACGTATAAGAGCTTTGTGTTTTAAATTAATTTTATAGTATCATTTATTATGTGATACTATAAAATTAATAATACATTTTTTCAATAAATATACAAGGGAAATGTAATTACTTAAATTGCAATAGGCTGCATGTTTAATAAATAAATCTAAACAAAGATTTCAATTTTTATAAACCCAATATAGAGTATCTTATACTTATTCAGATCTGGCCGTTCCGTCCAAAAAAACTATTATTAGTCATTACTTGTACAAAAAAATAAAAACAAAAAAATAAACACAAATGGCATTTCTACATTTTTTGGTGAAATATTACCAGCATCACATAGCAGATGCTCATTATGACTATAAATACTCCTTACAAGAAAACCTCTAATACTTATTTTGTAAAAGTTTTAATACCATTTTAAAAATAGGAACCTCATTGGATCTTTGATTTTCATTGACAAGGGTTGCTGGTTTCGGTCGTTGAAAAAATTAGAAACGCCAGTAGTGTTTCTTAAATTTATCATGTAATAAACATCTAATACTTATTTATAAATTACACCCAGACATTGAACTAAGAATCATGCTTATTTATCACACAAAGATTTGTCTTGGGTAGAAAATCGTAAATCGAACCCGCGACCTCCGACTTAGCAGTAAAAATCATTAACCACAGGCCAACCCAGGTCAGTCATTTTGACCAATATACAATGTGAACGAATATTGTAATTGATTGGTAAAAAAATATTAACGTTTAGAAACGTTAATACTTTTTTTTACAGGAATCAGCATAAAATAAAGAAAAATATTAAGTTACATTTTAATGAGACAGAAATCTTCAGGTTTTTAAGAGAGCCCGCCCTTAAACACGACCGTCACGACCGTCCCCATTCTTGCCAAATAAAAAACCCGCCCATATCTTACCGAAAACGATAAAATCGTCAGTAAAATATTTTATGTGGTGCGCGAATATCAATGTCCCTCAAACTAGTAAATTGATTCGATCTCCAACAAAAAGAACGCGCCAACCCACTCAGCTTAACCAGGTCCCTGTAGAATGCAACGCCATGACTTCCCATAATAAGTTGAGTAATAACTTGTGGAAAAATTAGGTCACCCATATACAGCGAGCTTTCAGGCCCGGCACGTATGGGACATATTGTTGATTTTGCCATTTTTTCCGCCAAAAATCTTTCCACCCCGATGGGCTTTGGGATATCCAATAAGGTCACGGAGAGGTCACTCAGTTCTTCATCAATTTTTGGTTAGTATACCATTGAATGACGATGAGATAATCGTTTCTGTTTTATTTCTACGTCTGTGTTTGTAACTCGATGTTTTCGAGAAGTTAGGCTTTAGTTAGGGAGATACTCTTCATGATTATGAATGAACCTTTTGTTTACAAACATTGCTTCTAAAGTATGAGTTTCGTAGCATCCCTCTTACATTATAATTCGCTTCCTAAAGCAACCTTAGAAATCGTGAATTAAAAGAAAATAAGTACTTTAGTAAAAGTTTTTTTCATTGAAGATAAGTTTTAGAATTATAAAAATTCCAATAGTAGGTAATTTTGGTTTAACTTCCTTGGAAAACACTAATACTTACATCATTGTATTGCTTACATTATTGTATTGCTGAAATTCAGTATAAAATTAAGACTAACTAATGTATTTTGTTTGAGAGCCTACTAAAATAATATGAGCACAACTTTGAATTGTAAATATGTACCCAGAGAATTAATTCACTCTTGCAGGCGCATAAGTCTCATGTTTTGTATTTGTTGATTATAGGATATTATTACTCAATAGTTTGGATAATTCAAATGCAATAATAAAACAAATACAATAATAAAACAACTTAAATAATTGATATTTTCATGAAATTGGCGCTAAAAGGAACGTTTTCTAAAATAAATAATGGATTGGCAACACTAGACAAAACCGTCAAAATACTGTCAAAAATTGTATTTATTCAGTTTGTTTTTTTATGAAGTTATTTTAATAATTGCAAAATATGCTGTTAATAATAGTGTTTCACTAAACAAAGATATACTCAGCAGAAGAGTGCGAACTTGTGTTTAAATATGGCGAATAAACAAGAATACAATTATGAATACTCTCCGTTATGAGCAGGAAATGAGTGAGTAGAACTTTTGTTTAATATTTTCTGCTAAATATATTTGTTTTAGACGTTATTACTTTATAAAAAGTCTAGATACGTATCGGTTACATTGATTTTTATTAAATTCTCAGTTCTGTTATCTGTCACTGTACTCTGTAAAAAATACTTTAATTATTTTTACACAGTTTTCTTATTGGAATATTTCTACCTTAGATTTAAACCGTAAATCTTTGCTAAACAGAAGACGATACTCTAGCTGTCATGCTTGATAAAACTTACTAAGTATAATCCATGCATTTTAGCCAGATTTCTTGCGCTGACGTGAGCTAACATATCAGTGTCTAATCGATTTATAAGCTAAAATAGCCAGACTCCACAAACTTTTCATTATCATTAATACCTTAAATACACTCTTTTAGAGACCCATGACAAACTCATTAGGACCTCCCTTAGATGTAAACCTGTGTGTATATAATAAAAAAAAATGTTTTAAACTCAACACCTAAGTTACCAATATGGCCATCTTTCTGGACCTCTTATGTGGTAGATCCCTGTCATTTTACCTATATTGTTACACTATTTTTTTTGTATTTTTTTAAGATTCCATATGCTTACTTAATACACTATGCGGTAGAATGGAACAAACTACCCATATTGAAAGATCCGTGAAACGGTGGAGTACCTTTGTTATATATGGAATAATGTAGGTACCTTCAATACTTGTGAAATATTCTTTTATTAAAAATATTCACTAAGTCGAGGGTAGGTTATTATTTCACACATTCTTTTGTACTGTGCTATGCTACTCAGCTCAATAAAGTGATTTACCAAAATCTCGTGTTTTAATGGACATAACAGTGGCGACGAGTGTAAATTGTGAACTATGGAGCGTAAATTAGTGAAATTTCATGAGTTCAATGTGAAAACTGACAATTGGGACAGTTACGTAACTCGACTCAATTATTGCTTTGAAGCTAGTGGAATCGTCCTCGATTCGGTCAAAAAAGCTAACTTTTTTACGATTTGTGGTGCTCAGACTTTCGATACTGTTCTTGCATTAATCACTCCAAAAAATTCAAGTGAAGTGTCTTATCCGGAAGTTATTGATGTGTTGACCAAACATTATAGTCCAAAACCAAATGAAATATCAATGTCATACAAATTTTACCATCGTGATCAAACAAAGGACGAGACAGCGACAGAATATATCGCTCAGTTAAGAAAAATCAGTACTAACTGTAATTTTCCAAATCTGGAACGCATGTTGTGGGACAGATTGGTGTGTGGCATGAGCGATCGTAAACTGCAGTACGAGCTGTTGAAGAAAGACAATCTCGAGTACAAGGACGTCGTTGACGCCATGGTGTCTGCAGAGTCCGCGGGGAGGGACGCGCGCATGATGCAGCAGGCCGAACGCGCGGCCACGCTGGCACACGCCGATACCGCCTGCGCGCTGCCCCCGCCTGAGCCGATGGATGTTAACGCGTTAAAAACAAAAACAAACATTCGTCTTTGCTACAGATGTGGTGATCGTCACGGTGGTGAATGCCGTTTTATCAATGCAGTTTGTCATTTTTGCAAGAAAAAGGGTCACATCGAGAAAATCTGCACAGCTAAAAAGAAAAGTACCTCAGGAAAAGTAAACCACGCTGAAGAGGTGCAGTCAGACGCGCAGCTGAACGGAATTTACAAAGTGGAGGGCGCGAACACGCGCGTTCCTGCCTACAAGCTACGCGTATTGCTGAACGACGTGCCTGTGGACATGGAAGTGGACTCGGGCGCCGCTTTCTCACTGGTCAACGAGAGCACGTGGGCGCGCCTACAACCGCGCGCCGCCGCCGCGCCGCGTCCCATGCACGTGCGGCTGCGCACTTGGAACAACTCACAGGTTTCGGTCATTGGACAAGCAACGGTCTCGGTCAGGTATAAGGATATTATAACTGAATTAAACGTAATAGTGGCTAGAGGTTCAGGGCCAAACTTATTAGGACGTGATTGGTTTGAGCCCCTCGAAATTTCTATAAAATTGAATAAAATTTTAGATATTGATCTGTCAGTAACGAATGCATTGTTAACCAAGTATGGGGAGGTTTTCAAGGACGAACTCGGTACTTACCGGGGAGACCCAGTCGCGATTCATTTGAAACCGAATGCAACACCTAAATTTTTGAGAGCTAGACCGGTCCCGTTCGCTATTAAAGCTAGGGTTGAACAAGAGATAGATCGATTGGTAGGTGAAAATGTTTTGCAACCCGTTT
The DNA here is from genome assembly GCA_033675125.1 of Athetis lepigone. Lineage (NCBI taxonomy): Eukaryota > Metazoa > Arthropoda > Insecta > Lepidoptera > Noctuidae > Athetis > Athetis lepigone. Next base: position 16,538,925 of record CM066229.1, on the reverse strand, counting down.
CATATTCAGAATGGGCTACTCCGGTAGTCCCAATAATAAAAAAGAACGGCGCGGTCCGTCTGTGCGGCGATTACCGTAGTACGGTGAATCAGGCTACGGAAACCGATACTTACCCGATGCCTACAGCTAGTGAAATTTTCGCAATTATATCTGGAGGAAAATTTTATACGACATTAGACCTTGATCGCGCATACACACAAGTGGTTGTTACAGAAGACACGTCTCGTCTTTTAACACTAAACACATGCAAAGGTCTTTACACTGTACATAGGTTAGCATTCGGGGTGAAAGCGTGCCCTGGCATTTTTCAACGGCTGATGACAGCGTTGCTGGCAGGCGTGCCTGGGGTCGCCGTGCTGATTGATGACGTCATCGTCAGTGGCCGCACCATGGCAGAGATGACTCAGCGTCTTGATGCAGTATTAGGACGTATTGAGAAGGCAGGTTTACGTCTCAATAAGGACAAATGTAAGTTCGCGAAGGAGCGAGTAGAATTTTTAGGTTTCGTTATCGATGCTGACGGAATTCACCCAGCACCGAGTAAAGTTGAGTCCATACTCAATACTCCAGAACCTAAAAATGTGCAACAATTACAAGCATTTCTTGGTTTATATAACTTTTATGAGAGGTTCGTACCCCATAAGGCGACAATATTAGAGCCTCTACATAGATTGCTCGACAAATCGCAGACGTGGGTGTGGTCTGACCGAGAGCAGGCCAGTTTTAATACTGCTAAGCGTTTACTATCTTCTGATCTCACACTTGTACACTATGACTTGAACAAGCCGTTGGTCCTCACCTGCGACAGTTCAGAGTACGGAGCGGGAGCTGTCTTGTCCCACATCATGGAGGACGGACATGAGCGTCCTATTGCCATGGGCTCTAGGACATTACATTCGCACGAGCGTCGTTACTCGCAACTTGATAAAGAAGCGACTGCTATTATGTTTGGAATAAATAAATTCCAAAATTACTTGATGGGTAGGTCTTTTACGATAGTTACGGACCATAAACCATTGTTAGGAATTTTTGATCCCAAAAGGCCCATACCTCATGTTTTATCACCACGTTTGACACGAATAGCTTTAATATTAACTTCCTATAGTTACGACATTATACATAAACCAGGAACACAGATAGGGCATGCTGATGGGCTGAGTCGCTGGCCGCAGCCTGTTCCTGAACAAGCTGAACCACAGCTCTGTGACATACTGCTGATGGCAGAGGCCCCTGACGACTTTCCGATAGATGTAGACAAAATAGCACACGCTACAAAACAGGACAACGTTCTTAATCGAGTAAGTCACCACATTCTCTGCGGTTGGCCAGCCAAAATATCAGATGGTCAGCTACGTCCATATTGGCTGCATCGGGCTGAGTTGTCGTTGCATGAGGACTGTGTCCTCCTAGGCTGCCGCGTAGTAGTGCCTCCGCCGCTTCGTGAAGCAGTGCTGCACGCTCTTCATAAAACGCACAGTGGCATTGTTCAAACTAAATCACTCGCCAGAAGTTACGTTTGGTGGCCACAGTTAAATGACGACATTGAGACTTTGGTACAGACCTGCAATAAATGTTCTGAAAACCGGCATATGCCACCAAAAACTACTTATGAGTGGGTGATGCCAGTGAAGCCTTGGTCTAGGTTAAATGTGGATTTTGCTGGACCTTTCCAAAACAAAACTTTTTTGATTATAGTTGACGCATATTCGAAATGGCCAGAAGTGTTCATTGTCAACAATATGACTTCAGCCACCGTCATTAAGCACTTGAGAATGATTTTTTCAATCCATGGACTGTGTGAGACATTAGTATCGGATAACGGTACTCCTTTTGTTTCTTCTGAGATGAAGACATTCTTAGAAGCTAACAAGATTAAACACATTACTTCTGCACCCTTTCATCCATCCACCAACGGTTTGGCAGAACGTATGGTACAGACAGTTAAAGATAAACTTCGTAAAATGGACGGTATGTCCTGGGATGTTAAAATTCCAAACATGCTCTTAGGACTAAGGGCCATCCCATGTGCGGCTACTAACAAAAGTCCAGCAGAGCTTTTGTTTAACAGACGGATTCGCACATTGCTAGACACTATTAACCCACATGATCAGAAACGAAAAAGGAGGGAAGATCAAATCGTAAGAAATAGTCAAAAGAAGAACAGACAGACAGACGTAGGGCAGAAGGTTATGTACAGGAATTTCAGCAGTGGACCTCGTTGGTTACCAGGTACTGTAGTAAACAAAGACGGTCCAGCCAGTTATCGAGTTGAAACTGGAGATGGAACGGTAGTCAGTAGACATATAGACCAGTTAGTCAAGCAACAGAATGTACTAAATTCCGAAAGACAGATTGCTAATGAGGATTTAGGCCAAACTGAGAAAAGGGACACGGTAGAACAAAGTAATGGGCAAGGACAATATCAGGAAATGGATCAGGACCAATCGGATATACAGGAAAGTGAGCAAATTATAGAAATACCCAGTTCAGACAAATGGGCTGAAATGTTAGGTATTCCTTTGGAGTCAGACCCTAGTTTTTCAGGCGGTAAAATTAGGAATAAGCTTGCTATCCATGGAAAAACTCCCTATACTAGGCCAGCTCCAAATAATAACTTTATGTTGTAGTTAATAAAAATACATGTTTAAGAACTTTATACCTTTACATATTGTCAAATGCATACTTATGAAAATTAGGATTAATTGATACCTTTAAGTTTAGTCATATTTGGTGAAGGGTTAAAATAAGTAAGTTTCAACTTGGTATGTTATAAAGTTTATTTATGTTTTCATATTATTATGTTTTACATACCTGGGGGGAAGGTATGTTATATATGGAATAATGTAGGTACCTTCAATACTTGTGAAATATTCTTTTATTAAAAATATTCACTAAGTCGAGGGTAGGTTATTATTTCACACATTCTTTTGTACTGTGCTATGCTACTCAGCTCAATAAAGTGATTTACCAAAATCTCGTGTTTTAATGGACATAACAACCTTACAAACCATAAAGCCTATAATAAGATAAGTACATCAGTAAACAAATATTAACCTTTAAACAACCAAGCAACAACTTGTTGTTGGGCTGTAGACTGCTATTGTCTTTCTGTTGTGTCTCGAATCACATATAGTTTAGTTTAGCTGGGCTTGTTCGCACTTAGACTCATAATTGGGCCATTGTACTTGAGTGACTGGTCTCTTTCCAACCAACCCACACTATCCTAGAATCTTAGTAGACTTTTCAGTCTGCCAAAGATTTCTGAAAGTGACTCGGGGTGTTGGAGTAGTTCTGCCCATTGTTCGGACACACTGGTACACTCCATGGGGACATGTTGTGGCATTTCTTCTGTCTCTAAGCTTCCTCTGCATAGATGGCTGTCTGTTATTCCTATTGTGAATAGGTGCTTGTTCAAGGGACAGTGAGTGACCCATTATATCGAATCACATTATGTTTAAAGGTTTAAAAATCAAAGCTATTGGATCCCTCTCTAAACAACTACCAATTTCTTTTATTAATCCGCTGACATTTGGAGTACAAAAAAAATAATCATTACACCATAACCACGTCACCACAAGGCCCACAGACTACAGAAAAATAATAAAATAAAAAAATTATATTTTTTTTTTCCATTTAATCTGCAATCAGCCCCAGAGCTATAATCAGATCTTTTGTAAAAAAAAATATAATTATAATAAAAAAATTATATAAACCTCCTTTACCCATTCACAAACTACATAACACATTTGACACACAACTGTATCATTAATTACTCTGTCTGTTTACCAACCAACATATTGAAAATTTAATATTAATTTATTTGAGTGTACTTTCCCCTTAGTCCATTTGTTTTTGTCACCATTAACAAATATAATATGGGTAAGTACTTCAAAAAATTTCAAGGATGGATGCTAGGCTTATTTATTTGATAAGTTGTGTCAATATTTGATCTTACACTAATATACATAATGTAGAGATTTAAGTTTATTTGTTGTTCCCATTACAGTGGTTAGACTCCGGAACTCTAATTAAAAAAACACCGCTAGAGGCGATAAAATTATGCTTGAACAAAATCACGAGAAAAAAATTTTTCTTTAGTAATTTTGAATACATGCTTGATAATTTTTTAAAGCTTAATTTTCTGCATATAAGTGGCGTTATTTGAAAAGATTCGGACTCTTATAGTATAATTTATATCAAAGAAGTCTGCACAACATTAGATCACTGTGTTACAAAAAAAAAATATTATGCCAATTATAATTTCGAAATCATGAAAATCTTTATTTTTAACAATATCCAGTGAGAGTCAGTTGATTTTTTATACTTATACAAACTAAACTTTAAGTTATTTATTTAGCCATACATTAATTTAAATTGTCAGCCATAATGTTCCTCATTTATATCTCATTTATATATTTTTTTTTAAACATACACTGTGAGATTGAGATAAATCAAACAATGTGTCATGTACAATCATATTATAAACAATTGCTTGCAGTGACAACACAGCAGTAGTTCCACTTATCACAGTTATTACTAACAAAACTACCTGCTCTCAGCTCTCTGATTAAAGTATGTGTCCATTGTACTATGAAAAAACTTTATCATATATGCCCCTCTAGACAAGTGTCTTGTATAATAGAGTGTAGAATACCATAAATGGTTAAATGTATGGGGATGTCAAATTACTTAGCGTAAACTTATGTCATACTTCTCTGTTTTACAATGCCAGTAAGGCGGCAGCTCAGTCTGATGCTGTCAAGAGTTGAGTGTATGTCTCTATAAAACATCTCCAGCTATTCTGTAAGTCGTCGGTCCATCAGGCTGTAAGTCCAGGAAACTTATTCTAATTAAGTCAGAAGTTTTTAATAACAATAAACGAAAAAATAACTTCTGAGACAATAAATAATTCAAAAGAGGGTAGTATAAAATATTGCATTGTTATGATGTTTGACAAGTGGGTAGTTCTTTGTTGACACTTATTTCTGTGAATACGGTTTGGTAAATACTAAGTATTTACCACACCTTACCTTTAACAGCACTATCATTTATGCATATAATTAATTATCGTGCCGTATCGTGTAAAACAATGGAACGACACATAAGTGGGGGGTGCAGGCCGCGTGAGTGGGCGATCTAAGTCGATTGTCGTGTCAGTTCACAGTGAGAGGCGCGGGCGTCGAACGCTGACTTGCCGGCCTCCAAATACGAACCGACGTTCACCTCTGAACCGTAACAAAGGAAACTGGACCTTACATTCTTCATTTAAAGTCTCTTTTCAAATCTCGTTTTCCCGGTTTAATGGTGTAGTGACCCCGTTGCCGAAACGCAGTGAATTCAGTGTTGTGAAAATGAATGAAGACAATACAGTTTCGGACGACTTGAAAAGACAAGCTGCAATGTTCTATAACAGCACACAAAGGTTAGTTTATAATGTTTATTGCGAAAACATGCAATTGTTTGAATCTACCAACGGATGTCGCGAGTGTTACTGCATTTGATGTTTTTTTCTTGCTTTCTTACCTTTACATAAGGTTTACTTTCGTTTGATTAGCGGTTCGGTATCAGAAAAATATGGTGCGGCATTTTGAAGCCTGTATGTGTCGTTAAAAATGTTCCGGTACGTTTGCCGATTCAAATGATCGATAGTTCCATATTATTAACTTTTGAATGAACGTTCTGACTCCAATTAACATACGTAATTGAGAGTATTTTAAGAACATCCATACCTATTTTATTATAGTATTATTAAAGTGCCTATAATTGACAACATTTAGATATAAAAACAAACTAGTTTTTCATTCATATCAATAACGGATAACAGTGCCTGCTGTTTTGACTAGAGATGAAATGGGCCTATTTGTCACCAACTTAATATTATATTTAGGTACCTTCCAACCCACTAACAGAAACAAGAATAACCTCGGTTAGGTAGGTACTTCATTCATTTCATAAAACCTTTTTCCGCATCTCACCATACACAACCATGAAACCTTTTTATGGCAGTTACTGCTATTACATTGTAGGTACCCATTCACGTGTGGTTTAACGACATAGTTGCAAGCCTCAACAATGCGGTTATAACCACAACATTCAGCGATATCTAGACATTATCATAACCACAAGTGGAACAAGCATCGGTTGACAAAGCATCAACATTATCAGTTTCGTATCTGGCACCTGTCATCTGGGAGATATCCGTAGCTTAAGAAAGTTTGCACAATCACTTTCTTGGTTCAGATTGAATAGTGAAGACGTTAACTGTAGATGGAATTGTAAATAATTAGAATGGTAGTGTTTACCGATCGGTGTTTGTGTCCGGTGAGGTTGGCAGGCGATCTTCGCAGAATGGGTGACGATAGGAGAGGCATATAGTTGGAATGAACGGCTATGTCTATAATGAGAAGTTCTAGCAGTAGGCCGGTGTAGAATGAAGATTATGAGATGCATTTACCGATATGCCATACAGACAGATATACGGTCTGGATAGATATACGGTGCCAAAACGTGGCGGTTGACAGAAGCTCTACTGTTACTGCGCGTTTAACACAGCGCCCGTTAACAGCTATCATTGATGTTTTGGTTACAGTCCCTGTTCCGAACGTAGCTTTCCCCAAAGAGCACCAATTTTTCTAGTCTTCGATAGCGTCTATTCAGCTCACAACCACCTTCTTTATATTGTCTGTCCATAGTGCAGCACGACGTTCCTCACCACGTTGGCCTAAACGTGGTCTCCAGTCAAAAACATGTCTACATTGTCCATCCAGTCATCTGAAGTAAGCGGCCCGTTTCCACTTCATGACACTGTTTTTGGAATGATGTTGGTGCTTAATTCTCAGGCATATGACTTCATTTCCAATTTTGTCCACAGACAGAAACAGCTGCTTATGAATTGACATCTTGTCACATGAATTTTTATTCGAGAAACTGCTTGTTTAACAAGCCAGAGCTATCATAATTGACGTTTTCTCCGTACCTGAAGTAGAAAATAGTTAAACAATAATTGTCTGAGTCATGGATCATAAAAGGGGTTTAGTTCGTGTGCGTAAATAGAAGCACATAGTGTATTTAAGTTGTATAGCCATTGATACATGGCAATCATTTATCCAACTAATCTATTGTGCGAAAAGTTGGTCGACGTTATTTTTGACCTAGTTTTAATATACGTATCAAAGACTAACAATAACAAACTGTCGAACAATCAGTAAATTAATCGCACTTTTATTGTTCGTATTTTTTACTTGAAAGGAAGTTTCCACTACTTCGACTACACTTAACAATAATATATACGTCAGTCATCGTATGATTGGATTGTACCCAGACCTAGCGTGTAAACTTTATTCAAACGACTATGAAGAATATGTTTATTATGTACTATTATAAGTTAACGAAAACAGAAGGCCAATAACTCCACACCAAGTAAATAGCGTTCAATTGAAACTGTTGTTCCAATATCATCTAAGCTTCAATAAAAATGATGTCAAAAACTTGTCAAGATCTGGGTAGATGACTGAGAACTTCGCCAAGTATGATTTGTAATACTTTACGTACTTTTGTTACCTATTAATAATTTGACTGGCACCCTTAATTAAACCTTCGAACACACGTGATTCGAGACAACAGAAAAACGGTATTATGACTGAAGGTACAATTCCGAGACGGGCCGCAGACTGCAACCGCAGGCGACACTGCGGCTACCGGCTGCAGTTACCGCAATGCTGCCTGCGGACGCTATTCCAACCGCGGCTGCATGCCGTGACTGCACAATGCACAAAACCGTGCCTCAGTTGTTCCAGTGCCTTCGTGCGAGACACAATGTTGGACTCTACCGATAGTGTACTAATGTATCGTAAAGAACTGGATGACCAGCAACAAAATTAATGAGTTTCTCTTCATCGTCTTCCGAAAAAGTAGACATTTTTGACATTTTTGTACGTGTGAACTCTCTGCGGTTCGCGACACGACTGGCGCTGCAGCCAGCGGTCGCTGCGCGCCGCGGCTGCACGCTGCGCGCCGCAACTGCAGGCAGCAGTGTAGTCGCGCTTGGAATCAATTTCATAGATATTCATAGAAACAAGTGGTGTCGCTTGCAGTTTGCGGTTGCAGTTTGCGGTCTGCGGCCCGTCTCAGAATTGTACCTTAAAACGAATTATGTGTTTTTCTGTTAAATTAAAAATCGATTCAGTAGTTTTTATTTTGCAATTACAAAAAAACAGTTATAAACCGACCGGAATGATAGTACAAACGCTAAAACTGGTCGCCCGTCTTTCGAATTCGATACTGGAAAATGAAACCCTTCAAAAACCAAGGAATTCCCGCGCTATGAAAAATTCAGGATCAGTGATAAAACAGTCAACACAATACTGTTGAATAATCAAAGTAGAATAAATTAAATATGCGTATCTCAGGTAAAAAGACTTCTTGTAAAGAAATAAATAAAGAAAAACCGCAGTCTTAAAAGAATTGTGGTGACTCCTTATCGTTATTGTTTCGTATGAAGGCAAGCTGCAGTATTGCATAAAGATTAACTTAAAATATGACACAACGTTGCGGAATGTTTATAATAGTTACCGTGACCCCGGAACGTAAAGGGCAACCGAAGGAACATGAGTTGGTTTTAGTCAGTAAAAGTCTGACACGCCCGCCGCACCCAGGACGGGCGCAGTCAAGTGATGATTTCCCACTCCCAAAAAAAAATATGACACAACCATGTATTAAAAGTTGAATGCTATTTTATAAACAATGTATTTTTCCAGCTAAAAATAACATCTAAGGTCTAAGAAAAAAGTGAGACTTATAAAAAGACAGACAAGTATTTCAACTTCTTTTTTTATTGTTTTTTTACACATATTTATGTAGTCAACGAAACGATGTAGTTTAAAAGCTTCCAGCTTCTATAACATTTCAAGTCAAGCAATAAAGGTTAGATTTTGAAACTTAATGATAAATAATACTAAATAAAATCTATTGAATATGGAAAATCACACTTACGTGGTCGAAGTGTAAGCTTATAACCTCATAAATCTTATAAAACATAAATCTGGCCGTCGTAAACATAAATATTTTATTCAACCCGGCTGGTAGTTCTAGTGTTTAGCATGTTAAAACAAAATTTAATCATATCCTTAAGACGTTTGACCAGAAGCCTTATTATCAGAATTTTAGGCAGGATTCCCTCCGGCCTTATTTCTATCTTACTACAGTATAAATAACTCGTTGGGAACAATTCTCGAGATATCAGGTATATGGCCACACACAAAGATTTGATAATGGATTCAAAGTGAGCACTTCGGATGCTAATGGACTTTGTAGATCCATCGGTAATATCTTTGGTTCTTTACTATGTATGCAAAAGTAAGTAGGTTTACGCAAGATAGGTAAAAAAATGGTATTCATTTTCAGTTGCTCTTGCTGTTCAATATTTTAAGAGCATTGTATTTTACTGCTTAGCCGGCAAAAATGCCTATTTGCAGCTAAAGCGAAAGAACAATTTAAAAAGACAATTTAACTAGGCCATCGCACACAGTACATGACTTAACGCCAGTCCCTAACAATTTCCATATACAAATTCGTTATTCGTTATAAAAAAAATTTAAGCCTAGACGAAAGCCCAAGCCTTAAAAAATGTGCACTTGTAGATTTATGATTAATACTAGCTTTTGCCCACGGCTTCGCTCGCGTTAAAAAGAGACAAAAAGTAGCCTATGTTACTCTCCATCCCTTCAAATAGCTCCATTTAAAAAATCACGTCTATTCGTCGCTCCGTTTTGCCGTGATGAAAGAAAGACAAACGTACAGACAGACAGACACACTTTCCCATTTATAATATAGGTAGTATGGATATAGGTTTTTTAACTGTCTAATAACAATAATTTAGCATAGCAATAATCATTCATTTAGCATCGATTTATAGTCGTTCAAGTCATAAAATAATGAATATAACTGCGTTCAGAAAGTTAACGATCGCTGTACTTAATAACTATGGGAATAAAACTGTTTCCTATAGTAGAGCCGACCAATTTATTCAATTAGAAACTTCCCTTGAGACTTCTCTTGTACTTGGTACACACTTGGCTCACAGCTTGTACATAAGACACAGCTACAAACTAGGTTCTGCCCGCTGTTTTATCTATTCGGAATGCAATTCCCTAAAACATACCTAGCTTAGGTATGGCACTCGATAGTAGCGTAGCTTTGTGACTTTTCATTTTATTAAGTACTAGCTGTCCCCCGTGGTCTTAGTGAAAAGAAAGACAAATGATATAAACATAACCTATGCTGAATCTCACAAAACTGTCAATAATACCAATACCTTACTTAATCTAACTAACCAAGTAATTCTCATCGCTCCTCATGCGGTTTCTGTATAGAAATAGGGATGACGACAATAAAAAAAAAATTGGCACTATATTTAGTCCGTCTGATAGATCGGCCAAAAATACGGGACACGTATTTTTTGCTTAATCAAACAACAAAGAGCAACAAAGTTCCGGAGTGGGGGCTTTTGACGTCACCGTCCTGCAAAAATTGTATCAGATCGTGATGTCAGGCGCAATTTCAACGCACTGTATCGTCGTCGTTCTTCGTTTACGAGAAAAAAGAAAAAATACAGGTCCAAATTTTTTGATAATCTACCTGACGGACTAATTACTTTTTTTTTGTCGTCTCGCCTATTGTATGCAGTATAAACATCATCATCTCCCTAGCCTTTTTCCCAACTATGTTGGGGTCGGTTTCCAACCTAACTGGATTCAGCTGGATACTGATGTTTTACGTGAAGCGACTGCCTATCACACCACGGGAAATCACGACACATTGCAGTAAACCAATTTAACGAAAATACCTAGTTTACAATTAATTACGATTGAGCCTAGTTGAGTAAGTACTCTGTGTACACGATGTACACAGAGTACTCAACTAGGCTCAAATAAATAGTATCATTTGTTTATCTAAGCAGTTAATCTAATGTCAACGCGTCATGCTCGTGAACGGGCGCTATCAGTTGAGATGGGTCATCTCTTAACTGCCATGACTTTTTATTTTTGACTTTTTATTTTAATTTTGTATTTGTTTATTTTGTTATATACTTACATTGTTTTCACATGTAGAAGCACCAAAAAGAAAATGTAACCAAGACTTTGTAAAACATGATATTTTTAAAAAGAGTGTCCGTGGAGTTTCTTGCCTGTTCTTCTCCATAGAGATCTACGTTTTGGAACAGGCAATTAGCGTCACTTTTTCTGACTAACAGACCGACCGACTCTTTGACAATTCATAAGTACCTGTAAATGGTCTAAGTGAAATAAATGCTTTGAATTGAATTTTTGAATGAAGTGACATTCTTCAGTCGATGTCTTTGTAAACAAATTAATTGTAGGCCACCTTAATTCGAGGAAGACATTGCGATACTACTGGTAACCGATAAAGAAGTAAGTAAATGGCTGAACCCTGAAGGACCCACCATCATACGAAGTTGAACCAGTTAAATAAAACTGCAAAAATAATAAATTATTTTAAGACCTTACTGTTTAATTTCAATCAAACTATGATGGCTGGCCTTCAACGTTGTTCCAGTCTAATTATCAATAATTACATAACGGAATATTTATATACAGGATGTAAATACACAGCGTGAATACGAACATAATAATTATTTTAGACATGTTTATATTAAAAACTTTTTTTTTTAGTCTATGCATTGAATCGAAGCTTTGTTGCAGCTATAGTAGATAACTGCTAGATTTCTTTTTTGTGTAATTTTTTGAGAATACATTATCATTATATTATGTTATAAATTAAATATATTACACACTACGACTAGAAACAGGACAATATAAACACAGACAGGTCCTACATCTAGTCGTAGTCGTTTTCCTAATATTAATCTTACGAACACACGTGATTCGAGAAACAATAACAGCCCGATAGCCGGCTGTCGCTTGGTCGGCGAAAGGTAAAAATGTTTATTATGAAATGCTTTCTTAGTTTGTATATGATATCACTGAAAAAGCCTCTATAACCACACAGCCGTAGTCAGAAGACAGGAAGTCTGACGATAAGGGACTACGCACATTTATTCAGCTCCATTCAGCTTATGCCCATATAAAACAACGATTTTGTACGGAAGCTGAACGGACGCGGAAAGCTGAACGGACGCGGAAAGCTGAACGGACGCGGAAAGCTGAACGGACGCGGAAAGCTGAACGGACGCGGAAAGCTGAACGGACGCGTACGCGTCTTCATACAAAATCGTTGTTTTCTACGGACATAAGCTGAATAGAGCTGAATAAGTGTGCGTAGTCCCTAAGTCCTAGTGTCGCCCAGTAACTGGGCTGCGGAGGTCTGATAAGCAGTAGCTTCATGTAAAACACTGGTGTTCAACCGGATCCATTTAGACTGGAAGCCTGCTTTGGCGCAGCTGAAAAAAAACCGGCCTAGCGCGAGTCCGACTCGCGCACGAAGAGTTCCGTACTGTCATCTATAATAGACAAGTTTCTACCTGTTTATTAAGATCGAGTAAAAATTTCTAGCTAGCACGGTTTATGAGATACAGCCTGAAGACAGACAGACAGCGGAGGCTTAGTAATAGGGTCCCGTTTTACCCTTTGGGTACGGAACCCAAAAAAATAATATTTTACATGAAGTCAAAGTACAGTTATAAACTATATTTGGCCACACTTAGTAGTAGCTTTAAAGTTAAAATTAATGTAACAAAAATAAAATTATAATTTTCTATCCACTTGCCGAAATTTGATAATTTTAAGAAATAACCTCACGAAGCCACGACTATACTTACCAGATGATTGACCAATTATCGCTATAAAAAGTAAGGCACAGTCGCCTGATAGCATTATATAATTGAGCTTACCTACTTAGCGAATAGTGAACAAATTACCTATACAAATGGCATTTTAAAGCCCCGTATTAACAGTAAACATTTGTTTAGCAACTGTTGATCAACTGATGTTGTCGCTCGCCGGGCGTCAACTCTGCAGAATGGCGTGATCAACACCGCAGCACAAGTGTTGCCCGTAATATGATGACAGCAACTCGTCTACAGGTTTAAATGCAACCATGTTGCTAAACAAAATGTTTACTATGAATACGGGGCTTAAGTCCTTAGAAATTAAGTCAAATAAAAAGTTTAAAAAAGGATTGTAGTTCCCTAGCTGTCTGTCTTGCAAGCTTTACCTGACTATTTTCAGACAAACTTTCGTCCTCATTTTACGCCGTTAGAGGTTGAATTCCCAAAAATCGTTTTATAATGCGCCTCTACGTTATAATAAGAAACTACTGTGCATATTTCACGTTTTAAGTTTCAGTGGTTTAGACTGTGCGTTGATTATCATCAAAAGAACCTATATATAAAGATTACAGATAGATAATCATCAATAATCTTATAGTTTCTAAAACACGTCACTAGCATGCCAAATTATTGAATTAATTCCATTTGAAGCGAATTACTACTTAATTTATAAAATAGGCATTAGGTACATTGTGCTTCCATCGTGTCATAATCGGATTATGATGAATAAATAATTAAAATTGGCAAAGTATTTTTCAAGTACTGTCACTTCATATACTTCTTTACGGCTGCGGAATGGTTATAATAGGTAGTTACCGTGGCCCCGGAACATTAAGGGCAACCGAAGGAACATGAGTGGGTTTTAGCACAGATTAATAAATAGTTACTGGTTTTAGTCAGTAAAAGTCTGACACGCCCTCCCACCCCGCCCAGGACGGAAGAAGTCATTTCATGATTTCACACTCTCCAAAGAAAAGAAAACAACTTCTTTACTAATAATGTGTTAATCTTTCGAAGACCAAGCGACAGCCGGCTATCGCGCTGCTATTGCCTTTCTATTGTGTCTCGAATCACGTGTGTTCTAAGGTTTAATAGCTAGAGAAAAAGCTTGTTTGATAACCGCCTTAATCCCAGAAACCACTGGTTCGAATTGAAAACTTCTTTACTTGGGTGTCGAAATAGATTGATTTACGATTTAAGTTTAGATTCACATAATCAAAAACGTATTCATATTCTAGGGCACTATGAAAACGATTTCAATTATGTTATTATGATTTAAAAGTACACTGTTCTTCATTATTCAAGGCTGAACCAAGAGTTACGTCAATGGCATTTAATGGAATAGCATTTCACGACCACGATAGCTGTCAATCCAATTGCATTGAAATACCGGCCAAGTGCTTAGCAGGCTGACACACTTAGGACTGTCAATCTATCTGTGCTTAGGACCAATGTACAAAGACGAAGAAGTGGAATAAAACACGTTTTATCCTTTAATTTATTTCATTTATCACGAGCTGACTCCGAAATGGCAATTTACAGACTTATATTTGTTTCAGAGGTAGACCTCTGGACCCACAATAATATAAACTTGAAAAGTACATATGAATTAGAAATGATAACGTTGTGTACTATCGGGTAGCCTAAGAAGTAGTAGGCCATCAAGACGTATCGTTATATTTTCGACGGCTTCTTCAACGTTGTCCTAAGTGTTGTAGTCCATATCATGGTGTACTTGACCACATGAACAAAATTTCAGTCCAAAATCAGTCAGTGATGATTCTCCTGCCTTGCCCAGAGTACCTTTTCAAACCGCCAAACCAATTCAATACTATTGTAATCGAAACCAATACAGCGGGCTTTAGACTCTGTAATTTGATTCTATCTATTTAATTCATAAACTACATGACATTTATATGTATACTCTTAATGTAACTTCCTTTTGCCCTGGTTTTGAAAGACCAGTTGTGGTTATTAATGCAGCCTGCAATATGAGCCTTACAGATTAAAAATATGGTTTCGTGTTTCCGTGTGGCCAGGACTAAAAATAAAAACAGAATTACGTAACCTGTTCGAATTAAAATCAATTTACAAAATAAGAACTTCATTTTTATTCTCAAGTAATTTGGTAACATTTTCAGTGATTAAAACTTCGATAGACAAAATTGTTTGTCTATCGAAGTTTTCGATGATCGCCTATTCCTATTGAGGCGAGACGACAAAAACAAGTAATTAGTCCATCAGATAGATTATCAAAAAAATTTGGACACGTATTTTTTCTTTTTTCTCGTAAACGAAGAATGACGACGATACAGTGCGTTGAAGTTGCGCATGACGTCACGATCTGATACAATTTTTGCAGGACGGTGACGTCAAAAGCTCCCACTCCGGAACTTTGTTGCTCTTTATCTTTGTATTTTTTTATTAATTTGATCAAGCAAAAAATACGTGTCCCGTATTTTCGGCCGATCTATCAGACGGACTAAACAGAATGCCATTTTTTTATGCTGTCGTCATCCCTATTGAGGCAGCTAGGACCCATCCCTATCGATAGGATCCGATTTGGGGCAGCTAAGAGATAACAAGTCCCAATGGATGGGGCCCGATTGGCACCTCTTTTCTCAACTAAAGAAGGGAACCACAAGACAGACACATACGCTACCAACAGCAAGATATTCGATTGAGCATAACATTCTCACAACCGCACATTTAAGTCAGTAATAGAGAAATACAAGCACTGTAAACGATTTTAAAGCCTGATCTACACTACTCATGAAGTTGGTCGAAGTTGAGCGAATACGTTAGTGTAGAAGGGGACTTCGCTTCGATTCGTGCAACTTCGGCTCGCATCGGGCGTCTTCCAGTCGTTGTCGGTTTTTGCGCCCGAGTCAAAGCTCTTGAAGTGTTCCTCGCAAAGTTGCACGAGTGTGTAGTCACATACTTCGGACTTCGATCAACTTCGATAAATACATCGTCGAAGCAACTTCGCGAGTAGTGTAGAGCAGGCTTAATACACACATGCATGCACAACGTGATGGTACTTATATTATACAAAATATTGAGTTTATAAAACGCAAACATTATTCTACAGCTACAACAACAACTTTAAGTGCAAATCAATTATTCTATGCACTCATATGATTGTGGAGCAGGACCAGTTGCTTTCGTAAATAATATTTACTTAGTATATTACAGTTTTTATTTCTTTCGACGTTATTTTTATGAGATAAAATATAAGAATATGTATGTGTGACCTTTATTGGTAATATTCTCAGCATTTTAACAGAAAAATAATGCAGTTCTTGCATTCATTTCCATCCTATAAATTGCATTGGCCACAAAAGTTAAAATGGCGTCATCCTCGAAATATTCCCTTGCTACCGTCCGTGTGCCTTCCAATCCAATTACCTCCGAACATACTTATAACCATTTTTAATTCAATTCAAAAGAGAACAGTAATCAAGTAACCGGATACGTTAACCGCTGTGCTTAATAACCTAATAATTTTACTGGGTAGTATTGTTTTAAACAACGCTAGCTTTTGCCCGCGACTTGCGATGAAAACTATAAAACTATCCTAGGTATGTCATTTCTCGGGTCCTTGACTATATCTGTAAATTTCATTCAAATCGGTGGTTTAGGTGTGAAGAAGAGGCAGACAGACAGAAAGATATACAGACAGAGTTACTTTCGCATTTATAATTTTAGTAAGTTAGTTTTTTTAGTAAGAACTGAGAAAAAAAATTTAGGTCTAGATATTATATAAAAGTTACGTTACTTAGCTTGTGCTTCGCAAATGCTAGAGAGAGCGATAAAGGATTAAAATCTTGTTGATGTCAGTTTTTTTGCAGTTTGACTTATGCGACATTGACAGGAATATTTTATAGCCAAAGCACGTGTAATGTCATGTTTATTCATCTCGGGCTTATTGTTTTAACTCATCGATTCATCATTTATTTATTATACATTGTGTTCCGAATTATTCTAATCTTGAATGTCTGCTAGAACTACAAAGACATATCTTCTTTTAGAAGCCTAGCCACCAAAATAAAAGTTGTAATGGAAGATTTAAAACCCCTGATTTAAAACCTAACTTATGTCTATGTCAATTTGCTTAGGCCGTCTTGGCATTACTTAGGTCATCGTACCCGCTCAATATTATGATGATCTCACTAATAAAAATTCTCCGTCATATTATTATTCAAAGGCCGCAGTATGAGCATTGATTATATTACAAAGCTCGCATAATAATAAAACTAGTGTAAAATATAATTTGCATCTTAAAACGTTTTACGTAAAGCATTTAATGACATACAACAACACGATTTCTTTCGTAATAAAACTAACTTTATGGATTTTCGAGGCACGCGAAGTATTATTACGTCATTACTTTCCTAAAAAACGCCATTAGGCGGTTTTGAAGAGTTTAACCTTGAGGTAGCAACTGCAAGAGTAAACTATGATTTATTGCCTTTGCAGCAGCTTAGCATATTATGCTACGCTGCAATTATGTTATGTTGGTCGGAAATAAAAAAAAATGGATTCCTTTTCGTGATTTTCCATCGAGACTTACCTATGTTTTCAAACCAGTGTAACTAACTGATTGACTCTGTAGCAATTTCCCAAGTGCCTGTATCAATTGAAGCGAATGCCTGACAAACAAGATCTTTGGTATCCTCCACTACAAACATAAAAGATTATTCTACTTTACTATACACAGATAGACTACTTACATTACGCTAAGACTTATCCAATATTTTAGATCCTTATACAAACTCGTCAATACCTATTACTTAGTTAAACAAACTTGTATGTTTTACCTAAGTTCTTCATCTGACTTTTAGAAACTCATGTCAAGAAATCAGAAAAATAACAAGCAAATTAATAAATTCCGGTTAAATTAATTCAGATATCATACATTATTCTGACAGTAAATATAGTTAATTCATAACTTCCAGTTTATTTATAACTTTCCACAACCTCGGTCATGCAACAACAGGAAAGAGCATACATCTACGATAATCACCCTCATTGTTCCATGGAATGACATGGTCAGTGATCGTAATGTAACCATTTATCATTAATATCGTTTCATCGTCGTAGATAACTGCATTGACCGACAGTTTTAGTCATAGAAATATCCATAATGCATAATTGCGTCATCTAAACGGTTTGCTAGGTGGTCAATTATTTTTAAAACAAACACAAAATTTTTCACCTATAGACAAGTGGTGTTGTAGAACAGATTTTATATATGGCCTGGGGATGTCAAATTACTTAACGTAAGCTTATGTTAATCTCATACATTAAACCATTTATTATATTCTACCAAATATTCTTTACGCAATGCCACTTGTCTAAATGTGCTTCGTTTGCTCTTGTAGAACTTTTTGTGAAGAAGCTTGAGATCCTATTTTTTGCCGCATAACACTGTTGCTGTGTTCGGTCTGAATGGTATAGTTGCTGGTATTATTACAGGCACAGGAGACATATACAGCTTTGTCTCTAGGATGGCAAAGCATCTGCGAAATCTCTGGTACTACAAATCACAAATCTCTATAGGCAACAGTGACCATTGGACATCACATCAGATGGGACAGCCTACCTTATGTTTGTGAAAAAGAGGCCGATAAGCTTCTTTGTCAATGATATAAATAAAAATACATGCATGTGTATATTTTGTACTAGCTCTTCCCCGTGGTGCCTGATTTATGGTTAATAGCTCTTGTTACTGCTACGCTCCGGTAGGTTGCATCGGTGCCTAACTGAACCACTCTCAATGTACAGCCCGGTTTTTCAAAACGTATTGTTAATTTCTGGGATTTGCACTTTCAAACAAATTCCTCTGCATTTTAAAATTAGAATAGCTGTGTGCTTTATCAATCACATACGCTCATAGCAATTTATTTCTGTTTATAGGCAGCAACTTTAAGTTGTTTGGCCTCAACTTTATTTTGTCTGTTTTAACTGTCGTAAACGGGTTATCAAGCCGTCTCCTAGACAACGCTAACGCATTTACTGGTCAAACACGCCTATAGGTCATTCAACAGACATATTTTGTATTTGCAAACAAGCTGATGTTAAGTGGTCACCGGTGCATAGATATCTGCAATACCAGAGGCCTCCCTATTGCAATCCCATCCCAGAGACAACGGACTGGGTGTCTTATGCACATATGATTCCACTGGCATTTCTTGAAATCTACACAGCAACGCATTTTTGCAGTCGAAATGGGCACTGCCAGTTATAGTCCTCAACTTCTTCACTTTCCAAGCTATTTCTAGCCCTTCGGCTAGAGTACTTGAGTTAGTGTACAAACCATACCAATCGCCAGATGAAGACCTGGCGATTGGTATGGTTTGTCGACCAGGCCAGTTGAGTGAACCACAACCATACCACAGATAAAACAACAAAATGACAGTGATCATAAGGGTGAATTGCGCGTGGCAGTAATATGACACCGACAATAATGACAGCTGTCAGATTGACATTTCGCCAGACCACAGGCTAGATAACTATCTACTATTATCGTCTAGAGGCCTCGGCGTGATAGCTTTAAAAGGTCACAACTATTAAAAAACATCCCAGTGTTATTAGTAGTGTTAGTTGTAATGGTACTATAGACCCTGATTATTGTTTACACAGCTTGCGGGTAGGAGCTCTAGACCGAGACAATTTATATTCTGTGCTTAGGCTATATTTATTTAAATTTGACATGGTTTCAATAATATGAAGTCATATCTAAATATGTAGCCATTATTGTGGGATTGTTATTTTGTAAAGAACGTCAGATCATATCATTGAATTGCAATTTATTTTATGATATTCATCAAATCATTATCCATCATCATTACTTACTTCAGACAAAAGACATTGAATCTTAACTGACAACGATTTTAAATTAGGGTAACCAAAACTAACTAGACATCCAAAATAAGCTTATATTTTAAGTCAGCTTTGGAAAATACCTGTCCTATTAAATCACCGTGAATGCATTTTTAATGATGCTGCTCGTCTCCATCATCATCATCTCCCTAGCCTTTTCCCAATCGTGTTGGGGTCGGCTGCCAGCCTAACCGGATTCAGCTGGATACCGGTGTTTTGCTGATGCTGCTCGTCTTCATACCAAACAGAAAACATTAAATAGATTTAATCACACCGAAACACAGTACAGTTTTGCATTCATAATTTTTATAGGCTCATGGAAAAACAGGTCTATAATAATCTAACGATGGACTATGAATTGTATTGAACATTCATTATGTTTTTAGGGTTCCGTTTTCAACTAGGAACCCTTATAGTTTCGCCATGTCTGTTTGTCCGTCCGTCTGTCAAAACCCTTTTTCTCAGAAACGCGTCGAAATATCAAGCTGAAATTAATATCACATACTGAGGTCTGCTTTCTCTCATAGCAGTGAAAATTCAAATTTCTAAATCAACGCAATGAGAAGTTTCTTAAAAAAAAAACAATTTACGGAATCCTCGTTGCGCGAGTCCGACTCGCACTTGACCGGTTATTTTTATAAAATGTGCCTTGTTTTTGCATAAAAACAAGTTAATTATTATGATAAAAAGCAAGAGTTGTTTATAACACCCGTCTAAAAAAAGGTGTCCAAAGGTAAACTCGAGACGTGGCTCAGGAAGTTTCCTGGCATTTAAATAATGTTTGAAAACAACTCGAGTAACTGTTATTTGTTGGAATATCTTAGGGATATCATGCAATACTCATTTTTAGCCTTCAGTTTTGCAGGCTTTGAAAAAAACAATGCATGTTATAATGATGACAAAAAATGTAGAATAAACCCCCTGCGAAATCATGACAAGCCCATCCCATATGAAAAGGAGGGACAAACTTGGTGCTAAAGTGCAGGACAGCAGGATTAATCCACATAAGGAAGGTATTTTGCTCTTCAGTAGGACAATAAAGACATCTTTTATTAAAATACTCCAGATAGAATCCAAAGGTTACTATTTATCAACCACAGACAGCTTCATTACCATGGAGCTTGATAAATCAACCCAAGAGTAGATTAATCGTTCCTGCCAGCCTTCCAGCAAATACCCTCATGATACTGTTAGGTTTTTCTTTCCACTGCAAAGCAATTTAAAAATTATGATTAACCTAATGGTAAGGCCATAGGACTGCTAAGACAAAAGTCTCGAGGTTATGCCCAAAACATGCGGGTTTTAAAAAATAATAAATAATGTCACTTGCTTCTTTGCTTCAGAAAGCACATGAAACCGTAGGTCTTGTGTGCATAATATCTTTCCAGTCATGTTGAACTTCCCTCCCATTTTGTTTTGGGTCCCAAAAAGAAATTGGATAGAAATTCAACATGACTTCTCCCGTCCTGGGCGGGGCGGGAGGGCGTGTCAGACTTTTACTGACTGAAACCCACTCATGTTCCTTCGGTTGCCCCTTATGTTCCGTGGTCACGGTAACTGTTATAACCATTCCGAAACCCCGGCAGGCAACTTCCATTCCATCGGATTATGATAAGTAAGGAATGGAGAATGCATCTGCGTTTGCACATATGCCTGAGCGCAGATAATCCATTGCTCACTAAATTTTAAATACTGATTGTAACCATTAAAATACTTTGTTGGTTTAATTAATTGATTACATTTTATTTGTTCAATATTATGCGTTAATAATAAACTTATCACGAACTCATTGACTACCGTTAACTGTTCACGATGAAAAAATATAATTACGAAAGGCCAAGTAATTCTTTGTATGTTAAAATATTTCCTGGTGAGTTTTTTTTTCTAAAGTGAACGGGTTATTCTTTATTTTAATATTTCCTGATATGAGCAGGTGTAGGGCATAATTTAGTCTAATATAAATTTAGATGTGGACTTCCTAAGTTAGATGCATACCACGTTGTTCATGGTCGGCGTCTGACTCTGGTTTTCTTTTGGCATTTGACTTTATTATTACTTCACTTACTATTACCTGACCGACTACTTCCCCTTAATTTGACCATTAGTCTGAGTTGACGTTTCGCGTCTCCTACCTGCCAAATTTAGTGACTTAGGGCTTCTAGTAGTCCTTGAAATTTCTTGATAAGTCGTTGGGTGACTTTTATTTTGCTTTTAAATTATTACTTATTGTTTAATTTAGTACTTGTTAGGGTTAGCTTAAAACTCGCAGTCATTATTAAGCAGACATTAATCTCTGTCATAATATACTGCATCAGTGCGGACTCTCTCATAAACAAAATGAAGGTCGGAAGGGTTCAAGTAACCTGTTAGTACATCTACGCAGGCAATCAAGGTCGACGACCTGTCACTTATACAGCGTTTGATACAATTATTTTTTGTTTAGCAATGTTTTATTGTTTACTTTTCTTGCAGATACTACCTACGTCTATTTTTTACTTAGCTTACTGTAACTGCGTACTAAAGCGAAAAAAGCGGAGTTGAAGAACCTACACCTTCCTAAACTGAAACAAAACCGCAGCTTCCCTGCAGTTGTTACGGGTATTTACGTGCGGTAGTGTTCTTCTTATATGACCTTTCTCTTATGAAAAAAAAAAACACCTCAATGCCACAATTTTGACTTAAAGTCAGCCTGAAGTTATATTAATATACTTCCATCACCTTCATTCAGTTTTCGTTTAAAGACAATATCTTTACTATTCACTTAGGATAACTTTAAAAATAATATTTACCAAGTAGACAGACTTCTTTAATAAAAATAAGAGTCAAGCAAAATTATAAATTAATAAGTTCCTCAGACACGCTAAAAAAACTACTTTATAAGAATAATTTGAACCAGTTTTTTTGCCAACTCACGTGTTGGACGCCATTAATAATATTTATTTTTCTCATTTATAATGCATACACAGGTTATGTGACCTTCGCATTTCCTAGTTATCAAACTTCTTAATGAGAGTTATGACATGTATTTCAAACTTGTTACTAGTCTGCGGCGGGCAGGGCCGTCTTAAGCCTATTCTGCGCCGGGGTGCGGGACTCAGCCTGCGCCCTCGTTTTTTTAGGATACAATTTATATCATCACCTCCCTAGCCTTTTCCCAACTATGTTGGGGTCGGCTTCCTGCCTAACTGGATTCAGCTGGATATCAGTGTTTTACGTGGAGCAGCTGCCTATCAGACCTCCATAACCCAGTTACTGGGTGACACGAATACCCCTTGGTTAGACTGGCTACGTAATGACTGTCAAAGTTCTAGGAATGACAACCGCGACCAATGGCTTTACGTGCTTTCCGAGGCACGGGATGTCAGTGATGTCCAAGATAAACTTTAGAAAGTACATTATATGAATTGAAAAAGCCGGATTCGAACCCGCAACGGGCAACTTCTTTAACGAAAGGCGGGCGCCTTATCCACCGGGCCATCATGACATCCTGGACATAATTTAAATGATCACCAAAAAATATTTCTGACTACCAAAATGGATTAATGATCACCAAATTTTGCTAGGTTACATTAGGTTAGAACTGTCACCCTACTCAACGTTTTCCTCAAGGATTGTAAAAAAATATTTATCTTTTTAAGTATAACACTTACAGGGACGACTGAAGCGTAAAATTTTAGGACAACATTTTTCACAATTTCTGATGCATCTATCTTCTACCTATAACTTTTGGTTTATTAAATATAGTTCAAAATAAGGATCTCTCAGTTGGGAAGATCGACAAAAAACAAGATTTTCATTTTATCTTGAACCAGTAAGATTTCAATCACGATTTTTGTTTCACAAATTTTCCCAGAAGCATAATTTGCAATAAACATGATAATTATTCATACTTTTTCAGTATTAGGTCAATTGAAAATTGTCTACTCTGAGAGATCCATATAAACCGTTATAAATCTTAAACGTGGCTTTGAAACGAATCGAAATTTTGTTTAACAGCTTTCACAAATCCTTCACAATTATTTAAAATGCAAATTATAAACACATAGGCAGTATATTCTTGGATACGCGTTATGGCTTTTTCTTCAGTAGTCCAGATTTAAAGATCCAGTTAATGAATTCTAATTTTCTTTGTTTAGGTTTCACAAATTTTATACCTTACCATGAAGTTTTCACAATTATTTCCTAATTCCTCTTATAATTTGGTTGGGATTGGAAGAGTTTTTCGAAAAGATCTCTCAATCCACACGCACATCGCCAAGGGCGAGGCGTTGGAGGAGTGGGTGGTCACGACCGGCTCAACCGTCCTGAATCGGGGCTCGAATACACGTGCGTTCGGCAGCGAGGAGGTTCTATAGTGGACATCTCGTTCTATAGTGGAGTGCACGACTGGCGGGTCGCCGTGGAGGTGAAGACATTGTCGGATCACAGATATATCCGTTTCGATGTCTCCCCCCAGACCACTAGCGGCCGCAGTCCAGTGACCCCACGAAGGGACGGTCCGCGCTGGGCACGCAAGCATATCGAATGTACACGTCGACGTCGAAGGGGAGACGCAGTGGTTCCGCGGGGCAATGATGCAAATTTCCGACGCGTCCATGCCTCGGGTCCTCGGATGTAGGGGTAAGCGCCAGGTGTACTGGTGGTCTGCCGAAATCGCGCAATTACGCGTCTCGTGCGTTGAGGTCAGGCGCCAGCATACCGGATACCGGAGAAGACGTCGTCGGGTCCCTGACGAGGAAGCCGCGCTGTATGAGGTGTACCGCGCGGCGTAGAGGGCTCTGTGGCTGGCCATTGGCAACGCGAAGACGCGAGCCAGGGAGGAGAGGTTGGAGACACTAGATAGGAAACCGTGGGGGCGTCCGTATCGGTCGGTACGAGGAAAACTCGGTCCTTGGGCGCCCCTACTTACGGAGAGTCGAAATCCGAGCTGTTGGATGAGATGGTTGCAGCCCGCTTCCCAGCGCGAGCCGATGGCTCTGCCCACAGTCACAGAGCCTGATGTAGAAGAGGACGCCGGCGTACCAGAGCTGACACAGGCAGAGATGAAGGCAGCCGTGATGCGGCCCCGGGTTAAGAACGTTGCCCCGGGGCCCGATGGGATCCACGGCTGTGTGTTGGCCCTTGCTCTGAAGGAGCTTCAGCCTCAACTGATAGGACTCTACACTGCGTGCCTTGAGCAGGGCAAGTTTCCCGTTCAGTGGAAGTCTGGTCGTATGGTCATGCTCAGAAAGGTGGGGCGCAATGCAGACTCACCGTCCGCGTACCGGCCCATAGTGTGGCTGGACGAAGTGGGGAAGTTATATTATTATCGCAGCCTGCCTCGTCAGTCACTTATGCGGAGAAGGGCCGGACCTAGCCGAATATCAGTTCGGGTTTCGGCACGGGCGCTCCACCATTACCGCAATATCGCGGGTAAGAGTCCTGGCGGAAGACGCGGTGTCTCGGGGCGGGGTGCTGTTAGCGGTGTCCTTGGACATCTCCAACGCCTTCAACACCCTACCCTGGAGTTGTATTCAGGAGGCACTGCGATATCGTCGAGTGCCCCCTTACCTCCGCCGCCTCGTTGGGGCTTACTTGAGGGCGTACGCTGCCCTCCTCCGGCCCTCCTTAATGGGTCCAGGGGCGATGGACTTGGGGACGTCCGTCGCCCGTATTCAACTGGACCCGAGGTGGCGGCGCGTAGTGTTCCCGCGCGCCCTTCTTCGATGTTGTGGAGGAAATAATTTGAATTTCGAGGGCTACCTTTAACATCCACCTTAAGTGCGAGCGCCCGGACGGCTATATCAAGTCAATAACAAGCGCCAAAAGTGTAATAGAAGAAAAAAATATTATTGTTGATGACTATTTTTTCTCTCTTGCCCATTCAAATTTGTCGTAAGTAACAAGTACAATAAGTTCAATTAAATATCCAAAAATTCAGCGCTCAACAGGCGCCCCCGGGCGCTCCGCGCCCGGGTGCACCGCACCCCTTGCACCCCCTGGTAAAGACGGCCCTGGCGGCGGGTCTAGTCAGTACTAATAGTGTCTAGTCTACTGTCTACAAAGTGTCGAAACCGGGAAGTACTAATGTGACTCTTTAAATTCCCATGTACTTGCCTTGTTTATGTTTGACGTCACTGACATCCCTTGCCTCAGAAAGCACGCAAAGCTGATGGACGGATGTTATTTGTAGATCTTTGACAGTCGTTACAAGTAGTCAAAAAGAAACCAACATGTCTGGACAATGAGGCAGAAGGTGGCATGGCGTCATGTGCCGTGGAGGCCTGGTAGGCAATCATCGAGATAAAACACTGATATTGAGCTGCATTCATTTAGGCTGCAAGCCGATCCTTACATAGATAGATGAGAAAATGCTAGGATGATGACCATGCTTATCAGTCGTTTTCTTAATATAGTTTAGCGTCATACGATCCAGAGGATTCTTTCCTGCTATTAAAGTCCTTTTTTATTGGGACGGGTGTATCTCTCAAGCCTTTTAATATTCTCCAGAAACGAATACTTGGGATTGCTGAAGCCAAAAATGGCTGTTGTGGCAAAATTAATGTAGACTTTTTACTCCAAACAAGTTTTTGCTTAGCTGAGAAAATCTTTCCATTACAATTTGGATTGTGTTCTTACTTTACTTCATTTTTATGTTGATGATGGTGTTTTTGTCATAGGCCTGTTTAATTTTTTTTTAATTCATCTGAGTAATTAATTTATAACTAGCTTTTGCTCGCGACTTCGTCCGCGTGGAATAATAGTTCCCGATCCCGGGGGATTTCCGGGATGAAAACTATCCTATGACCTTTCTCGGGTCCCAGACTATATCTGTACCAAATTTTATTCAAATCGATTCAGTGATTCAGTCGTGTAGAAGAGACAGACAGACAGAGTTACTTTCGCATTTATAATATTGGTATGGAAGTATGGATATTATAAAGCTGAAGAGTTTGTTTGGATTAGATTAATGTGCTCTCTCAGGAGCTGTTGTTGCTGTTGAAAGACTTGTTTTTGAATTAAATAAATCTTCTTATGTTCGATAGTCTATTTAACGAGAAGACTAATAGGAGGGGAGCAGTATCCGACGTCGTTGATGAAACAGCTAGGAAGCCAGCACCAAAATATTTAATACTTTTCAAAGATTCAATCTCTTACACACCAAAATTACCTCTTTATAATATTACTATAAATAGTTTAATTGTTTAACAATCAAACTAGTTTTTGTATCTCCAACCTGTATCTAACAAAATTACACACTTAATAATATACGTAATACACTGGTTATGCGAAAATGAACACAAAACAAACGCCGGAAAACCAGAAATGTTTTGCCGATGTCGTAATGCAGTGTAATAACTAGTTGTTAAAGCCACCACAGACGGATTAAAAATGGTCCCAGGAAAGAACGTTGATCGCGTGCCTCCTGTCTAATAGAACCCATTAGTTTTCCATCAGGCCTTAATCGAGAACATGGACTCGGCAATCCTTGGGGACCCCCATCATTTTTATTAACCCTTTATTGTCTTACGTAACAGTTACAGCAGATTCCCTCTGCGATTTTGGCACAGATTGCGATTTCTGCATTCCCGTGCGATGGCCTGCGAAATTAAAATTCGAAATATTTACTTTTATTTGCAGTTAACGCAGAGTGGTTGTTTCCATGCAAATTGTTATTTCTGGGATTCGTAACAGCTAATTGTCATGGCGAAGCTCGGAGTATTAAAACAAATGCAAAATAGTCTTTACCTGACCGCGTATTGTAAAAAACCCCTGCTGGTTCTCTATAAATCGATATTACTGTTATTATTAAAATAAAAACTTTGATTTATGTGCATCGCACATCCACCTGAATTTTATCATGACACTACTAATAATATCGTAGATGACGTTAGAAGTTGATCAAGAATCAAGCTCTTATAAACGCTAAGAGGATGATGGTATATGAAAATATATAATTATGTAAAGATTGGACAGAACTTGCAAAAAAAATACTTATTTCAGTTTTTATGTTCCTGTAGCTTAATATTGGCACGGATCCGATTTTTCCCTGGGATTGTATGACATACAGGGAGGTTGTACCAATACTTGTTGTTGTACTTATTCGTGAACTTGAGTGAAAACAGGAAAAAAATCCAAGTATGATTTTTTAAAGACCATAGAATTTATAAACTTTGATGCAGACGAAGGCACGGGCTGAACTACTGTAGAATAAACAAAGCGATTTAAGGTGCTAATGCCTTATTATTCGTATGTGTTATTGCATTAATGTATGCTCATACTAAGTATTCACGGAACTGTTGAATGATTACTGCCAAGGTCGCAATAAACTGGAACTTAAGTACACATTTTAATAGAAAAAGGCTCGAATGTATTCGTAAACTATAAAATTGGCCCTATCCAGGCTCTGTGATAGCTAGAGTTGAAAGTATTTGAATTTTAAGAGGCGATAAACTTACCATAATATATGTGTAGGAGTTACTGCTTATAATATAAATTTTCTAAAGAAGACTGTCCTGTTGGTCGAGCAAAAATTGCTAAGTATTAAATTTTTTTTGGAATTTCGCAGCAGGAGCCCGTAATTTAAAAGTTGGTGGTTTGAGACCCCCGTGACTTCTAGAGCATGGTAAGGCTTTTGGTCCTGCGCCTAATATCTCTCCCTTCTCGTTAGAAGGCCGTCTCATTGGGATTTCACATTGTGTCTTATGTCTCTTTAGTACTTGGCAAATCTCTATTTGGCCACAGTAATCGAAATTCGGTCTACAGACTAATATTAAAGAAAACTAAGTTTTTTATATAGTCATGTGATTTTGGTTTTTTTTAAGCAATTTTGGTAAATCTCTTGACTAGTTCAAGTCGTGAGCAAACATTTTGCTAGAGTTTATTAAATGTAAACTGGCGTAATTTACTTTTTAAATTGGAAGCACGGATCCGTTTGGCACAGAATGTTTATAGATTTTTTAATCTCATTAGTTTAAATATATACTAATTGTGCTTTTCACATTATATTAGATATTAAATCATAATATTACTCACCCGTTCATATATCTATACTAATATTATAAAGAGGTAAAATTTGTAAGTTTGTATGTTTGTAAGTTTGTATGTTTGGGGTAATCTCTGGAACTAATGAACCAATTCCAAAAATTTTTTCACTGGCAGAAAGCTACATTATTCCTGAGTGCTATAGGCTATAAATTACTTTTATAACATGTATATTAATCGAGCTATCGCAACTATTGTCTAGCAAAACGGAAAAAATTACCTCATAAAACAGAATTATTTGCGTGCGCTGCCTAAACAGTTGCTTAAAATTAAAAACAATGTATGGCAACTTGGTTTGTCTTAATTATTTCTACAAAAAAGTCCGCGATACCATATCTCTATCTTTTATATTTTATCTTTTATACTTCTTTTATTGCATAAAAAAATGATTTTTCGGCATACTTACGTTTGGTTGATTATTTGAGCAACAATATATTAATTCTTATGACAATAAATTATTTCAGTATCACAAGGACATCATACAGATAAGATTTGCTATATACAGTATGTCAATTGGTCATAATTATAGTTTCGGAGATAATATAAATTTACTAAAACGCAAAATGCCCCCCTAGCGTAATTTTCATTGTGCGGAAGTCATTTATAATTTAAAAAAATACCTTTGAAGATATTCAGTTTTAAAATTACTCCACAGCAAGCAATATAAATGATAGTATGTAATAGAAACTGCTTTTTAGCGAAAAAAGGCCGCCTATTGTATTCTTGCATATTTGTTTGTATTGTCCTTTACTGTTTTTGTCCTATTGGTGTACAATAAAGAATATTGGCCGATGGCTTTGCAAGATATTCGTAGCTTATACATCAGAATAACACATCTGGGTCGTCATAAAGGCGCGTGTAAGAGGTTACGGGTTCGAATCCGGGCAAGTACCAATGTGACTTTTTCAATTCATATGTACTTTCTATAGTTTATCTTGGACATCACTGACATCCCGTGCCTCGGAAAGCACCCGGTTGTCATTCGTAGAACTTTGACGCTAGGGGTATTCAGAAGCAAGAAAGTCAGACCAGTCGAACCAAAGGGTATCGTCGCCCAGTTACTGGGTTGTGGAGGTCTGATAGGCAGACGCTTACGTAAAACACTGGTATCCAGCTGAATCCGGTTCGGCTGTAAGCCGACCGCAACATAGTTGGGAAAAGGCTAGGGAGATGATGATCCTCCTCACCGCACACGGACATTTCGGGAGGTTCCTATGTCGGATTCGGGCGGAAGTGACGCCTGCGTGACACGGTGTAGCATACGGTGGAGGTAGGTCCCGCGAACCACCACCGTGTCGTTGCAGAGGCGATCGGCGCTGGTTCAGGCCATGCTTCGGGGCGAGACTGAATAGGAAGCCGTCGCCTCCTGCGAAGCAGACACGCTGGAGACGAAAGCGGTAGGGCGCGTGAGGCAGCGTCAAGCTTCACGCCCCGGACAGAGACCCAGGCTTAGTTGTCGAGAGTCACAAGATAATGGCCACTGGAGGCGTGGGCCTGCGGAAGGCGAGCGGTAGGTAGCTCGCCGCCCGACTAGGACCAGACCCGTGTCGACGGCGTGTCGATGCTTCTAATAGTTACCGCGGCCCCGGAATATATAAGGGTAACCGAAGGGACATTATTGAATTTTAGTCAGTAAAAATCTGACCCTCCCTCCCTCTTCAGGGGCGGGAGAAGTCATTTGATGATTTCCTATTAATAAAAAAAAACGCCATTGGATATGTTTTGGATGCTTTTACCATGGTCAATGTAGCTCTTTCACGCTTATACAACCCCAATAATCTTTTTGTGTACGCTCAAGATAGTTCCACAGTTAATCCGTACTTAATATTATAAATGCGAAAGTAACTCTGCCAGTCTGTCTGTCTGTCTGTCTCTTCTTCACGCCTAAACTACTAAACCAATTTTGAATGAAATTTGGTACAGACATAGTCTGGGACCCGAGAAAGGACATAGAATAGTTTTCATCCCGGAAATCCCCCGGAAACGGGAACTATTATTCCACGCGGACGAAGTCGCGGGCAAAAGCTAGTTTTCTTATAATGATATAAATAATCTGTCAAATAGTGCCAACGAGTTGTCAAGGAGATATCGTGATACTTATTACGTTTTCGAGATCCTGCAATTATTACCTTATCTCAAATTTTACGTATTTTTATGACATTATTCATGGAATGGCAAACAAGCTAACGGCTCAATGATGTTAAGTGGTCACCGACGCTTATAGAAATTCTGCATTATCTCCCATAGGCTGCACAAACAATGCGTTGCCATCCCAGATACAAAGCCTCATGTGCCTGTATTACCGGCACCCAAATCCTTTAAACCTTTAGAAATTTCACGGCAAGCCCTCGACAACGAGCTTTAATAGTGCCAAAAAAAGAATGTTGAACTTGTTAAATTCTACCGTAAGTGTAGTCTTAAAAATACGATATTTACCTATTAAATAAACCCTTGTCTCAAGTTTGGTATGTTTAAGGCAGAGAATATTCATGTCGTAACTCTCGTCTCTCAAATGCTTTGAATTTGGTATAGTTGATCGGACCAGCTTATTTAAATTTCTCTCTTGTGCTTGGCTAACTGGCTTTAAGTGCTAGCTCTCGAACGAAAAAATGTTACGGAACCCTGGGTGCGTATTTCATTACATAGTTATTGAAAAATTTACTTTCTACTAAGCATGCAACAGTTAGTAAATAAGGAAAATCTTTCAATTTCAGAAGCGGGAACTGTTTATAAATAGTATCTTACCGCTTTCGCTAGGAAACTTCCGCGAATTCGATTTTATTGCCAATAAGATTCCAAATAGGGATAGCGGCGGGCGTTAATATTCTATTAAAGAAAACTGTTCTTGCGTGGTTTTTACGATGTTTTCTACGTTTATCTTTAGGTACATATTGAAGTTTCTAAACATCTACTGTGACTATGATACCTCATTGGTTAAAATGTCTATGTTCCCATTCTTGGGATTCTTTGAGAGGAAGGAACTATTTCTTCTTAGATTATTACGGTTCTCCAAAAACGCTTAATACACCACGTGGGTGGCTACATTGTGTGTTGATAAATTTACGCATCATGCACTAATTATTATCAGCCTATAGCCGTTCACTCCTGGACAGAGACTTTTCCAATCGCACGCCATTCTTATATCCATCTGCTACCAGCCATTCTTCAAAGATCGCACCTGCACCTAACGTAAGAAAGAGCGTCACCTTACATTTTCCGATACACTCTTCTGTTTTTTTATCGTTAATTGACGTTACTAAAGATTTGAGAGAAACCTACCTAGACACTTATGAAAAAGGGCACCTCCCTTTTCATAAGTGTCTAGATTGGTCTCTCTCACATAAGTTGCAAAAATAAGACAAGAATTTATGTGATAATAACCGGTTCACCCTATTGTAAACCCAAAACCCACCATATTGCCACCAAGCCTATATTTACTGCGACTACCAAAGCATGACGCTAAATAAGTCCAGTTTAAATGTGGTTTAGATTACTGAGATATCAAAACAAATGATCCATTTTATTGCGTAACGCTTATCGTAGTCACAAAGCCAGCTATAATTCTACTGGACCCTTATCTCTAGAGAGGAATTAGGATACGATATCATGGCGACAGTTTGTGTTTTTTAGGATTTACTTTTATTTTGAAATAGTATAAAACTGCTAGTGGAAATTTTGTTTTATTATCCTGCCTTTCTTTTCTGATTATTTTCGATGCGGAATCTTAGACAGGCAATAATTTCATTTAGTTGTTACTTTATTTCGTGACTTTTAAGAGGTAAGTACAGGAATGAAGCGGGCTTATCTCAAAAACAAAAGTTATAGATACTCATCAGGTGGAAAAATTTATACTAAAGTAAGCACGAACAAAGTACCCAATATTGTCAACCAGATTATGTATTGTCGAAAACCAGTTATCTGATAATATTTAGCTATAGACAAAACCAGATTTACCGGTAATGTTACTGATGTGGTCAATGCGGAATACCTTTATTGCCGTTTCGATATTAATCGCTAAAGTATTCGCTTTAGTGTTGTTAACATTATAAATCTTTTGCGAGAATTATAGGGGTAAATTCTTGGTCATGAACCAACAACAGACATACAAAAGAAAGTCTAGTAAGTACGATAAATACCACTTGTGTTAGATCTTATCTATGGAAGTTACCTGCAGACACGACTGTTGAGGTCAGAGTTCGGAGAACTGTTACGGTGATACGAAGTTATGTAACATGTTACATCACTTCTAAAGCTAAGCTAGCGTGTAAGAACACTACATTATCCAGTCCGGTTCTTCTGATACGTAAACTGATCAGAATAGATAATTGATGCTAGAAATTTCTACTACATTGCTTGTCACCATTCGGAACCAAGGCAATGTGGACATTTCATATTAAACCCTCGAACACTGACATTTTAAACATTTACATGTTTTGAAAAAAAAATATTCAAGTACAATTAATTCTTGGAACAAATTAAGGCATGAGTATTTTTGGCAGTTATGGAAAATAGCACCAGTTGGTGTAAACCAGTGGAAAATAGCAGCTTTACTTTTTATGCTATCATTCTTTTACTAAACGACTCTGATCCTGTCGTACTGATTAGCTGACATTTTACAAACGTGTGCCATTTATCGTCATAGACTCAGTGCTAATACGGGTAGCACGAACATTTGTTACGTATCTATGTTGACGAGGTTTTCGTCTTTAATTTTTAATTCAATTTTTTATTAAAGCTTTGATTTTGGACAAATCGAATTAAGTGGTTGGCTTTTGAATTAAACTTTTGCTCGGCACTTCTTGCACGTGGATGTAAAAAAAAAACGCGGGAGCTCTTCCTCGGATTTCAAGTCTACTCTGTACCATATTTCAACAAAATCGGTTCTGTGGTTTACCCATGAAAGCCAAACAGGCAAACAGTACAGCACATTCGCAATCGATAAGCTATGGACTTCACTACCTCCACTTCTTTTGGCTTTTTCGTCAACACTAAGGTTGACGAACCTTAACAAGACATTGAAACTACACTGAGCTACAAATACTTACAGGTTTAACTTCTCCCAGCTTCATTCTCCGAGTTGCTGATAAGAACATTTATTTTGTTTCGCATATTTATTTTACTCCGTCCTTACTCTGGTATTTGTGTAAGTTATTCTTTCGTCATGACGAATCCAATGCGGAACGAATGCACTTCTCATTCTTTAGTTAATCATTGGTGTACTTGACCAGCATAAAATTTTCCATAAGTATGTTGTTTTTTTTTTAATTCTTGAGAACAATGGCAGGAGAGAACAATACGTCATCATCCCTTCCCCGAGGAGAAGGGATACGGAATACTTAATAATCTTTGGTTGTGTTAGTAAGGCAGGCTGTTCCAAAATTATGCGAAGCAATAATGCACTTTCATAAGTAAGACCTATTCTTATTACCCTGTGGATTACTAATGTTAATGTTGCTAAGCAACCAGACTTTTAAGAGGTCTCATTGACGCCACAAAACAAAACCTCGTCTTGTTAAATAACTCATGTACAGTATGTTAAATTAAACTGTGCACCCTAGACTCTAGAGTAAGTTGCGAGGCGAGGAATGTTGAAGATGAACAGATCTTTCTAATTTATTACGGGGATTATGAATGTGGTAGCCAGACCTTAAAATTGATAATTTTGACCTTTTCGTGAAATAGGTTGTATTAATTTTCATGAAGTGGTTAGGTTAGGATTATATACATATAAACCTGAAATTGATTTGACATTTTACACGGTTTATTAATGTGTGTCCGATTCAACCTCGAATGTGAAAGGCGTTGCCAATGCAGGTAATTAAATAATAGCACGCTTTGTTGTTAGAATTTATGGAATTTGAAAAGTGTAAGAAATATGATGTCATTGAAACCCTTTCTCGAAATACCTGCTTCTGCCTTAATAAGATAATGTACACCATATATTCTGGTTGTAATTTGATAAAAACACTACATTTCTAATAAACTATTAAAAATAATTGTTAACTCATCACTCAAAATATTTTAATACAATAGGTACCTTACCTAATGGACTGGAATAATTACTCGACCTGGCATTGAAAGATATATAAAAAACAATAATGTGATTGTCGAAGACCATAACACATACTGGCTGTCCAAATTGTACACGTGGATTAAAACCTAGACTTTCGGTAAGTAGCTAACTATAGCTACCTTATCCTTTGCCTACAAGTTTCAATTTTAGTCTGCTACCAAAGTAACAACTTTGGCCACCACGAAAGGAATATCTTTGGTGGTATTACCAAAGTTGATGCTTTTCTGATAGACGAATAATGTAAATGATTAGAGGGGCAATTCCTGATTTTTGTTTTATATTTTTGACAAGTTGCCATAGACTGCGACAATTTTTTTTACGATTTTATTTACGAGAATTACCACTTAGGTCAACCATATTGGTTTCGTGATACGATACGATATCAGTACTGTTCCGTGTGAATACAATAATACCTTTATCTTCAAAGGAAACTTAATGACCTGTGCCTCAATCGATTTCTATAAAACGATGCATCAATCTAAGGAATCAACTGATTTCTCGTAACAGGACCTTTAAAATAGTAATTGGGTCACAACCTAATTAGGTCGTAGCCAATGCGACACCCGTGTCGAACATCTTATGGTTCCCATCGAATTAATTTTACCACAGGGAGTTTTCTTAACGACATAAGCCATGATGCCATGAATGAGGGGAAAATTTCAGATGAGTGTTCCGAAAACTTTGTTTACCACCAAGATTTTACGGCCTCTCAGTTTTGTGGTGTTTTTCTTATGAAAGTTCTGTTGTTGCTATCTTTCGTTAATCGAATGACTCAAATTGATTATATTGTGTATGTTAGGCGGTTGATTGGTTTTTGTTATTATTTGCCCACGTACTATGTCTACGTCAGTGCTGGTAATTTTATTGATGAGAGTTTGTTAGTTGGTGCTGTGATCTTTTCCTTCTGTTTGTCTGTATTGTGTCTGGCATTGGACTATTTTTCTTCTAATGACATGAGAAGAAAACTAGAACAATCCTTAATTTTGCCTCTCTCCATTAATTCAGTATTGACATTATTATTTGGTTTATTTAATACCATCTTGGATGACTTTCATGCTGTATTGAAAATCATTGACCGTCATCCCTTTGCTATGTAACAGTTCGTACTGGCCGTTTTAAAAGCCTTATTTTTAAAATAGACCGAACCATCCATTTTGTTGGTTAAAAATTTTAATAATTTTTCTTTAAGACTACGAAATTTTATTTTCTTTATCCAGTTCCATATTAAATTCATATGCATCCGTTATACGAACGCTATCTACAAAGTCAAAGGCAGTGTACGGAATAAAGAACGCTTTAAGTAAGTATAAAAGTGGTGTAATCTACATACTAAATCAGTTAAAATCTTCAGAAGTTTTTGTTTGTAATACGCGCTACTCTTTGTTTACTTTGATATTGTGGGGTATACTTTGATCAACTTACAAAGACAATTAAGGTTGGACATATAGGTAGGTATAGTAAAACAAGCAAAGTCATATTGTTTGTTTTAATTATTAAGACGCACTTTAAAAAAAAGATTTTTTTTTTGTCTGACTTGCAGGCTGGTGCTTATTGGTTCAGTGTTGGTATTTTTACAATAGCAATAATCAACAATTGCAAAAAAAAAAAATTGGCACAATATTGATTTAAAAGTTCATGTACCAAAAATCTCTACATTAATTTGAGGTCTATTCTGTCCAGCCAATAGCCCTTTGTCCTTAACCAGATTGCGCCGGTCATTAACTCGGGATATAGCGGGTCAATCCGGGATAAAACGAGGCTTACCTATATGTATATATTTCACACAGACTTTTTATACGGACTTAGCAATAAATAGATGTTTAAGTCGACCCAAAAATATTGGAATGTTGAACTAAAGATTTGTCCATCTGTCCTGTTATGAACAGATTGCGTTACCATTCACAAAGCAATATCGCCAGACGCCACCAGTCTGTGAAATTTCACCGCTTTAATTAGCGCATTCATGAGAAATCTTTGGAGATAAACACACTCACATAGAAGTGTTACTGTGATGTTTTAATTAATTGAGCCTACGATGCTGCCTACATTCTGTCTGAGGCTTATATGTACCGTTATGTACAAAGGCAGTACTGTTACTTACCTAGGTTTCACATTTGCAGTGGTGCTACACTTGAAAACAATTCAATCAATCAAAATTTGCGTTGAAACCTTGACTGTGTTTTTTTAACGCTTTCTGACTCAAATCTTAATCAGATATTTTGAACCAGAAAGCGTCAAAGTTATTCTAGCTGTGTTCCGTCTCCTTCTCGGGAGGACGTAATGTTTTTGGCTAATTTCGTTCGGAGATCCTTCACAGTTGAATAGTTACTTCTGGGCTTGTTTTTACTGCTCTGACGGTTTGGTCTTGCTGCTGTTGGCTACTGTTGATTCTGGTTTACAAAAACAGTAACCTTAATACTAACTAGAATTTAATCTAGCGTCCACTTATAAAGTCTTTGGATATGGAAGTCCCAAGTGTAAGACACTCCAAAGTCATGTCTACGAGGATGTTCTTTCTGAAGGTTGACTTCATTGCAAATTCTGTCCATCAGAGAGACCCCGAGCATTGTCCTCCATTACAAGCTAAACGACCTTGAACTTGCTTTCTTAGATTTGTTGTGATTGATATCAATTCTCGTATATGAAGAACGTTCATATCTGGTCTAGACTGAGATAAGTGAACTTTTAGCAAGTGCTTCGGCTTAGCAATATTGATACTACTAACACTGTCGCACAACTGGCAAACAGTGATGGCGAGATTGAGACAGAATAGTTTAGCCAAAGTACTTTCTCGCTAACGTCCATTTATTAGGACTCCGTCTAAATGCCTCTAAGTTCCTTCATTTTCGACATTGATTGTGATTTCTCCTAGCTGTAAGTATTTGACTAGCGCAACCCTAAATAAGTCACCTGTGTATATTACAAAAGGACCCGTTGTCCCTTCACCAATTCATAGAGTCAATCAATAAGAGATTTGCCTCCCAGATTACGCTATCGTTCCCAATGGGTATGTGCCGCCTGTGATGAAGAGCTGTGAGCTTCACTTATTATTTGTTTATTGTTGGCGGTAATAAAAACAAAGTGTTCTAGAATATTTATATTGAGCCTGGCCAAGAAACCTAGAGGCCTAAGCTTTTTCAGTTAGTGCATCATTTACTAGATTAGTATTCTGTCGCAATGTTCAAGTTTCAATTCGGCTTTAGGGCGCCCGAACGTTCCTTCTCTATTTTTTCGTTACGTAGTAGATATTGGTTTTAGATGTCTACCATCCGTCATGTTTTGCGCCGTAAAGGACACCATCACTATCCTTCGTTAGTAGGCAGAAATCGTCATCAGTAACAAATATTTGCTCATCCTTATACTATCCATCCATTTATACATCCTGACGTAGTTTTGATACCTTTGTAATTGTATTAAGATTTAAATTACCAACCAACTTTGAATGACTCCAATGTTAACCCAATTCGTCTGTTACACGGTACTGCTGCGAACGTGTCGTATTAAATATCAAAATTAACTGTTCACTGCGACCTTCAGTTATGTTGTACTTTCGCTTTTAATGACCTCACGTTCCTTAAGTTTAATCGAATCATACACTCCTGATATTACTATAAAGGTACAAGAGACGAATGACATTTAAAAACCTACTTTTGTTATGCTTGAAACATAAAAATCCATGGAGGTAGACATATTTTTTGACCCAGACCTTTTAGCTGCCATACCAAAGACCAAAGGAAGAAAGAAATGGTTTATTGGCATGTTAAGTTTGCATTTAATTCATAAAAGTACATTTAAATGATGAGGGAAATTAATTATACACCTCCCATTCTCCGTAGACGGAGGGTATTCATGAGGATTACCAAACGATAAAAGGCGAAATTGATTCCGTTTTTTATCGATTCTGTATAAGGTAACTTTAGATCAAAGAACAAAATAAAAGATATTTTAAAATTATCGCATAATTTCTAATCTCCCACAACTTATTGCCTCATTGCGGATTTTTTTTATTTACACCACGTAACTACAAAATTAGTCATTATTTAATTTCAACACGAACAAAGTTTTTTCGGATATCTAAAATAAATAAACTGTTATCTTACGTATACCCCAACATCAAACATGAACTTATGTACGAAATAACCAATGACGCGTTTCCCCCATTTCTAGTATGACCAATCTACCAGATAATGTAAAGTGGTTTTAATGAAATACCAATATAACGCCTAATAAGTAATGAAATTGAGTGATAAGGTGCGGTGACATTGAACTTGATTATTTGGTTGGCCGCTTTATTGCTATTGGTATTTTAATATGACGCATTAAAACGTTAGACTTTCCATCAAAGATATTGTGCAAAAATGCGTATTGTATGAGAAATTAATTAATTAAATCACCAAATAGCGCTAGTTAGCTCGAGTTATGGAGGCTTTTAGGTGTTTTAGACACTGAAAAGGGCACGCAAATTACGAAACTATGTGACTATTTTCAGTAATATTAAATAGTACGGCGGAGTGGATAGGATAACTCTAGACCACATCCTTAGTTGAAACTTTTTCGGTTCCAAAGAAGACTGCTAAGAAAAACTATTACATGTGACTTTTAAGATATTAGAACGTAAGATATGTGGAAAGTAAATAGGTATTATAAACGTTCATCACTATATATCTTAATAGCACATACCGCACCGGTAAAAAGCATGACTTCCTGCCAGATATGTGCGCCTAGTGAGAGAGTGCGACATTTCTTCGTCTGCTTTAAGTAATAAAACATTGAAATAATACATTTGTTTAATCCCTGCCTATCTAGTCTACAACAAAGTCTCCTGTTAATAGGCCAAATCTAATACAATTTGCCCACCTAATCCAAAAACCAGGCGTGCACTGGGTTTTGGATGAGGTGGGCAAATTGTTTTGCTTTTAAAAACAAAACACAAAAGTAGGTTAGTATATGTGCGATAACCACGACTGTTACTAGAAAACCAGAACATATTCAAATGCGAATTTCGTTCCATTTCAAATTACGGCAATGGCGTCGTTACTTACCTATAAATTCTACATAACATGTAACTACTAATAGGCTTCGTTATGTCGCCAACAAATATAACTTAGTCATGGCATTCGAGGTTGCGAAGCAGTCGGTAAGGCACGAAATATGTAGTTCCCGAAGTTTCTTTTATGTAATCTACATTTGAAAAATATGTGAGTGAAAGGTGTTCCAAAAAGTGTTGTTATTTCTAAGAATATGTTTGAAAACTCTTTGCAAGTTAACTACGAAGATCTTATGTGAGTGTTTATCCTTATAAAGTCAAGATGTTTATTTATGGTAAATTCGTAATGGTATGGTACACAGGGAAAATTGTTGTTATGTTCATTTTAGAGAGGTCAGTTTAAGGCAAACGTGATTAGATTATTGTTATTTCATATTGTTTCCCGTGGTTTTACCCACGTCCGGCTTGGACAAATAACTTCTGTTAGATTCTGGCTTTCAGGAGTTGCAGTGGTTGGGAATAGTGTGGTGGGATTCTGTTAGAGTTTACGTCAAACAGGGGAGAAGTCACTCTACAGAACTCTGATGTTCCACTCCCGTATATAATCTTCTTCGTTTCTTTCTTCTTGTCTTTATATAGGTACTCTTTGGAGTAATGGTTCCTGATAGAGGATACACGCTGCTCGATGCCCAGTTCTTGACAAAGCCGTAAAAAATAGCGTGATGCTGTATAGCCTATTCTATTCTTCATGAATCATCAATGCAAAAATCACCACTCAATTTATTTACATTATTCGTGACTGCCGCAAAATTTTTACCTGCCTACCTGCTAAATTTCAGCTGTAAAAATTAAGTTTTGTTCTAGAATTCGTGTTTACGCAATGAGTGACCTTTCAGTGAAAGGCTTTCACTTTAATATTTACATATTATAAAGGTTATGAAAGGTATTTAAGATTACGTGTATTTAAGGTATTTAACAATTATATGTAACAAATAACATGTTATGTTTTAACGCCTTTATAAAATTCTTGTGATTGCATTTAATAGCAGATCGTTTGTTTTGAGTTACTCGAACTCATTCATTTTCTTACATACTTAGCATTGGGAAAACAATTGTATTATAATCATTATAATTAACTCCCATTAATCATTCAGTTTTAAATGCGAGACAAAGCGTTGAATTTTTAATTCAATACAATTACGTGTTTTTTCTACTACCTGAGCACAAATGCAAATGGGAATTGAAGAAGGCATTTGTAACACAAAAAGTGCTTAGACGTAAAGTAAGTAAAGTTCCATACAACACTAATGAAATAATCAGATAGTGGTGCCGATTCTCTTGTTCACAAACTTAACCAAATTTAAGTTAAATGCATCTTTCTCTTTTCATTTCATTAAGAAAAGGACAGAAGATAAAATATAAGTTAGGTCCTGTCAAATTTAGACACTCTATAGATAAT
Source organism: Athetis lepigone (assembly GCA_033675125.1). Classification (NCBI taxonomy): domain Eukaryota; kingdom Metazoa; phylum Arthropoda; class Insecta; order Lepidoptera; family Noctuidae; genus Athetis; species Athetis lepigone. The sequence continues at coordinate 16,497,692 of CM066229.1, read as the reverse complement.
TTAGACGCGATTAAAAACATACGCCAATTTTCTTCTGGCGCTGTCTAATTTAACAGGATTAAACTAAAATGTATCTTCTGTCCTTTTCTTTACGAAATGGAAAGAGAAAGATGCATTTAACTTAAATTTAGTTAAGTTTGTGAACAACAGAATTAGTACCAGTAACTCTATAGCTCCGTCTGTCTGTTACGCTTACTGGCTTACACGGCTAAACGATTGGAAAGATTTTTGTGGAATTTTGCACGGTAGCTTGAAAGGGAAGGATTTAGATCACTGCTACTGTTTGAAGCTCTGCTCAGATTGGGATCAGGTGGCCTTGTGTGAGTTGTCCCAAGACTTTTGATATTTTTATATTAAAGTCGCGATAATCAACATTAACACAGACAAACTCCCGAATACTCAAACGGAAATCGGTTTTCGTCCTTATTTTATCCCTTTAGCGACCTAAAATTAAGTGACTTTTGAGTATTCCGCAAAAGTCGCGAACATAGGCTTGTACACTATAATCGCTTCACAACGCAATAATCCAAACAAGTTCTTATCTTCGAATTAAACCGACTGGTTTGCCTAACCATAACTCTAACGTACAAAATAACTACTCGGCCACCAATTTTCCTGTTTTACAACAGCTGGTTGCGGAATGCAAGTTAACTCGATAGGTACTTGTATCTTCGACCTGAATACCTTTAGTCGAGAAAAGATGGTTGGTTTGATTGTAAGCATTAAAATGTTAGATTTGTTGGCAAGGTACCACAATTTCTCCAAAGATAATCTGCTAATCAGGTAACCAACTAATATATCGGCCATTGTCAATCCATAACATAACTTTAAGTCAGAACGTCTTAATAACCACAATCATTTGATTTAAGTTGCCTTTGCCAAAATTATGTGTTTGAAAGAATAAAATTATGCAGCTCTTATTGTTACAAGTACCATGAAATACAACCAGGAAGATACCTAATGATGTTAAGTAAAGACGCTTAAGAATCTTCCACCAGAAGATTCATAAAATTATGACTGAAATCCTAACATACGAGCCTTATTACGCTTAAAGATATCATTAACCTTAATTGAAGTTCGAGATTTTAATGGTCACGGTCGGCTTAGGCAAATGACCTGTTACAAAATTATACAACTACCCACATTTGCGCATATTGCAATTCTAAGTTTTTCTTTGAATTGCAAATTGTATGTAATTTCTACGTTGTTATTGCAAATGGTATAAGTGTGTAGCAAAACCTACCTACCGTCTTTGTAATAATGTCATAAATTGCTTAACAACGTGCCTGCTGTGTAATGTCAAGGTCAGATGGATGGAATGTTGCGAGGCGCAGATCTTTGTCTCCATGTGAACTTTTCTTTGTACAGTCAGCGTGTTTAAAATATCGAAACAATTTTATTTCAACGTAATAAATAAAGCTCCTGCCAGAATAGCAGTTGTCGAGTATTATCTTCATTCTGAAACATTCCTTGATTCATTGAGTTAAAGATTACTTTTTATTGTTGTTTCGATGTTTTGAACAATCGGTTCGCCCCGATATTTTGTGGACGCTGACTGTATGTTTAAAGTTCATTAACATATTTTTGGTTCCAAGTTGAGATTATTACGATTGAGGACACGATGGGATTGGGTGCGGTTTAGAAATTTGGTGTTGACCGGTGCCACACGAAATCCATTGACTTAGTGCTTAAGTGTTAAACATTTATATGTGTTTAACAATAGGTTTAAGTTTATATATAGGTACTAACAAAATATAATCAAATGTACAATCGACAAAATGGAATCATGACCCACCATAAGCTTATTTTTCTACAGACATTCAAATACAATTAGGTCGACAATCGCGTAAACATGTATTAAAAATGTCACAAGTCTAGTCTTATTATTTTGACAGCTTCAAACGATTTCTCGTCGAAATGGGTCATAATTCAATTTTGTCGATAGTACCTCTTAATTTATTTATGAGCCTGCCATGCCTTAAGACAAGTTTATAAATATAAATGAATAGCTTGATACAAGGTTGGTGCACTTTTTTGTAGCGATCCCGAAGTCGAAAATGGCTCAGTCGATTCCGCATTTTTTTATGTTTGCCGAGACAAGTTCTTGAGAAAATTTTAAAATATTACTCAGAAAAATAAAAAAGTGATATAGGTACCCATAAACGTTCGAAATGATGCATTCCAATAGCTTTTCGCAGAACCTCAGTAGTCGGGGATTCGGCAAATTTAGTGACTTCTGTTTCTTTTTTTTAATACTCCTATAATAGACATTGTTGTAATTCAGCAGCAGTTTTGATTTTGATTTTAAAGTCAACCTGAGTCGGAACTTGGATACTTATATTTTTAATCATAGTCAGTCATTCAAATTACATAAAATCTATCAAACTAAAATAACAGAACCGTCCATAAATCTTTCTGACTACATGTATTTTTCCTCAAATTGGGGAAAACACGATCCGAATGAAAATAACTTATTTGGGACCGCAAACACGCCTCCTAAAGTGATTAGGTAATTAATTTTCCCCCCTACGAAAGATAAGGTGAAAATCGACGGAAGTCTGTGAGATTGTAGTTATCAGGTGTACAAAAACCGGCCAAGTGTGAGGCAGGCGCGTATACAAAGGGTTCTGTACTACGATTACACATTAACTACGACTAACCCACGGTAATAAGCGACACCTAGCTTCCGCGGTTTTAATTATTTTTTGTAGCTTGCACGGTGTTTGACGTGTTGGAATCAACCAAAAAACGCTGAAATTTAACTGTACTGTAAAATAATTTATTATTTTTATATCAGTGAATTATACATAATACGGTTCAAAAGATACAGCTCGCTGACAGACAGGCATACGAACAACGAAAGATTTAGGTAGTAATAGGATCGCGGTGGCATGGCACCCTCAGTTACTTACGGAACCCTGATACTACGGAAATCTGATTTAGAAACGAATTCGTAAGGCCGTGGTACAATTATGTACGTTATTAGAGCTTAACAAGTACGACTGATTCACTACCTACTATCAAGGAGCTGCGATGCTCAAAGTTATCTGTATAGTGTATACTGGCTGACTGGCCCCGGGATTTCAACTGCGTTTTTTGATACTGCTCCGCTTCCGTAGATATATAGCGCGCTAAATCAAACAAACTTTTAAGCTTTATATTCTTAACTAGCTTTTGCCCGCGGCTCCGCTCGCGTTAGAAAGAGAAAAAGTAGCCTATGTTACTCTTCATCCCTTCAACTATCTCCACTTAAAAAATCACGTCAATTCATCGTTCCGTTTTGCCGTGAAAGAAAGACAAACATACAGACAGACACACTTTCCCATTTACAATATTAGTATGGATATACAGGGTGGAAAGTTTCCTTGCGATTACCCTTTGATTGCGTATTGGTTTTTCTTTTAATTTTATTAACCATAACATAACCAAAGTACATAAGTATTGTAAGTATAAGTTACATTGATTCATGCCAGATTTTAAACCCCCAATCTCACACAAAAGAGGTGCCATAGTTGAAAATGCACTGTGATTTACAAGTACCATAGCGTAAGCGACCCGCATGTAAAGTAACCTTCTGCGATAACCGACTTTCACGCTGACGAAGTTACGGTAAAAAGCTAAAATTTGTGAATAAAAAATGTCTGGAAATCCCTTTTATAACCAAGATCACACTTTCCTACCCTGCATTGGATAAGGTCCAAAGCCAAGGTAACAGACCGCATGGAAACAAAACCTTCAGTACCATGAGATGTTATCGAAAAAAATTTTGTGACAATTAATAATCCGACTGAAATTGGCTGTCAGTGAACTACTCTATGAATTTGTTTTTCCTTATATGTTTAATTGTTATTCCTTATATGTCACGGCCAATTCTATCTGTGACCGCTAGGGGGCGCTTTGCAACATTTCTTACGGAGACGCTAGCGAATTAATCAATGCAAATAATTATAGTAGAGCTTCTGTTTGGGAAACATTGGTCTAAAAGTATTTGCCAAGTACTAAGTAATGGTGTCGTATGACACGCCTGCTTCATGTTACAAAGAATGCCATTTATGTACCCATTGTCTGTCTGTACGCATGTCTGATAGGTATCAATCTCCTAGTATATTCACTTATGCACACATTAGACATTGCGTATTGGATTATGTAAAATCAGTGATAACACCTGTAGATATGTTATGTACTGTATATTGATTAGGCTTTAACTGGTTAATAATTCCGTTTGCGTATTGTGTGTACACTGAGTCGAAGCGATATTGTGGATGTAATAGGCCTGTTACATTTTTTTTCGTGTTGCAGAGAATTGAGACAAAAGGGCGCGAATTAAAGGTCTCTCTTTAATTTTTTACTAGCCACCCGCCCTAACCTTGTATGGGTGACAAATCTTTGACATGCGAAAGAATAAAGTGAAAATGCCCCAAATCCCAAAATTACTTTTTAAGAGGAGATAAATCCCGTGATTTAATAAATAAAAAAACTCTTTCCAAAAAAAAAATAACTGCCTTCAAAAACTAAAAACACAAAAATAACTAAAATTTCGGAAGTCTGTGGCAATAATTGGCAGAAGAGAAGCCACCGACGAAGTTTTAGTTGTTTTTGTGTTTTTAGTTTAACTCTACCTAATTTCGACCTCACCTCATTATAGTAGAACATAAACCCTACTCTTTAATCACAAAAACAATTTCAAAATCGTACATTAAGACGAGAAAGCGGCTTCCATTTTACACTTCGTATAGATTTATTTCAAAATACATCATTTGTGGTTAAAGTGGCATAAATACTTAGGTAATAAAATTAACTTGTAAACTTAATAGTACCTACGTTAGCCCAATATTACATTAACCTTGAATACTTAACTAGTGGGTTATTTATGTACGTGTGTATATAAGGTTTTCGTGCCCAAATGTTATTTTGAATCCTAAATAAGTCCCAAATCCAGACAGCGTGACTAATGAATTTAGTCAATTAATTAACTAACTGAAATAAACATAGTATCGATGACGAATGCTTTCTGCATTACAATTTACTCTCAATTTCTAACAAAGAGTGTACATTCAATTAAAATGGGTAAAAAGAAAATGGCTATGCATTTATTTCACGGCAATTAACACTGGAATGTGCTTAATTAAATAAGTTCGTTTTCGAGTTCCCTTATTATTTAATTTGTAAATAAAAACAGCGTCAGAATTATTTTAATAATGTTTGAAATTTTTGGAATGCCTTGTTCGGCCCATTTAACGTGTTGCTTTTTAATAACGTTAAACTAAGTTCAACATAAATACACAAACGTATTTTTTGTTCATACTTTCTTGTGAATATATGGAAAAAAAAACTATGAAATAGACACTGGTGCCGATTCTCTTATTCACAAAACTAACGTAAATTTAGGTTAAGTGCATCTTTCTCTTTCCATTTAATTAAGAAAAGGACAGAAGATAAAATATTAGTTAAGTCCTGTCAAATTTAGACACTCCATAGACAGTTTAGACGCGATTTAAAAACATGGCGTCTAAATATACTTACGTCAATTTTCTGCAGGCGCTGTCTAATTTGACAGGATTTAACTAAAATGTATCTTCTGTCTTTTTCTTTAAGAAATGGAAAGAGAAAGATGCAATCAACTTAAATTTAGTTAAGTTTGTGAACAAGAGAATCAGCACCACTAACTGTAAACCAGCCTCATTCTCGAAAGGTACCCAGACCAGAGTATTGTGCTTGATGGGCTATCGCCCGGCAATTGTTGTTGGAATTTTTGTAAAATAATCTCGCATAGAACTCTGAAACTCAAATTAAAGATGCAACCTTTACAATTCTAAAGACAGAGCAGCACACCTGTGACATCAACGCCACTCCACGCATTTTCATTGTCGAAATGTGGCCAATGCTGAAACTGTAACGTGTTATAAGTCTTGTCCGTTTCTGCCCTATTTCTCACTGCTTTTATCTTTATTTTCCAGGGAACAATCAAAAGAACACCAGATGACATGGTGTTTCTGGCGACGAAGACGGCTAGTGGTGGCGTTGCTGGCTTTCTTCGGGTTCTTCAATGTGTACGCACTTCGGGTAAACCTGTCAGTGGCCGTGGTCGCCATGACAGAACCTGTGGAGACGAAGCTGGATAATGGGACTATTGCTTTAGTGAGTACTTTTGCTCTACCCTTTGTTCTGGTTAATAATTTAAAATAGATATTTTTAAAATGCAAAGAAAATCGATATGAGCGGTCGCTTTTGGAGTGTAACAAAATATGTTATAATTTGTTACACTCCAAAAGCGACCGCTCATATCGATTTTCTGTAACAAATTATAACATATTTTGTAGAAGGGTCTGCAACTTAGGTAGATTTATAGATGGCGTTTAAAGGTCATAGCTCATTACAGCCACCCGGCAGCCACTCCGCACCGACTCGCCTTATAACCGAGGCGATTCGGTGACGGTACGGAGTTGATATAGTGAGCGCATACAAGTCCATAAAAAGAATACTAGCCGCAGGAGGCGAGTCGGTGCTGGGAGGCTGCCGGGTGGCTGTAATGAGCTATGACCTTAAACCAGGCGTCCGTCACTCGCTCAAGGCCACGCGTTTTATGCCTACTGCTTCGCGTATCGTCGACGATACAACGAACACCGGGCTGTCGCGCGCCCGCCTGAGTGCTCGCGCGTCACGGGTACAGCGCTGACTATCAAAATGCCGAAACCACGTAATTATTGCGTGATTATTGTGCAATTTCCCTGTTTCCTAATTCTCCTCTTTCCCTTTTGATTATTTATTAAAATTATTCACGCGGTTTTGGATATTTTCGACACTAAAATATAATAATCGGGAATTCAAGGAACGAAAAATATGCATCAGTCATTTTATTAAACTAAAAATATTTGATCAACAAATAAAAAAATAATTGTTTTTTCTAAAACATTCGTTTTATAACCATTCTCATCATACGTATAACCCTAGCATATTTGCTGGACGACACGCACACACGTTAGTCGCGCGGCGGGCAAAAGAATCTCAACTCTCTTTGCGCGTACTTATGGTACATTTCTCCTCGCTGCAAACAGCTGGTATTATTATTATGATTTTGTAGGCTATTATAGCGTAGGTATTTTCATTTTTGTATTGGAGTGAAGTATCTGTTACGTAGTAACTATTTATTAATCTTGCTTAAAACGCCATCTGAAGGTACTGATATCATACATAACTAATACTTTTACTTACTCCTACTAATGTTGGGGTACTTGTCCTGACCACTCAGACTTACAAATGCTTACAAATATAACATTATGATAGTAAAATCAGTTTCTAAAAAAAATATCGTTAAAAACGACTAAAAACCTTTCTTCGAGTAATTAAAAGAACTTTGTGTTACCGAAAATATAGTTAAGACGGGTCAGAGCCCGTACGTCCCCTAAGATTTGTCCCCCAGCATAAAAGTTGTGGATTCGGCCCCTATATAGGTGCCCGTTGGTCTCCTGGTAGGGGACCAATTAATATTTTAATAAAAATATTATTTTTAAGGTACCCATTCGTCTCCTCTAATATTATACACAATACAGTCTGTAACGGAAAGGGTATATTCATCGGGAAGACAGGGCTTCTTTGGATGATACTAAACGATATGGCAAGGCTTTTTAAATCCTATCTTTACATGTATTAAAGTTTTTATTTTTTTTTAAATTTCGATACCAGAAACCAAACTTTTGAAATTCGAATAAACACATCACTAGCATTAAGTCAGCTGATCGGTGTCAGCGAACTATTTGTAAGTAAAAATAAAACTCCTACTCCTGGTATTTCTTTACTAATGGTTCCGCATGTTTATTTTTTATTTAATAAATAATATTACTGACTTTTATTAAAGCTAGTGATTTGGAATAAAAACTTTTATCAACCCGACAAATGATTAAATCTAAATAAAAATTAAAACATAAACAATGACGACAGTAGTGTCTCTATTTGGCAATTATGTGGATAAATCTACCTATTTGGTGTTTAATGTGTTTATTTTAAGCAATACAATACTTCAACTCTATTACGCAGTGACTACGCCATCGCCCTGCTGCGTCGAGAGTCGCGGGTTTTAACCTCGCACGGAACAAATACTTGTATGACTTACAAATAGTTTATCCAAGTCTGGGTGTTTGTGTATGTGAGTTTCTTTGTAAACACACCCACGATACTGGATACTTCACAGAGATACCTACTTCGCAAGGTGTATTAAAAAACCTTTATCATATTTTTTTCGATTCAACTTACTATTTGATCGGTTTGCTTGAAGATACCATAGCTATAGGTACGTAAAAAGGAATCGATTCGTATAATCATCAACAATACATACCAGGTTTTGTTTGTTTAAATTAGTAAACATTATTGTTTGCCATTCGAACTTCTTAGAGCGAAAAATCGATTTAGTAAAATAATTAATTCAAACTGAACTCTAAACATCATCTTTTACGTATGACTTGGACTCCTGGTACAAATAAAATGACAAAAGGTTCCGTTCATGAATTTTAAAATAAAGTCGAAATTGTTTTCTTTTTCTAATAGTTATGATGGAAATTAATAACAACAAGTACAAAGTTTCTTTTTCATTACAAAATTATACACGTAAGCATAATTTTACTGTCTGCCTGTAGGACTAACTAAAAATTTTGGAACTTCATTATTGTCGGTGCGGTGCTGTTTGTTACATGGATTTCCAGTTTTACGACATCGTGGCCCTGACTTCCAGGGCGTAGGTAGGGCGAGGAACAGAATGAACTTTGAGTCAGTAAGAGACTGAAAGTTCCTTTCGCTACAACTATGGCAAAAGGACTCATTCAATGAGATTAACACACAAAAAACCACACAAAGCATATTCGTTCGATCACGTGTAATTATTTTAATCCGATATTCCAAATTACGTCAATTCAATAATAAAAATGTCGCTGCCAAAACGAAAATCATTTGTTTAAAGAACCCTGATTATGCCCGCCCCCTATACTTACCTAAAGTATAGGGGGCGGGGTTTAATCAGTTGCTGTCCTTTTCGTGTCTTGGAGTACTGGTACAATTAAAAATGACAATGGGTTCCGTTCATATTTTTTTAGAATTAAAGTTGAAAACATTTTTTTCTTCTAATAATATTATGACGAAAACTATTAACAACAAGTAAATAGTTTATTTTTTATTACAAAATAATGCACGCACACATAATTAATTAATAATTAATTGTTACTGTTTGTCTGTGTAGGACTAATTTCATGCTCTGCCGGTGATGTTTGGTATTGATGTTTGGATTACCATTTTAGTAGCGCGAAATCGTGGTCCTGAAAGGAACAGGATGAACTTTTAGTCAATACTGACAGTCCCTTCCGCTCCACCTAGGTAGGGCGCGAGAACTCATTTAATGATATAACCACACAAAAAAAACCCTATTTTATGTTCCCACGGAATGATTCTCAAGTTGTAGCGGATGAAACCGCTGGCAACAAACAGCTAGAAATAATAAGTGAAATGCTTGCAAAATGTCGCAAAACTGTTGAAGAAAATAATTAAAGTACTAGCACTGCATAAAAAGTAGGAAATTTTGTTATCGCGGAATAGAAAGTTGTTTGCAATTTTGCATAGAGAACCCTGATTTCATTGTTACTTAGGATTTAGGGTAAGATGCCCAATTGACGTCCTTGTATTTTTAATGACTCCTGGTACAGTCACCTTTTAGTAGTTTAAAAATAACTTTATGTTAGATACCTACTATTGATCAGTGGTGGTAACCCAGTGGTATTGGTCTCGACTTATGATTATTAGGTAGGTATTATGTCATGGATTCGAACCCTGGCTGGGTTCGAACATAGTACTTTGTATTATTTTTTTCATCACTACTCTCAAAACGGTGAAGGGAAACATTCACGCACGACGTTGTCCTAGAACCAGGCGTCCGTCACTCGCTCAAGGCTACGCGTTTTATGCCTACCGCTTCGCGTACCGCCGGCGGTAACGAACAGCGGGCTGTCGCGCGCCTGCCTGAGTGGTCGCACGTCACGGTTACCGCGCTAACTATCAAAATGCGGAAAAACGTATTTATTGCGTAATTATTGTGCATTCCAATTATTTTATTTCGTAATGAAACGTAAGTACATTACAAACGTACAACCTTAGATTAAAAATGTCGTATTTTTCATGATCTTTTTTTATTTAGCATGATCTTTAGGATTTAAATAAATTATTGTTCAATATCGATTTCTTAATTAACTCTAACTGTATTTGATTTACTTAAAACCAATGACTTAAAACTTTATCGGAGTTGAGATGTTAGATTGTAAAATAATCTTCAACAACATTTTTAATGGTACCTAGTGGTCATAGACGCTAACAGGTGCACCTACCCTATACCAGGGTAGCAGAAATCGGGAGTTTCATTTTTATTGTTCGTCACTCTAGCTCTCGTCAGTCGTCGTCTATTCCGCGTGCAGTTTAGACTTATTTGTGTGATAGGTACGCGCGTTAGTTCAGTACGGCTACATTATTGACTTTTTATTTTTGTGTTAAACTATTTTGTATTTGTATTTGTATTGTGTTTTGAAAATGTCCTTGAGTAATAGTGAATATTATGAAATGATGTTGTGTGTCGGAGCAAAAGATGGCAATTTGCGGGCTGCCCGAGAACTGTACCATCACCGCTTTATCGAGGGTAGACCAGAAGACCGGCAACGACAATTGCCTTCATTGGCGTGTTTTAGTCGGATGGTACATCGTCTGTATCAGACTGGGTCATTCCACGCTCCTGCTTCAGAGGGCCGCCCGAGTACTACCGATCCAGAATTTGAAGAAGCGATACTGGAGCATTTTGACCGAAATCCTCGCACTAGCACACGTCGAGCTGCATTACAGTTGGGTGCCTCTAACCACATGCAGGTATGGCGAGTGCTGAAAAATGACGGTCAGCACCCATACCACTTCTGTCGGACCCAGGAGCTGACACCGGCAGATTTTTTGCCTCGTGTGGCCTTTTGCGAGTGGTACCGAAGCCAAGTGGAAGCGATGCCAGATTTTGGGTCAAGAGTGCTGTGGACCGATGAAGCATCCTTCACGAGAGCAGGAATCAGCAATATCCACAACGAGCATGTTTGGTCTCACACGAACCCGCATGCTTCGACAGAGTCGTCGTTTCAACACCAATGGCGGCTGAACGTGTGGGCAGGTATAGTCGGGGATGTCGTCGTAGGACCAGTTTTCTTGCCGCACAGTTTAAACGGCCAAAATTACTTAAGTTTCTTAAGGAATCAATTAGACGATGTCCTAACAGTGCTACCGGTGCAATGTTACGTGAACCTTGTGATGGAGAACAATTTAGTGTTTCAACACGACGGTGCGCCGGCGCACTTTGCTCGAGATGTGCGGCATTATTTAAATGAGCGCTTTCCTCAGTGGATCGGTCGTGGTAGTGTAAACATAGCTTGGCCTCCGCGAAGTCCTGACCTCACTCCATTAGACTTTTTTTTATGGGGATACATAAAAAATACAGTTTACACAGTGCGGTGCGATACAGTGGACGAAATGAAAGTGCGAATTGAGGCTGCGTTCAGGACCATAACACCAGACATGCTACGCAATGTCCAGGAGTCCCTGAACAAAAGAGCGGCCTTGTGCATACGATTCCAAGGTCGTCACATAGAACCTCATCTTTAACAAATGTAAGTTATTTTTCTAAATTAAGTAAGTACCTAGTTTATTTGTTTATTCGGTGTTTAAGCAATTACAAGAGTATGAAACTTAACCTACGCGAACTCCGGAGCAGGCGATGTACAAAGTCAGACTCAAAATGTGTACAACACCTATTTTTACGTAAGATTTGTTATCTCAATTTTTAAATATCTGGCTTGATATTAACTATTAAACTGTTATAAGTAGGTAAATCAATAATTACACCTACGCATTATTATTTTTTTACGACACGGTGAAGTATGTAGGTATAGGTACTAAGTGTAATGCGCGCTCGCTTTGGCGGCATCTTCTTTCATTTTCGTTGGTTCGCGCCGACAAAGACGCGCCGCCTGCGTTAGGTTACTAGGGTCACAGTTTAACGATCCATACAGTTGTAAAACGAATGTACTTGCATAGAGCAACGGCGGGGATCTCGAGGGGAAGTGGGCGGCGCGGATCGCTGCCCGCGAGTGCGCGTAGTTGGCGGGCCAAACTCTGGGGCTAACGCATCCGTGTAAATCGCGAGCGAGTTTTCAAGAATCATTGAATAAACTAATTATAATGGTGCACACTTCTTGTTCTGTGTACGGATGTACCTCGACAACGAGACACAATAAGGATTTAAGATTTCATAGATTTCCCCGTGACGCGAGGTTTATTCTTATAAATTCGTATTAAACAGGTGGGTACCTACTAATATTTATTTTGTATAAACTAATAATACCCGTCGTGTTTATAGTTACGTATATAGTTATAGTAGGTACGAGTAAAGTTAAGTTATACACGTATTCGTATACGTTATATTATTACAATCGGAAAAACATTTCAATCGGCATCATTTATATTTCGTATTGTAGGTATACACGCTTTGCGAACGGGCTATCTCAGGCACTTGGACAGTTAGGTTATTTATTTATACAAAAGTAAAAATAACTAAAACCTGACTACGAAAAAACCCGGATAAAACAATAAGCAAAGGTACCTAACAGTCTGTTTCCAGGTTATGACCGTAGTCGCATGCCGCTGTGACCTGTCTTTTTTTCTTCTAAAGCTTGTATCTCGAAAACGGTGTGTCCTATCGCAAAAATAATGAAAAATTTGCCCCCCTTAATAAAACCGCCAGCCGCGTAATTCTCACATGTAATTAATATTCAATTATGAATAAAATAAAGTTTGTCTTTTTTGACAACCCTTGCATATTTGCACGCGGTAGCGTAAATACCTACACGGGCGGCGGCGGCGGTGTCGTCCGACATCAAAGGCGTTTTCCAACTGTATGGATCGTAAAACTGTGCTAGGGTACTAGGCGCGCAGAATTGCTGAAGAGATTTATTGTGGTTTATGCAAGTAAAGTGGAAAGTTATTGACCCGCGTAGTGCGGAGACACGTTTGTTATGATTTCAATTGAAAAAATCGATGATACCGAAAATTTGGTATCAATTTTTAGAGTATTTTATTTTGAGCTGAAACTTTGCATAGTGCTTATATATCAGCAGGACACTTTGGTGTTTACGGATAGATATGGGGTTTCCGTTACACGCTGTATAAGTTAAAGATTCGGCACCTATTCAGGTGCCTATTGGTCCCCTGAGATAAAATCACCTATATTTTACCTAAAAACGGTTAACATAGTACACTTGTGAACAGTTTATTAACGCAATTAATTTTATAAATCATAACAGATCATTGAAAAAAGAGCTACGATGAATGATAATCCGTCATGATAATAATGGAACCTGTCGATAGGCTTACGATGTAATATTGTCTCTTTACGAATGGCTTGTTAAAAAACGGGTATTAATGATTGAAAACTTAAGAGAACAAAAGTACTAGGCGCGCAGTAACGTGAAGTAGTCATGTACGAAAATCTAAAATTCACTGTGTTTTTAATTTTCTCACAAGATCACCTTAATCAATTCAAAGTACTAGGCGCGCAGTAACGTGAAGTAGCCATGTACGAAAATTTAAAATTCACTGTATTCCTTAATTTTCTCACAAGATCACATTAATCAATGCAAAGTACTAGGCGCGCAGTAACGTGAAGTGGTAAATAGAAAACGATCGATCGACGAATCGATTAATTATTTTGAAGACTGACTTTATGCCTAGAGGCATTTTATTAAACTTAATCTTATTTGAAATACTTAAACATGATATTTAAGGAATTATTATATTTTTATTTTACCCTTTTCTGCGCGACTGTACCAGGACTATATACATGTACTTATATTAGAAGAATGAATTAAAATAAATATTCTTCAGGGGGCGAATAGGCCCCTCAAAAGTTCCAGGGGACGAATGGGCACAGGGTGCGAATCTTAGGGGACGTACGGGCTCTGACCCGTTAAGACCTTAATACCAAAATGAATAGCGTAATAACTGAAGTAATCTGAACTAAATAGTACCATCCCATCCTGAATTCAGTCAACTATTTTATTTTATTGGCTACAAACTAATCGCCAGTATACTTAACAATAAGGCTAGTTTCACAGCTAAGCACGAGAATCGAATCGAGCCAGGATTCGCGTCGCTGTGAAACGATGTCCTAGCGATGACTTGCGTCGCTTTGAGATAATATTCTAGCAATGACTCGCAACGCTGTGAGACAATATTCTAGCAATGACTCGCAACGCTATGAGATGATGTTCTAAAGAAGACTCTCGTCGCTATGAACCAATGTTCTAGTCATGACTATGAAGCTATGAAGCAATGCTTAAAGATGACCTTCGTCACTATGAAACGATATTCTAGTGATAACTCGCGTCGCTGTAAACCAATATTCTAGCAATGACTCCCGTCACTGTGAAACGATGTTCTAGCAATGACTCGCGTTGCTTTGAAACAATGTTCTAGCTTTGACTCGCGTCACTGTGTAACAATAACAATGTCTAGGGTTGAATCGTGACAGTAAAATGTAGTTCTAGTTTTCACACACCACAAAATATGTGAAACCAGCTTTAGTTGCTTTTAATTCTAGGACGTTAAGTATTTATTACTTCTATTAGTCTCACATTATGTTGGAAGCTGTTACTTAGTAAAAGGTTATGTAATTTATCTTTGCTATAATGTCCGCTTGAAATGTCGTCGAGAGAGTATTAGCAGTATTTGCCTAAATGAAAGAGCTGTATTTAGGAAATGTATGGAGTCTTGTTTTTAGTCGAAGTCACTGGATTAATACCTGTTTGCTGATGGTCTTTTGAAAACTAGTATTACTTTCTTTTAACTAGGTACTAAGATTTGCACTTGGTGGTAATAATATCAACATATTGTCTTTGTTGTTCAATAGCATTTTATCATTCTAAAAGAGTACAAAAATTTAACACCACGCAAGATATAAGCCGTAATATTCTTTCTTCTAATGAACTTAAAAACTACATAGGCATTGTTACAATCGCACTGGTACTTGCCCAGTATCGAACCCTCAACTTCATGGAAGAGAAACTTTGACTACTTGGTGGAACTAATGAATTTAAATTAGTAGGTAGATAGTATCCACGCACCATTACTTCATGGTACCACGTTACTATCTTTAATTTAATTCGAAAATGATGTTAGTACCTCTCAGATTATAGAACAGTAGGCAGCAGATAGATAGCGCGGAACACTACGAGTGCGGCGAATGTCGAGACATGTGTGCGTGACTGCCACGTGACTGCGCTGTAAGAACACGTCGTCTCTGTGTGCGTTCCGGTTGCTAGGATGAAAAAGAAAAATTACCCGTAATATTTCATTCTAATCTGTCTATATTAATTAAAATCAATTTATGAATTTACTAAAAGTATGTAGGTACGCGCGTAGCAAAAGAACTGCTACGCTATTAGATGAATCTACTTTGTTGTGTTTGTACTTGTCAGGACAATGTTGGTATGACAACATTGATTAAACAAAAATGCACCCTGGCTAAGCTGGAAGCGGGCAGATAGTACAAAATAACAATTGATTTATTGTGTTTAAAATTATGGAACAACTTAGGGATATAATAATAAGTGCTTAGGTGTATAACAATTTTATAAAGCTAAAAAGTTTGTTTGTTTGAAACTTGAACGCGCTTATTTATTCTCTTATTCACAAACTACTAAATTTAAGTTAAATGCATCTGTCTCTTTCCATTTCTTAAAGAAAAGGAAAGAATATAAAGTATTAGTTAAGTCATCTTTTTCTGTTCACTGTTTTTTACTATATTTACTTTATGTTGGCAAATTTTAGTTAGAGACAAAACATTCACTAGTTTTATTAACGAAGACTTTTGACACATACAAGAAAGTACACACACATGATACAAACACACCAACCAAAAAAAAAACACTCGAAATAAATATTCTTGTAGATCGATAATCCTGTGCTGTGTCCAATAAATATTTCCCAACTTAGGGGTAAATTTTTTCACAATAATATAGCAACACCGACAGATTTCGGTTGAGGTTTTGTGTTCCAAATAAAATAACATCCAAAAAGGCAAAAATAACCATATCTTTCTTAATATATATAAATCTCGTGTCACAATGTTTGTCCTCAATGGACTCCTAAACCACTTAACCGATTATAATAAAATTCGCACACCATGTGCAGTTCGATCCAACTTGAGAGA
Source organism: Athetis lepigone (assembly GCA_033675125.1). Taxonomy (NCBI): domain Eukaryota; kingdom Metazoa; phylum Arthropoda; class Insecta; order Lepidoptera; family Noctuidae; genus Athetis; species Athetis lepigone. Next base: position 16,481,425 of record CM066229.1, on the reverse strand, counting down.
TAGGATAGTTTAAATCTCAAATTATAGTCGCAATTTTAATTTATTGCCAATTATTTGTCTGTTATTATTTGACAGTCACAATTAATTTATTAGTAGTTTCTATTCTATTTTTATTAAATGGCAACCAAAGCCGATGTCGACTATTCTGCCAATGTCAAAGTGCATTTGATTTCAAGTGTGTAGTAAGAAAAAAAATTAAATTAATTAAAACAGTAAGCTGGACACACTGTAGACTGATGTGTTAGTACGGGACTGAAACAAACAAAATATAAAGTTACATAAATACTACAATAATGTTAAAACACAAAATATATTTACATATATATAAGCATACCACACCGACATAGAAAAAGGTCACAATTTTATTTTATTGTGGCGAATGAAGGTTATCATTGCCAGTAACACCTCTGGGGAGGAATGTGTTAGGAGAGACGGGACATTTATCGGGAGAGGAACTTTTAATTTGGATAGACGCCCATATAGATCAAGGGAAGCATTATTGGGACATTCAAAAAATATATGGTCTAGAGTTCCTTCCTCTAAACCACACTCGCAGAGGGATGAGTCGCGAATTCTGATTTTATTTAAGAAAACTGGGGAGCAACAAAAACCCAAACGAATTCTACACAACACGGAGACAACAGTTTTAGAGACTTTCTTGTACCTGCAAAACCAAGGTTTAGGGTTAATTGTTGGCTGGACTGCGTAGAAAAACCTGCCCTTTTTCTTGCTAGACATGTTCCAGTGCTCTTGCCATGAGCCCTGTAAACCTAATTTTGGGATAGCTAACAGGTCATAGCCCTGATGGGTGTTATGTACCAGAGCTGCCAATGCAGATGTGCAAGCATCTTTGGCCCAGGCATCAACAACTTCGTTGCCCTTGATGCCGCAATGACTGGGGATCCAAACTAACTGAACTTCCTTTCGATAGCCGGCACATGCAAGTAAAGATTTTTTGATTAATAATATAAGTGGACTGCACAATTTACTCTTGAGTGGGTTTTGAATTAAGGCTTGCAGGCAGCTGAGAGAGTCGGTAAAGATAACGGCTTTTGTAATATTCGAGTGCGACTCTATAAAAAGGCAAGCCTCAAGTATGGCCACACATTCCCCAGTGAAGACGGAAGACTCCTTCGGGCATCTATACTGAAGAACAATCTTGGAGCTTTGGTAATACACCGCAGCTCCAGTGTAGTTAAGGTCTGTCAGTTTAGAAGCATCCGTAAAAAAAATGTGAAAGTCGCTCCATCGTTCGCCCACCGCTGCATTGAAAGTCGAGTTAGCTGACGGGGATTTTTTAAAAATACCAATGTTAAAAAGGATTTTTGGAATGAAGGTTATAGCTTCATAAGCAAAGTTAAAAACGGGGACCGTGGGGTATTGGACAATTGGACATTCTAAGTTCTGGAGTGCACGGTAAGCTATTAAGGATAATGGGAGTTCTTTGTTTTTCCAATATGTTGAATTCCTGGATTGGAAATTAAGCTCGTTTAAAAGTTCTTTAAGTGGGTGAGAGGATCTACATACTATTTTGGTAAGGAAACGGGAGGCCAGATATTGCCGTCTAAGGCTAACGGGGGTTCAGCGCACTCGACTTGCAAAGCATTAGTGGGGGTGGACTTCATGCAACCTGAGATGATTCGAAGGCACTTAGACTGTACCCTATCCAGTCCCGCCAAAGCGCCCTTATTACATGGAACCAAATGGAAGGTGCCATAATCTAAAACACTGCGAACTAAGGCGTTGTATACAAGCTTCATAGTGTATGGGTGGGCACCCCACCACACTCCTGCCAAGACTTTTAATATTGATACAACACGTTCACATTTACTTGTAACATAATTTAGATGGGCTTTGCCAGTTAATTTGGAATCTAAAAAAACGCCTAGAAATTTTGCTTTATTAGCCAAAGGGATGCTATTACCCGAAATACCAATTTGAATGCTAGGTATATTTTTTTTCCGAGAGAAAATTACTGCCGTACTTTTGGCTGCGGATAGCGAAAGGCCGTGGATTAAAAGCCATTGATTTAGAGAGTCCAGAGAGACGCAGAGGGACGATGCAGCATCGACAATTGAAGAATTTGACACATACAAGGCTATGTCATCTGCGTATTGTAATATGCGACAGTTATTGTTTATGCAGGAACCAATATCCGAAGTATAGATGTTATAGAGAAGGGGACTAAGTACGGAGCCTTGTGGAAGGCCCTTCCATGTTCGCCTTTCATCAAATTCCTCGCCCTGAACTCTCAAAATCAATGAACGAGACAAGAGTAGTCCGCATATGCATTTGATCATCTTATCCGGGAGACTCAGCTGGTGCATTTTCTGCCTGAGAATGGGAAGAAGAACATTATCGTATGCGGAGGAGATGTCCAGGAATGCAGCTATAACAGACTCGTTTTTAGAAAACGCTAAGCGTACGTCCGTCACCAAAACGCCAACACTATCCATCGTGCCAAGACCCTTTCGGAAGCCAAATTGATAGTTCGGCAGTAAATCCCTCGATTCAACTAACCACTCCAGTCTGTTTTTAATTAAATGTTCCAGTAATTTGGCTAGGACTGAAGATAAAGCTATTGGTCTATAGCCATTCGGATCATCTACATGTTTGCCTGGTTTCAGCAATGGGATGATAATTTGGATCTTCCATTTATCTGGGACCCATCCAAAATTATAACAAAAATTTATTATGTTGAGGAAGTAATGTTTAGCTTTTTCCCCAGAATGTACAAGAAACGAATATGGTATACCGTCAATTCCAGGAGCTGAGTCCCTGACGTATTTTAGAACCACACTCAATTCCTCAGGAGTAAATGGAGCATCTAGTGGGTCCTCGGATATGTTAAGCAGGGGCAGCTGTGAACACTCCAAGAGAAGCGGGACATAAGATGGCGCTATTCTGTCAAAATAAAGTTCAGCCATTCCCCTAGTCATTGGGGCTGAGATAGAAGGAGTACAACCTCGTCTAAACCTATTGATTGTCTTCCAAACAACTGAAAGTGGGGTAGTGGGCGATAAGGAGTTACAAAACTTCACCCAACCTGCACGTTTCTTTTTACGTAGGAGACGTTTGGTCCTGGCATTGACCTGTAGATATGCCAAAAGATTCACAGTACTCATGTCAGCATTGTAACATGTCTCTGCCTCATTTCTTTCCTTGATCGCAGTGGTACATTCAGGGTCCCACCATGGCGGGGATGGAATTTTACCTCGGGCACCATTTTTAAGAGGGAAGCTGGAGTCTGCGCTAGAAGAGATGGCAGAGATGAAACTATCATAGCAGCTTTTGACATGGCAGTGATCAGTAGGAAGTAGAAAATTTGAATTTAAATTTGGAAGATGATCAATTTTCTCCTCCAATAATGAAGAAAACTTGGACCAATCAGGTTTGGACAAATTATATTTCAGAAGTGGAGGAGAGGTTTTTTCTAAATAAGTTTTGTTAAGTAAAGAAATGACAATTGGGTAGTGATCACTACCATGTGTCAGGCTTGTGCATTCCCAGTGAGCTGAGGCGGCTACATCAACTGAACAAAATGTTAAGTCAACGCAGCTCTTTTGTTGACCAGGGAGAGATCTGCGAGTAGGGCAACCATTGTTTAGGATGCAGAGATTCAAGTCATCCAAAATTTCGACTAGAGCTAAACCATAGGAATCGCAACGTTCAGACCCCCATCTGTAGTGGTGGCAGTTAAAATCGCCCATGACTAACATTGGGCCGTTAACGTTCGAAAGTATATTTTTGAGGGTAATGAGAAATTCATGACGAGGGTGGGCAATATATATTGAAAACACTGTAATGCCTTCAATCCTCGCAGCAACAATACTCATATCGCCTACAAGTGTAGGCAAAGCTAACGGGAAAAGTGGGACACGGTTATTGATGAATAGAGCCGACCCTCCGTACCCATCGGGTCTATCACATCTGAGGATGTTGTGGTGTGGTATACGAAAGCTGAGACTTGGGATAAGCCAAGTCTCAGCTATAGAACAAACCAGAGGTTTGTATTTATTTAAAAGAAATATGAGGTCGTGCTTCTTATGCCACACGCTCCTCACATTCCATTGAAGGAATACTTGGCTGGGAGCCATTTTTAAAATTTGATAATATGTTAATAAGTTGTTCGGCAACGTTGTACGGTATTTGGGGAGAACTAGGAGATGGGGAAATAAGAGATGGAAGTAATTTAATAAGAAGTTCAATAAGAGTTGAAGTGTTATTGGGAGAAACATTGTTGGCATTGAGAGCACAGCCATTAGGCTGTGATGATTGTGGAGAACTAACTAACCGCTGATGCGCGGCTTTATCATAAGAAGGTGAGAGAGGGCATGGGTCTTAGGCTTAAGAAATACAGTTTTGCGATATGAGTGAGTAACTGGAGTTTTGGTGGCATTTGCATAATTACGAGAGGGAGATGGGATTGTTTTGCTAGCCTCAGCATACGACATACATTTCTCAGCCATCACGGTCTTAATGGCTTTCTGTCTACCATACTCAGGGCATGACCTGCTATCAGCAAAGTGATTTCCCGAGCAAAGAATACAGAAGGCCTCTCCCTCAGAAATGGTGCAACCATCACCTGGGTGATCGTGGCCACATTTGCTGCAGCGAGGTTTCGACCTGCACAAGTTTGACACATGACCATATCTACAACATTTGCGACACTGAATTGTTGGGAATATGTATTGCTCAACAGGAAGGGAAGTGTAACAACAGTATACGCGCTGAGGCAAAACTTGGCCATCAAAAGTGATGACACAAGTTTCCGTGGGTTTCCATGCCGTCACACCGTCAATCTGTGTTTTCCTACTAATGCGTCGGACCTTTAATATACGACCGCACCCGCTGGGCACAGACAGATAGCTTAGGGCTTCATCCTCGGAGATATCTGAGGGAACACCAGTAATAACTCCCATTCTGGTAATATTAAAAGTTGGAATGTTAGCGGTATACCCATGTTTAGTTAAAACATTATTTACAAGAAAAGAATTCGCATCTTGAGGAGATGTAAATTCAACAGAAACGCGATTTCTGCCAACTCTTTTCACACCATCCCGAGTAATGTTGGATATATTATTGTTTATTAAAAATTTCCCAAAGTTGACAGGATGAAGCGTGGTTCCTGAATTTGGTGAAGGTTCTATGCGGGTGACGTGGACTAGGAAGGGAGCTTTATCCATGGCCGAGTATTTCACACGACCAATGTGCTGCCTAGTTTGCTTGGGTATGCTGGAATTTGTTATTTCTTCAGCATTCGGACGTTTGCGGGAAGTTAACTGAGGCTGCGATTGGGATTCCATCTCAGAGACACTAAACGCCACATCGGCTAACTGAGTTAGAGGGTTTGATGAAAGGGATGGCGAAGGAGTGAAGAAGTCTGGGGGGGGATCAGGATCGGGGGGTTTGTTTTTATCCATCTTGGATATAAAAGTGGCTACTTAAATTTAAACACAAAACAAACAAACCAATATACGAGCACAACACAAGGACGACACGCTTAGATCAAGTCACAAAATATCAGCTGTACTATGTATTATATCACAAAAACACTAATAAATAAAATAAGCAAACTCTAAACACACGTGCGCACCAAGGACACCGTGGCGAGAATAATTTATTAGTAGTTGTTGATTTTGGAATGTTTTACATTGGATCTGACAGACGGCGTTACCATCGCAGTGTCAAATTTTAAATAATAATCCCTTTCAGATGTCATAAACATAAACAATGATATTAAAAAGGTTCTATAAGAAAATGCGTAGCAGTACTTCTTAACATGTCGGCGCTACCATCGCAGTGTCAAATTTTAAATAATATTCGAATTTTAATTTTAGTCTGTCCCGACAGTTAGCGCTGCGATCAAATTAAAAAAAAGTTTTGTTATCATTGTGTTATCTATTATTTTGTTATTATTGTGTTTTTATTGTGTCATCTTATATCTACCCGTGCGAAGCTGGGACGGGCCGCTAGTTAATCTATAAAAAGATACTCCATGTTCTTTCTTTTGATTTAGGGAACAACTTTTGCAATGTTTAAAAACAAAAGACGGCATCATTCTCGAAAATATGAATATTTTCTGTGACATGTTTACGGCGCGACGCTTCGTGCCGTACTGACTCGAGATTGTATTCGCTTTTCGTTTTGTATTTGCTTTGTTGACCTCACTCGCGTTGTTCCGCGCTATCTATCTGCCTTCTGTTTAGTAATCTGAGTAGTACCTAGTTAAATAAAACAACCTTGACTTATAAGACGGGCCTGTTGGTCTAGTGACGGGCCTGTTGGTCTAGTGTTCAGTGACCCTGACTGCTAAGCCAGAGGTCGTGGGTTCGATTCCCACCCAGAACAAACTTTGTGTGATTAGCATAATTGTTTGTTCTGTGTCTGGGTGTTATTTATCTATAATATGTATGTATTTAAACATTATATAAGTATGTATATCAGTTGTCTGATTACCATAACACAAGCTCTGCTTAGCTTGGGATCAGATGGCCGTGTGTAAGATGTCCCAGGATATTTATTATTTATATTTATTATTAATAGTCAGGGGTTTATTTACCTCTTGAATTTATATGAATGTTATACACATGTCTTTTTTTTTGGTAAATGGGAAATCACTAAATGACACTCTAAGGCCAATGCCTACTGGGGTTACGGAAAAGTTTTAACTTACATCTTGAAATTCAAAAAGTATCTGTTTCTTCGGAAGAAAAGATGGGAGTGAAGCTAGCGAGGACAGAACAGGGAATTCTAGAGCTTATGCCTATATCATTAGCACCAACATTTAGTTGCTCAATTTTGCAAGGTTTTATATGGACATTTAAAATATCCCTGGTGTGGACTAATATACAATTTTTTTAGTAAATTAGGCCACCAGGAATATTTTAGGGGTTAACTGAAAGCTAAAAACTCTAATCTAAAAACTTGAAATTTGCGCAGTAGTTTTTTTTTAGGTCTCAGAGGGACACAAATATACGATTTTCAGGTATTCTATCTCTGATGGGGAAAAATGGGGGATGAAAGTTTAAATACAAAGGACACAAGAAGCTGCTAATATCTTCTAGCATCATAAGGTGCTGATAAAATTGAGCAATCGCTTGTAACAAAATATCGAGCATTTAGGTGCCAACGAGCATTTTTACACATAAACGCTCAAGTCTGCTATTGCGGGGCTCTAGTCTGCTATTGCAATAGTGGTTCAACGTTCGATTTTTGACATGTGACGTCAAACTTAAGACACATTAAAAACTGTTTAAATTGTCAAATATCCGGTCAATTTATACAATGCAAATCACAAATGATCGCGCAAAACTCAAGTGTATACTCACCTTCATACAAAAAAAAATATATTACTTCTGTTAGCAAAATAAATATATTATATCTCTTTCAGATCCCAGAATTTGACTGGAGCTCCCAAACCAAGGGCCTGGTGTTGAGTTCCTTCTTCTACGGGTACCTGATCACGCAGCTACCAGGCGGCTGGCTCGCGGCTAAAATAGGAGGTAACAGGTTTGTTCCCTTTTATAGAACCATACAGGGTGTAGTGTAAAAGACACGTTCTTGTGAAAAGCTTAAATTTTTGTAACCAGAAGGTTCCTAGGTATGGCCCTATTTTACTTATTATTACTAAGACCTGGTCTTACTCAGAACTTAGGACTAGTCCTGGGCCTTTTTGGCAACGTCGTAAAATAAAAATGGTTCCTAAAAACGACCCCGAAAAAAAAATGATGGCAGAATATGGGAAGACCCTTTTGACTTCGCTGTGACTTTTTACGCCCGTTTCAGAAGAAGTTGCGCGTAAAGCTTGCAGTTTCTAAGCTGTGCTGTCTGCAACTATGCCTTGTATTGGCACGTATGGGCAAACTTTATTTCCACATCATAAGTGAAAAGGCAGCCGAATTGACTATTTCGAACAGTTCGTTTAGAAATTTCTGGACGAATGGGTCTCTACGAGTAGTACTAGCAAGTTCATTGTACCTTAGCCACCTATTTCATCTGCTAAACACGTGTTTGTTTGAATGACATGCGGGTGCCGATGAATGCAGGCAATTACAGGCGCATTCGTTGTTTTAGTTTCGTTTCTTAAATAGTATTTTAGCTTAGCTTTTCCAAAACAAGTCGATTATAGTGGAATTGTAGAATAGAAAACGAAAACGAATAGATTGTCAAATGTATGGAATTGACATAAGCTTTCGTTAAACAATTTGACATCTCCATACATTTGACAATCTATTCGTTTTCGTTTTCTATTCTACAATGCCACTTGGCTAGGCCCTCTGTTAGTCCAGTGGTTAGTGACTGTGACTGCTAAGCCGGATGTGGGTTGAATTCCCACGCTAAACCAACTATCTGTGATGGGTATGATTGTTTGTTCTGTGTCTGGGTGTTATTTATTTAAATATGTATGCACTTATAGATTACATATAAGTATGTATATCAGTTGTCTGGTTACCATAGTACAGGCTTTGTCTAGTTTGGGATTAGATGGCCATGTGTGAGTTGTCCCAAGATATTTATTTATAGCGGCATCATTAATATCAATCATAGCGGCATCATCGTCATCACTATCGTCAGAATGGGCTCCCATGGATGTATTAAATGAAATTTTAAGTTCAAGAAATGTTAAACTACATCTGATAGCATGTAGACGATTTTCTTTAATCCTTTTTTTTGAGTTCGGGAAATCATCAATTGACTTCTTCCGCCCTGGGCAAGGCGGGAAAGAGTGCCAGGCTTTTACTAACTAAAATCCACCCATGTTCCTTCGGTTGCCCTTTATGTTCCGGGGACGCGTTAACGATTAGAACTATTCCGCGACCCTGGCAGGATGATGTCCTTTGCTCACTGTACAACTTTCAAAAACTATGTATTACAGTTAACAGTTCATATTTAATTTTGCAGAGTATTCGCGATAGGCATCGGTGCGACATCGCTGCTGACGTTGTTCACACCGCCGCTTGCGCACACTAGTACTGCGCTACTAATAGCCGTTAGAGTTGTTGAGGGACTGTTTGAGGTGAGCCTTATTTACATAGAATATTATAAGTATAACTTATCATCTGTCAGTGTAACCAGATCCAGCTGATTAAATAGTGATTTGCATATAGTTGTTGCATATCAGAGGTCCGAGTTACTGGTGACACGATACCCCATGTTTAGACAGTCAAAATTTTTGGCTTCTGACTACCCGTGACGACTGTCAATGGTCTAACAATAGTAACCTAAACGGCGTTACGTGCTTCATCATTATTAGTATTTAAAATATACATAAGAAAGGACACATAAAATGAAAAAGTAACATTGTCGTATTCACGATTATGCGACCTCTTACATCTAGAGAAAAACGTTGACGACTGCTAAAACGTATAAAATACTAGCCATACACGGCATTTAAATTGAAGAAATTGGTGCAATCACTACATCAATTTCTTCAATTGCATAGCGTGCCCATTGATTGACTCCTTACCCTTTAACTACTAGACAATTGCAACACTTTACATACACAACTACAATCAAATTAAAGAAATTAGTGTAGTGATCGCCCATGCAATTAATCCCCCCTTTCCGTTATCACTGGGTAGTTAATAGATATTCACCAACAGCACAATTCCCTATTGTGACGACAAAATAAAAATAAACTTTATGTTTAGTTCGTCCGTTGGACCGTCCAAAAACTCTGGACACATATTTACTTGATCAATATAATAAAAAAATAAAGAGCATCAAAGTTCAGGAGTGCGGGCTTGTGACGTCACTTCTAAATAAAAATTGTACTTAGGCGTGGCGCCACGGAAACTTCAACGCGTGCGTGGTCATTTTTCGTTCATCAAAAAATACGATTCCAATTTTTTTTTAATAATCTACCTGACTAAATAGTATAAACTGGCCACTCTGATAAAGTAATGTTCTTGCGTACCAAAAATAGTAATTGTGTTACGGTTTGGTTAGGTTAGAACTGTGACCAGATCTACTAGTGATTCATTTTATTTACCTTAGTCTAAATCAAAATCAGTCTAATTCATATAAAAAAAGCATATATACGGTCGAATTGAGAAACCTCCTCCTTTTTTTGAAGTCGGTTAAAAAAGGAAAATAGGTTATTTCTAGAATACTTTATGAAACATAATTTGGTGAACATTTACTATTTTTTGGTGATCATTTACTATTTCTGTCTTTCAGTGTCATATTATATTACTATATTTGGTGGTGAGTTAAACATAAGCTAAAAAGAAATACCTACGTGTTCAAAATTTTTTTTAAATCTTCCTGACTGAATAGTATAAACCACCCACTCCACAGGGTGTGACATACCCATGCATCCACGCGGTGTGGTCTCGCTGGGCGCCCGCACCGGAGCGCGCGAGACTCGCCACCTTCGCCTTCAGCGGCAGCTACGCCGGCACTGTGGTGTCCATGCCCATCTGTTCGCTACTAGCGCACTATACGGGCTGGCCGGGGATATTCTATGTGTTTGGTAAGTCAGAAGGACTTGTAATCAGCACGACTTTTCTCTACTTTTAGCCCAGAAAACCCACGCACAATGCTATAAGGGAACGTAAAAAACTACCTAATAGGTTTTGGGACACAGCACACGACATAAAATTCCAAGACAATCCCGGATTTCCCTGCCATCTGGCAAGCCTAACTACAGGTAACCTCTTGTTGACATAAAATTTTAAGGGAAGGTCACTTCGCCGCGGGCAGGATTTCAGGATGTTCCGTCTTTTTCTCGCACTGCTTGCGTAGTTTGATAGTGACAGGAATATTGCTTATCTTAGTACGTGTATCTTTTTTACATAGTTATAATAGTTACCGTGGCCCCGGAACATAAAGGGCAGCTGAGGTAACATGAGTGGGTTTTCTTCACAAAGGACGGCAGAAGTCATTTGATAATTTACCACCCACCAAAAAAAAATTAGTTTGTAGTCTGTAGGACTGGGGATATTCTACGTGTTTGGTAAGTTCAATAACATACATACCCATGCATTAACGCGGTGTGGCACGTTCGCCTACGGCGGCGGTAGGCTGGTTCTGTCGTATCTATGCCATTTGTTCTCTAGTAGCGCACTATACGGGCTGGCCGGGGATATTCTACGTGTTTGGTAAGTCAAGTAACCAAATTGCACTGGACCTTAAGTCAATTTAAATATTAATAATAATAATAATAAATTTATTTTTCACACGATTGTACAATAATAATTTGATTGACTCTGGATCCCGCACTAGGATACCCTGTGTCGCAGGATCCAGTCTCTCTCGACATATATGGTTTCAGTTAACTTATATAGGTACAGACCTATTATTACACAATGCAATGGGTTTTTTTTTTATTATTTTTTTTATTAATTAATTTTGAAAGCTTAAAAAGTATCTTAAAGTTTTAAAAACGAACATACTAGAAGGTAACCAAAAGTGAGATGTGTGTATGTGTGTGTATATGTGTGTGTGTCTGGGTGTGTGTATTCATGTGTGTGTATGTTTGTGTGATAATTGTGTTGTGAGTTTATGATGTAGAAATATATTGCTGTGAATCTTAGAAGTTGTGTGCTAGTAGGTTTTCTGTTTCCGTGTAGTTAAGGTCTAGCAGCCAATCCTGAACGTATTTTTTGCATCTCAAATAAGTCATGGACATAATTTCTAGCTTCTCGTTCGCTTTTTCATAAAGGAATGGTCCTATATGAGTAAATGCTTTATAACCAAATTTGAGTTTGCAGGGTACTCTGTTCCACTTTGGTTTTCTCCGAGATCGCTGGTCTGTAATCTTCGTGACAATGGCATACTTGTGGAATTTTAGTATCACCGACATAATGTAGAGTTGGCGCACTGTGAGCACTCTAGTCTCCCTATACAGCAAATCAGTTGGATGTCGAAGTTCCCTTGCGTAAAGAGACCTTAAGGATAGCTCTTTGGGCACGTTTACAGGCCTTAGGCAACAGGTGCTGGTATAACCTCGTTAAGGGACACAGCGACTACTGAAGATAAATAAAAATCACTTAGCACGTAGTAAAGTACTCGTATAAAAGTATTAAAGCAATATTCCTGTCACTGTCTAACTATGAGTGCGAGATAAAGACGGAACATCTTAGGATTCTGCAACCAGGCGTATCTTCCTTCTTCCCATAAAATATTACGCGAACAGAATAGAAAATAGAATACATGTAGTGTCATTGATAGTTTTACATTTAATTATTTTTGTGTTACAGGTCTTTCGGGTTTAGTATGGACGACGATATGGTGGCTTGTGGTGAAGGAGTCACCTGAAAAGGATCCGCACATAACACCGGCCGAACTCAAATACATACAAGTAAGACGATCTTAGAATATTATTTTTCAAATTATCAATGTCACAAGAGTGATTATTATCAGAAAATTATGACTTTTCTAATCAATAACTATTTACTTTGATATTATACCAATACACATGCTATTAAAACATTTATTTAAAGTTTGGTTTATAACTTTCGCTTGAATCAATGCTTATTTCTCTCGACGGGTTTTTAGTTTTTGGAGGCGGTTATTATTTATTTGAAAAAAGTTTTTTTATTTTTTACTTTTTAGTGTCGAGTCTAACTATGTCTGACTGTGTATGACATATTTCAAAGTAATTTATTTTCAAAATAAAACTACTTATAATCTTATAAAACGAAAAATAGAAATTGAGATTACGCTCATTATAATATCGTCAATGTATATTTCGTCGATTTTTTTTGTTCTTGATGAATTTTTCGAGAAGCACTAAACCGATCGCTACAAAATTTATATGGGACCACCTCTGAACCATGACTTAGCAAACAAAAAAAAACCATCAAAATCCGTTCACAATTGAAGGAGATATCGCGTAACAAACATACAAAAAAAAATCAGACGAATTGAGTGCCTCCTCCTTTTTGAAGTCGGTTAAAAAAACTAACGTCCAATCTCCATTCCCCCAGGACTCCCGCGGCACTCAAGCGGTGGAAGGCTCAAAGATCCGTCACCCATGGAAAGCGATGCTGACGTCACCGCCAGTGTGGGCCATCGTCATGGCCCACTTCAGTGAGAACTGGGGCTTCTACACACTGCTGACCTTCCTGCCTACTTTCATGAAAGGTAAATTGAAGAAATACTCATGAATTCATGATCCAAGTCGTGTTTATAAACCAGTCCAACAATAGTTTGTGCACAAAATAGAATACTGTACTAGTTTTGTACTGCTTTAATATTATTTCATATGAAATCTGTACGGTTATCATAAATGCAAAAGAAACTCTGTCTGTCAGTCTTGTGTCTTATAAATTGGTCAGGTACTATACCACTGAACTGATTTTTGTATAATATGCTAAAGGGTCGGCTTAGTTATATCCTAAAATAAAACATAAGCAATTCTTTATAACTATTGCTAATTCTTATGAAAAAGGTCAATCAAAATTCATTTATATCAGAGAGAGTCCAGTGGGTCCGCTGTCTACAAAGAGTCCAAAAAATAATTGAAAACTCATTGGGTCCTAATACAGTATGACTAAGTTAGGTGTGCACCAAAAAAAAATTGAGTAATTTAAAAAAAACCACTTCAAAGAAGGCAAAGTATAACAAAATCCGTACTAATATTCTAAATGCGAAAGTAACTCTGTCTGTCTGTCTGTCTGTCTCTTCTTGACGCCTAAACCACTGATCCGATTTGAATGAAATTTAGTACAGATATAGTCTGGGACCGGAGAAAGGACATAGGATAGTTTTCATTCCGGAAATCCTTCGGGAACGGAAACTATTCCACGCGGACGAAGTCGCGGGCAAAAGCTAGTTTCATATAAACCCCTCGTTTCGTAGTATTATTCCAAAGTCACAGTAAATGCTCTTTATTAACTTCTAGCTATTCCTCGCGGTTTCACCCGCGTGACGTTAGCTTTTGGTTGCTGCTCTGCTCCTGTGGGACTTAGCGTGATATAGCCTATGTTACTCAGGGATAAAGTAGCTTTTTAGCCTGTGGTCTGGCGAAATGTCAATTTGACAACTGTCATTAATGTCAGGTGTCATTACTGCCACGCAAAATTGACCCTTATGATCAATGTCATTTTATTGTTTTATCTGTGCTACGGTTGTGGTTCACTCAACTGGCCTGGTCGACAAACTATACCAATCGCCAGATGAGGGACTAATGAAACAAGATTTTTTTGAAATCGTCCAGTACTTTTAGAGTTTATTCGTTACATACAAAAATACAAATCTTTCCTCTTTATAATATTAATATAGACATACCAAACGCAACGCAATGAATACATTCATTTATTCCGTGTTTTCCAGACGTGTTCGACTTCGAGACGTCTCAAACGGGCTGGTTGTCGGCGGTGCCGTACCTCGCGATGGCGATAGTACTGCAGGTGGCCGGACACATCGCCGACTGGATGTTACGTCGCGGACTCATGTCGCGGACTAATATCAGGAAGCTGTTCAACTGTGGAGCTTTTTTGTCACAGGTCACTATTATATTTATTTAATAAAAACTAACGACCCGTCCCAGGGTGTTACAATAGGGATGTTGACTACATCAAAAGGATGACATTCTGTTTAGTCCGTCTGTTAGACAGTCCAAAAATACTGGACACATATTTTTTGCTTGATCAAATTAATAACAAAATACAAAGATAAAGAGCATCAAAGTTCCGGAGAGGGGGCTTGTGACGTCACTTCTGAGTAAAAATTATACAAAGGCGTGACGTTTCACGAAACTTCAACGCACTGTATTGTCGTCATTTTCTGTTTACGAAAAAAAAGAAAAAATACGTGTCCCAAATTTTTTGATTATCTAACTGACGGACTAATTACTTTTTTTTTGTCATCTCGCCTATTCTTTGAAAATCACAAATTGTCCTATAATATGCACGTATTATACACACAAACCTTCCTCTTGAATTGCTCTATCTATTAAACTACCGCATCAAAATCCGTTGCAAAGTTTTAAAGATCTAAGCATACATAGGTACAGACAGAAGAAAGCGACTTTGTTTTATACTATGCAATGTTTATTATATAAAGACTGTTCTACGGGAGGCCTTACTTTCATCGGCCCCGATTTAACGCAACGTCTTGCAAATCCTCAGTAATATTGTTGGTACTGCAATCTACTATTATTATTATATTATTATTTATTTATTATCATACTAATTTCATTTTTAACAAAAATTTTAGTTGTGTAACTTGGTATGTATGTGTTTTTACTTTTTAGTTGAATAACAAAAACTAATCCACGAAGAAATATATTATTAAAATCACTTGATAAACTAACATATAATTATTTGAACAATTTCAGACGGTGTTCATGATAGCGGCAGCGTACGCGACGACAGTGGTCGGATGTCTGGTGTTCCTTTCGATCGCGGTCGGCCTGGGAGGATTCGCCTGGTCGGGATTCAGGTAAAGTTTTATTATATTAAACCTTCGAACACACGTAATTCGAGACACAATAGAAAGACAATAGCAGCCCGACAGCCGGCTGTCGCTTGGTCGTTGAAAGGTTAATGGCCGAATACGCTAACGTCACTTAATTTTTTAAGACGCTCTCAAATCTGTTGCTGTCTTTGTCACTCTATAGGGATATAGTAAGAAACAGGAACAGTTTTGAGTGTCTTAAAATTAAGTGACGTTTGAGTATTCGATTACTTATAAAGTTGTGCATATGTAGTGGTTAATGCCTACACCTCATGCACAAAGCTGCGGTTTCCAAAACGAGAAAGTATTGGTGTGACTATTTCATTTCGACTATTTCATATCGAAATGTCTCGCAAACCACGTGAAACCGCTACTCCCGGTTGTCATTCGTAGAACTTTAGCAGTCGTTACGAATAGTCAGAAATCAGATAGTAGACTAGTAACCAACGCGCAACGGGTATTGTGTCGCCCAGTAACTGGGTTGTGAAGGTCTGATAGGAAGTCGCTTCACCTCAAACACTGATATCCGGCTGAATCCTGTTAGACTGGAAGCCAGATATCAAAATAAAGTGTCCAAGAGGCTTGAAAAATGGAAGCTCCTTATACACCTTGAACATCATTAACATCCCGTGACACAACTGGAACTTAGATTAGTTTCTTACTTATTATGTAACACACACACACACACACACACACCCAACCACCCACACACGCACACACACACTCACATCACACGCACATGCACCACACAATCAAACGCACGGCAATCATACACATAGCACAACCAACTCACTCGCTGCGGGAGGAAGACCTGGAGTCCTGAAATACAGGGTTGCCCTAGTTTAGGCTCCAGCCCACTCCATTTTTGTAACAAAAAATAATGTATGTATCTGGTTATGATTTATGTGGAGAAATAAACATTTTTTACTTTACTTTTTACAACTGGAACTTGTTAAACTGAAAGTTGACTTAACATAGTTAGGTAAAGGTTAGAAAGATAATAGAATCGGCATTCACTCAGATTCACAAAGATGCAGCATAATCATAATGCGTATGGGTTGCGAAATGTTTATAATAGTTACTAAGACCCCGGAACATAAAGGGCAATCGAAGGAACATGAGTGGGTTTTAGTCAGTAAAAGTCTGACACGCCCTCCCACCGCACCCAGGACGGGAGCAGTCATCTGATGATATACCACTCACCAAAAAAAAAGATAAGGGATATTGATGTACTTTATATAATAATATCTAGAATATCATCGTCATCCCGTGACACAGCTCGAACCTGTTAGACTAAAAGTCGTCTGTATCATAGCTGGGTTAGAGAGATAATACAATTGGCATTTACTCAGATTCTCGAAGATGCGCCAAAAGATCACATAATCATCATTATATCATAATTTAACCTCTATAACTAATTTACCTTGTAAAAATTTCCAGTGTAAACCACCTGGACATCGCTCCACCTCACGCGAGTGTACTGATGGGCCTGTCGAACACGATCGCGACTTTACCTGGCATCATCAGCCCGCCTCTCGCAGGCTCTATTGTGGACACTAAAGGGGTACGTTTTACTATTATACTGTAATCATCATTATCAGCCGGAATGTATTCTCTGCTGGACAAAGGCGTCCCCCAAAGATCTCCACATATATCGGTAATGCTACACCCGCATCCAACGGAATCCGGCCGACCTTAACGAAATCGTCAATACCCATGCTGCGTTTTTCGATACGCAGTCGAAGAAGAGAAGTTCGAGTGATAACTGCGTATCGAAAAACGCAGCATGGGTATTGACAATTTTGCAATACCAGAGGCCGCAAAAAGATAAAGATAAATGTTTTATGTGGCAGTAATTACACCGGCACCACCACAGGAACGCTGCTTTGAAACTAAAATGTATTTGACACGAAAGATTAATTATTTTTATCTTTTTAAATTTGATGGTCAGTTAATTCAACAGAATATAATATAAACCTTAGTGTTGATACCTGTTTCTAAACTAGAGGCCTGTTGGTGTGTAATGAACCTACTAAAACCAAGTATAAATATAAAAAAATAAGTATCGATCTGTCGGCCGTGTGATGTCCCAAGATATATTTATTTTATTTTATTTATTTTTCAGACGGCCGAACAATGGCGCATAGTATTCTTCATATCGAGCTTCATCTACTTAATAGGCGCCATAGTCTACGGTATCTTTTGTTCAGCGGAGCTTCAGCCGTGGGTCGTGGAAGTAGACACTGACGCCAGTTTCGACACAGATGGCGCTTCAGTCACAACAGCACGAGGATACGATAACAAAGGATTGGACCAGAACTCGGAAATGTAAATATTGTGATAATAAGAAATTAGGAGATGAAATTGACTTGGATTTGTGTGGTGTATGATTTGTTGACTAGATAGTGTTTCGTTTTTAAAATTGGACCAAGATGTCAGCGCGGTGGTTATAACAGTTTATAACAGCTTTGTACTGCAATTCAAAGCGTCTATAGAAAAAGAAAGTGAAGATAATTACTGGTGCCGATTCTCTTATTCACAAACTAACGTAAATTTAAGTTAAGTGCATTTTTCTCTTTCCATTTAATTAAGAAAAGGACAGAAGATAAAATGTTAGTTAAGTCCTGTCAAATTTAGACACTCCATAGATAATTTAGACGCGATTTAAAAACATGGCGTCTAAATATACGTCAATTTTCTTCAGGCGCTGTCTAATTTGACAGGATTAAACTAAAATGTATCTTCTGTCCTTTTCTTTAAGAAATGGAAAGAGAAAGATGCATTTAACTTAAATTTAGTTAAGTTTGTGAACAAGAGAATCAGCACCAATGTAATTAGCAGGTTTCTAAAAGACATATCACAGCCATTAACTGTACACCCCATCCGAACTATAATTTTCAGAGAGAATTCTTATAGCATTAATGGAAATATCATTATATAATATACTTGTGAACATTTCAAATCTGTATAAGGTTTACAGCCTGGTCAAAAACTATTGCACCAATTTAGTAATTGAATCTGGTTAGCAGTAATAAAATAAAAAAAGTTGGAAATAATATGCGACATTCGGCTTTGTTATGTCTTTTTAAGCTTGTTAAAAATTATCGATCTTCGCGTTCGAAACATTTTTATGCTTTATATTTACTATTAGATTATTTTAAACTTAGCTTAGTGTTGATAAGGCCCTTTTTTGCTTGACTCAGGTGTTCACACCAAAATGAGGGCTGCGAGTATAATGTATGTTGCTGATCTTTGAATGTATGTTTAAAATATTATACTGATCTTAAAATGTATATTTCGAATATCTTGCAGATCTTAAAATGTATATTTCGAATATATTGCTGAGCTATTTTATTATTTTAAGCTTTAATGTTATTTATCCGTCCGTATGACAATTATTCCATTCATAAATATTTCGCTTTTTCATTTTAGATTCTAAGCGCCTTACTAATAAACGCTGCATAAAGTTATGACAGGTTTATACGTCAAAAAATGTATGGTTACACAGGCTTTATTCATTGCATATCTTTACACAGTGATTATTAGTAAGGGCATTAGGATATTCTATCCTCTTTGATGTAAATATGTTTATGTGACAAGAATATTGTTTATGTACTCGTGATAGTCTTAAATGATGTGTGTTTGTAACCTCGCATATGAAAATATTTGTATTTATTTTACCATCTTAAAAAAAAAACTATAAAATTATTGGATAATAGATATCGAAAGAGATTGTAAATAAACCGTTATTATCAATAGACAGATAAAGTGATAATTAATGTAAACTATACACGACCTATAGTAATGACTCTTAAAATGTTGGATATAAAGCTGAAATTGCATAGAGAATTGCAATAAAAACAATATCTATTTTGAAAAGGTCCTGTGTTTTCATCACATATCTCAATTCTCAAAGATCTGCATGTATGTATTAAAATGATTGTGATAATTTTAGTTTTAAGTTAAAAACAACCTCTTCATTTAAGTAACTTTTCTGCAAAACTCTGCTGTAGGTTAGGACTTGAACATTCGAAAGGAAACGTTATGTATAATGCCTTTAAAGCTCAATTCAGAATGGAAAGGAGGCCTCGATGAAATAAATTATAAAATTTGTACATAAAGTTCATAATACAATGAGCACGAAATATGCCAATGAATTCTGCGGCAGTGTAAATTGACTTTTTTTTATTTTTGATTGAAAAATAACCTTTTGAACGAAGCGAGCATATACCCTGTACGTCAATATGTGACAACATTAATAAATAATAAATATCCTCGGACAACTCACACACGGTCATCTGATCCCAAACTAAGCAGAGCTTGTACTATGGTAACCAGACAACTGATAAACATACTTATATATTTTTTTAAATACATACATAATATAGATAAGTCACACCCAGACACAGAACAAACATTCATGCTCATCACACAAAGTTTGTCCTGGGTGGGAATCGAACCCACGACCTGCGGCTCAGTAGTCAGGGTCACTAACCACTAGACCAACAAGCCCGTCAAACATTGCGCATTGCACTGAAACACGCAATAAACTACTAAACAATTTATTTGGTGTGTTTATTTAGGATTTTAATTTAAACATTTATGCTGTTGTTGCAAATGAAAATAAATATTATCGACAAAGGAATATTTACAATGAATTTGTGCTTGGCGTAAAATGCACGCGTACAAATGCTCTGGTCTTCAAAAGGTTATTATGTACGTTATAATACTAATAATATACACTTACACAAGCTGTTGGTACAATCTAATACTGAATACTTTTTTTCCTTAAAAAAATCATCCCAAAACTTGCTCAATATGAGTTAATAAAATCAGCAGCCTGATTAAAGAATGACTTATTTTTTTATAAGTAACCTAACAAAATTATGTGATTTTAGACTTGAATTTCTTTTACGTCTGGTATTTTGTGAGTTTATTGGGCCCACCTACCAATAAACTCACAAATATAATAGGTGTAATATAAATATATTGATGGACGACTAGTCGACAACGCAGGTCCGAATCGTCGCCGTAGAAGAAATTCAATCAATATTACTCTGAACAAATGTAGAAGGATTTAATTCAATGATAATAAGTAAAAAGGAGTAAATAGGTTACCCATATGACATTCTTCTATCTTCAAAAACGGCACACTAACGCACACAAACAAAAGACGTCAAAGTAGGATGGCATGATTTAAGTATTGCGAGCGAAAAAGAGATAAGTTGCAGCTAAGGTTAATGGGCTGAAATAGCCACTAGCCATTTCATGGTGTCACTGGCTGACTACCTTATTTATTTATTTATTTATTTATTTATTTATTATATAATGGCGGACTTAATGCCTTAGGCATTCTCTACCAGTCTACCCTTATAACCTATCTACACCTTTTTACTTATAATATCATTGATTTAATTACAATTCTACATTTGTATCAATACTTTTAATTCATAAAATAATATGTTTGAAATTTATCATAAATTACCTAAAGATATCGTGCCAATCTAATTTCAATCTTATATTCATTAAAATTTATTCGTTTTAGAGATTATTTGACTACCGTTATGTATGTAATGTTGCTTTAGATGTTACCGAAGGCTTTAGTACTGATTAAGGATATAGTTATTTTGTACGTGTTGTGTATTTCGGATCATATTAAAATTATTGAATTTACTTCTGTGTTTCTATAATCCCTATGATTAGCAAACCTTATTTTTTAATACGGTCATGTTTAAAGGAACATTTTTCTGCTTTATATCGGCATTGGCTTTTCAGAAAATGTTTACCTATTCAGAATTCGTGCAAGTGAGTGTGTAATATTTTATTTTTATTTAAGTTTGTGTTTTTACAAAGTAAACTTGCGAAGCACAAATAAACTGTTTTTCTTTCTTCTTCTTCTTTCAATTCTATGGACATTTTATTTATTGCTAAAGAAATAAAAAAGATTATAAAATTCCTCTATGTCTATCCTCCATATCTCTCTATCTCATTTCTTCCTAAAGATTAGAATTTAGTTTTTCCAGTTGCACAATTTATTCTTATTATCCTATTTTTATTATTTTCTAATAACATTTCCTTTGCAATGTATAGTATGTTTCATATTTTTCCAATAATATGCGGACCCTTTGCCTGTATACCAAGGGAATTATTAATTTTATTTGAAGTAAAAACAAAACCTAAAATATATTCATAAATTAGTTTTCTGCTTAAAAATATCGCTTCTGAAAATCAGCTCATTAAATGGGGATCTCCCGATTTTGCTAAAACCCTCATGTAATTAGAATCAACGCCACCTATTGATGAAAAAGATGAACAATATTACGAAATTACTCAAATATTCATTCTCCTAACTTAATTATTGCATTTTAAAACTTAATTAGTATTCTAAAAGCTTTATTATTTACAAAACATAACTTTATAACAACATGAGAAATAAATGATCATTCATATAAATGACTAAAAAAATAAACATCCGAATTCCCCATTATATCGCTTATTTTAACTATACAAAATAATATCTTCCGTCTGATGTTTTATTCTAATTAATTTATTCAAAATAAAGTAACAAAATATTAGCCCTTTTGTTAGAACTTCATTTGTTTTTAAATGTATAAAACGTAATGAAACGGAACTTGGATTCTCAGGTAGGTACTTTCTTTCATCGTTTGAAATGCCGAAGACGAAAAGTCAAATACATGCCTCTTTTCTTTGTTATAAACCATAAAATAAATAAATAATTAGCAATAACTACTTAAAATTGCAATTATTGTAATATAATAATTCCTTGTTATAAAAGTAATTTTTCAAAAATTATATTTTAAATATTTTGTATATTTTGTATGAAAACGACTATAAAATTCAGCGGTAAATTCAAACCGTTTGTTACGTCACAACCGCCGCACGATGTTTGTCGGCTAGTCGGTGAAACTATAAAGGCGACCGCCACTTTGATTTGCCGCTTTTTCTCTAAACAGACTTCAGTTGATTTGCAGCACGCTTTGAATCAGGTGATTGTTCTTGATTATTCTAATCGTTAAAATGGCCGAGGTGGACAAGTGTTTGACGCGGAAACTCCTAGATCTAATGCAGGAGACAGGCTACCCCCTCGTCCAGCATAACGGCCAAAGGAAATTCGGCCCGCCCCCTAACTGGACAGGTCCCCCGCCCCAGAAAGGCTGCGAAGTTTTCGTCGGTAAGCTCCCCAGAGAAATCTTCGAAGATGAACTGGTTCCAGTGTTCTCAAAGATGGGCAAGATCTACGAAATGCGTTTGATGATGGATTTTTCTGGGTCCAACCGGGGTTACGCCTTCGTTACTTACACTACGAAAGCCGAAGCCTCGAGGGCTGTGAAGGAACTGAACGGCATCGAGATCAGACCGAGGCGACACATTGGCGTCGTGAAGTCTGTCGATAACTGTCGCCTATTCGTGGGTAATATTCCGAAGACGAAGACTAAGGAGGAAGTATTGGAGGAGTTGTCGAAGCGCGTGGGTGGTATTGTGGACTTGATCCTGTACAAGAACTGCTATGACAAGAGGCTTAATCGCGGCTTCGCGTTCGTGGAGTTCGCTTCTCACCGGGCGGCGGCGATGGCGCGGCGAGCGCTTGTTCCTGGCTGCGTCAAGATATGGGACCAGGAGGTGATGGTGGACTGGGCGGAACCTGAGCCCGATATTGATGATGAGCAGATGCAAAGGGTGAGCAGATTCTAATATGTAGCGCAGCGAATTGTAACTTTTTGTGCTTGCACTTATCTTAAATCTCATTTTGTTATACATGCGAGTTTATTATCAATATTTTTTTCATTTCTCGGACTGCTCAATGCGAATTTCTTTACTATTACTTATCACAATTTTTGTTTATTTTGGCTTGCTTTGCAATAGTTGCCTACTTTGAGCTGTCATTAGCAGGTGTTGAAGTTTATTCAGTGTCCTATAGCGATTGTTTATTTATACCAATATGAGCCCACACCTGCTAAACTTTTTAACTAATGTAAACATTTTAATTAATTAAACCTGCATACTCTTGCAGGTAAAGGTGCTCTATGTAAGAAACTTCCAAATTAAGACCACTCCTGAAACAATTGAATCCATATTTGAAGCAGCCATCAACAATCAAATTGAGCGTGTTAAAAAGATCTATGACTATGCATTCATCCATTTCTATCAGCGTGAGCATGCAGAGTTGGCTATGGCAAAATTACAGAATGCTGAAATCGATGGAAGCAATATTGAGATAAGATGGGCTAAGCCAGTTGTTCGTGAAATCTACCGCATACAAAAAATGAACAGAGGCAATGCAAAATTCAACAATAGTTTCAACCTGTCCCAAACGCTTCTCCTGTATAAGCAACAGTTGGAGAAAAAGGAATACATATCTTCACCTAAAGAAGATGAAGGCATTGGTTCAGCTTGTGCAGGCGAGTCTTCTTGTGGGTCACCATCTGATATGAACTCTGCGACCTACCCTTACGCGCCTAAGGAACAGTACTCATTGGCTCCAGCTAAGCTTGACTCAATGTGTAAGAGGTAAGGCTTTAAATCTTGTTTGAACTTTGCTTTTATTTTACTGCTAAACCAGAAGTCATGGGTTTGATTGCCATTAGGACATGTCATTATTTAATATACCTAGTGACCCACCCCAGCTTCGAATGGTTGTTAATTTTTTATATTTAATCCTAATTTATTAAGGTCTAAAATAAACTGGGATTTAATAAAAAAAAATGGTCTAGAATCTAGACCACAATATACATAATTATGTTATAAACCTTCCTCTTGAGTCACTTGATTAAAAACTACATCAAAACCATTGCGTAGTTCAATTTAAGAATTCAAAGACAGAAATCGGGGAGTGGCTTTTCTTATAATATGTACCTATTGATAAAATAAATGATAATCATGATTGTGATAATGTTACTTGTCCCTAGATGTTTAAATGGTTTTCGTTAAAGAATTTCCTTACTCCTATTATAATAGATACTTTATACTCTTCAGATACATGTGGGCACCTCCCGTCTACAACTATCAGAAGTACATAGACCCTACAAACACCGAGATATGGATAGGAAGAGTTGAGCTGCCTCACATAGGAATGCCCCTGCTCAGCGTGCCGCGACGCCTTGGACCCCTGGCTACGAGACCATGCTCAACAATGCAACAGGCACAAATTGAGGCTGCTGAAAGTGCACTGCAAGTTATCAAGGTACAATGTTTTTTTATTAATATTTAGATTTTTTGTTATACTGACTAGCTAATATTTATTAAAATTAAAATATTAATATTTACATGCCCCTACCGCATCTCTTGCATTAAAAGATTATTATTGGACAATTAGCAAAGATAATTTTTTTGTTCAAACACTTGCTTTGACGGTGAGCACAGTGGTCACTTAGTCTCTGGCTGTGTTCAAAATAGTCCTTCATGTTTGTAAACTGAAAATAGAGCTTATTTCCAATAGTGCAACATTTATTATTAATAAATAAAATGTTGAATTTGTTCTACCTAATTCCTGGAGAATAAGTTTCCTATTTTTGTGAAAAACTACGTCTGACATTGTATGATTTAGGTAACACTTCAATTAGTTGGTTGTTCAGCTTCGTTACTTGTTTATCGAAGGGCAAGAACACTTGCACCCATCCGCTAATCCACTGGCTCTTTGTAACCCAAATGTAATCAATTCCAGATGCTGAAAGCAGACCTCATACAGCAGTCCATGCCGCCACCGCCACCTCCACTCGCGCCAGTCTACCCGACCATCATGTCACCAATGCAGAACTGTATCAACATGCATTACGACTACATGAACCAACAAACTGCCATGTATCAACACAGACCGATGCCTGTTGCCATGCCCCTCTGGAGAAACGTCTGATTATAATATAAATTAATTAATCTAGGTATTGATTCACAGAATTCTCAACTCTATTCTTGAGAGAATAAGGTGAGAATTCTTTTGTAACTTTGATGCTACTCGTGAAATCGTAATGTCAATCTGATGGTTGAGCAGTTAGGATTTCCTCGAGCATTTGAAATTTTGTTATTGGAGAAATGTTTTAGGCTAAGCGACTTTATAACCTGTGTCTACTTTGTCTTGACTAAGTTTAGTTTATATTTTGACCTCTTTATTTTGGACGCACAATCGCAGTACCTAATTTTTCTTTGACGACTGAAGTTATACGTATTTTTTTTTACTTTTGTCATCTTTAGATTCAACATATTTAATTTTTCTTGTATTTGTTATAAAATTGTCGCAAAACGCCTTGTTTGTGGCATATAGTGACCACGGGTAGTTATATTAGATAAAATTAAGTATTTAGCAAGCGTTCTGTGGTTTTAGCAAGACAAATGATTAATTACTAGCGTAGGTGCCTAAATTGCGCAAGTTTAAAATTGAATTTTAAACAATCGTTTGCATTTTAGGAACTTACAAGTTTGATTAATTTTCTTTTTCTATAGTTTATATTTATGGCTATATTTACGATCGTAAAGCTGCCTATTCAGTGCTTCCTTGTGCTTATATCCTAATATATTCAGAGTGAATGCACTGCTTTGACGTTTATTTTGTTTGTTATAGACTTCTATGTATTTTGTAGAGTAAATAAATATTATAACTTAATTTTGCTCTTTTCTTTTTGTAGCTTTCCTGCCTTCACCAATAATAATGTAGCTTGTTCCTAGCTATTCTCGTTCAGAAAGTTCAGTGCAACTTTTCTTTGCTGATAAAATATCTTTTTCGTGCCGTCTCCTTACTAAGTGTCACTCTCTCTGGCTTGGCCACCATCAGGGATTTTAATTTTGATAACACAAAAAAATGGTCGAAGTTAGTCGCCAAAAATCAGAAATAGTCGTTCCCTATTTCAAAAGCTATAACGAGTTTAAAGCCCGGTTTCCACCGCGAGCGGAACGGCCCCATTAATGACTTCGCTCGCAAGCGCAAACTGCATACTTGTATTTCCACCAACAAAATTATGATTCTTAATACATAATTGTTTATTAATGCATTTATTATTTATTATTCGACTATTTGTTGTTTATTTGTTTGACTATTTGTTATTTGCAGTTTGCGCTTGCGAACATAGTCATTAATGGGTCCGTTCCGCTCGCGGTGGAAACCGGGCTTTATCTCTCTTCTCTCTTTCGTAGACTTTTCTGACTCATTATAACTTCCAATCTAAAGCCCGGTTTCCACCGCGAGCGGAACGAACCCATTAATGACTTTGTTCACAAGCGCAAACTGCAAACAACAAATAGTCAAACAAATAAACAACAAATAGTCGAATAATAATTAATAATAAATGCATTTATAATAAATTATGTATTAAGAATTATAATTTTGATGGTGGAAATACAAGTACCATCGGTGGCCAAATTATTAGGGACAGTATTCATTGAGCAACATTTTTTTGTTCAAACACCTTTTTCAAGAAAATAAATAATGTTATATAGGTTTTTCTGGTTTGGTTTTACTCCTGGTATTATTATTGTTAATTTTGATATGTGATACCACCATGTGATCGAGTCATTTTCAAAAAAAGTGGTATAGCTTATAATATGTAGCAATTTTGTTATTTTCAGTTGAAAATTACTTTTGTTTCATTGATGGCAAAAACTATTTATGGATTTAATTTTACAAGATGTTTCTGTTAAAACTAATCAAACCGCAGATAATGTTTCTGATGATGTCCTATTTTTCTTAAATTGAATACAAAATATTAAGTTTTGAGAACGATATTACGTGATATGTTTAAAATGTCGCCTTTTTAAAATGGACAAAGCTGTAGACACGTCTCTACGAAAGTTTATAAAAATAAAAACGTTGTATCTGTATTTTACACATTCTCTGAAAGATTTCACAGCTATTACAGGTGTCTAAAAGTCTGAAGTAAACAGTATTAAAGTAAAATCTGATCAGAACAAACTTCTAAAAACACAGAGTGTGAAAAAATGTGGCAAAAAACGGATCACCACTCTTTGTTCTGACCTTAAAAACAGAGATAACTGCCTAAAACATGATAAAAAGTGTATTGTTTCGTTGACTACGATTATAAAGGAGGGATAAGAAAAGAAAATAGAAGTATTCGATCGGGCAGTTTGACGGTGGTTGGCCGAGAAGAATTGGATAAATCGCCGACCGATCAAAAAAACGCGCCTCACCGAGACCATGAAGTAGAAACGACTGCAGTGGGCCTGGCAACACCGAAGTATGACAGTGGCAGACTGGAATCGGTTAAAATATTACTTTTAATATTCCCATACGTCTGAAATACACTATTCAGTAATTATTGCATTATTTTCTGTGTATGCCTCTCCGACGAATATTTTTTTCAAGTGAAGGTCGATAAGAGCTCCTTTGCAGTCGTACACATCGTGGAATTTTTCGAGAACAGCTCCATGCAGTTTGCTTTTTAGGGAAAATTTAACAACCAGGTAGCATCATTGTGTGATTTAACATCTCAGCTAAAAGCATGGGGTGCCTATATTTCGTGAAAGTTACTACAAGGCAAGATCTGTACAAGTTAGTACTAGAAACTGAATTATGGCCGCAAGTCGAAGAATGGGTGCCCAGTAGCCGGAGAATTCAATTTTATGCACGATTCTACATCGTGTATCAAGGCCAAAAGTGTTAAAGCATTCCTGTCTGAAAAATAAATAAATATTTTTTGCACTAACTAGATATGTCACCAGATACGAACTCTATTACGAACATGCAGAAGCTAATCAAGAGGGCTATCGTTAAGTACTTCGTAACCACTAAACACCATTCATAGAAATGAGTTTTATCATAACACAAGCCTAAACAACCTGTTATATAATGTATAGAACGTATAAAACGTCTTATACGAGCTGTTATTACAGCATTAGGAGGCGTCGCAAAATATTAAGTTATATACAAAATATTTACTTACAACTTATTAATGCGTTATTTTTTTAAACAAATTACCAGGTTTAATTTCACCTTCATATTTCTTTATTTTTATAATCTTAAATAATAAGGTTTTTAAATAAAAAATACCTCTGAAGTCTACAACCAATCACTTTTCTGAAAAAATCAATCTAACTTCATAATACAAAAATCATGACTCTGTCCCTAATAATTTGGCCAGCTACTGTATGCAGTTTGCGCTTGCGAGCGAAGTCATTAATGGGGCCGTTCCGCTCGCGGTGGAAACCGGGCTTTAGACCCGACTAAATCGACTATTTTTTTTTATTTAATCAGATCTTCACTAGGTGCCCTTGTTTTCGAGATATGCATGTGGCCAAGCTGGGAAGACTCCAGCTCTGCCACCTATAAACCCTTATAACTTTTTAAGTAGTGAACGACTATTTGTGATATTGGTGCCGATTCTCTTGTGCACAAACTATCGTAAATTTAAGTTAAATGCATCTTTCTCTTTCCGTTTAATTAAGAAAAGGACAGAAGATCAAATATTAGTTGAGTCCTGTCAAATTTAGACACTCCATAGATAATTTAGACGCAATTTAAAAACATGGCGTCTAAATATACGTCAATTGTCATCAGGTGCTGTCTAATTTGACAGGATTAAACTAAAATGTATCTTCTGTCCTTTTCTTTAAGAAATGTAAAGAGAAAGATGCACCTAACTTAAATTTACGTTAAGTTGTGCACAAGAGAATCGGCACCATTTGGCGACTAATTTCGACTATTTAGCGACTATTTTTTTGTTATCAAAATTAAAATCCCTGATGGTGGCAGTCTGAGTAGAGTCACATTCTTACTAAGGCTAAGTTCATATGGCAGCGCGGTACCGCGCGGTACAAGATCAATATAAACGGTAATTATCGTAATAGCGCGGCCATATGAACTTAGCCTAAAGCCCGGTTTCCACCGCAAGCGGAACGGACCCATTAATGTCCGTGGAAACCGGGCTTTACTTCGGGCTCTGGCGATTTGACAGGACTGAATCATAATAATATTGTATAATCTGTCCATTTTCTTAACCTTTTCACTTCTTGTAGTCTTGTACTAATCTTCTACATTAGGTACCGCGCGGTAATGTAGACGATAATTACCGTTTATATTGATCTTGTACCGCGCGGTACCGCGCGGCCTTATGAACTTAACCTAAATTGTTGTTATCAAATCGCCCCCCGCTGCACCTCCAGCCAACCTTGGGAATGAATTTGAGAAATAAAAAAAATGTTATCACAAATATTTTTTATTAACCTTTCAACTATTTACCTAACATCTGAAGCAGCTGAATTGGTATTGAATGATGAAATGGAGGCATGATAGCAGCACAGCCTTCAGATTTTTTTTATTGCTGGACATTCGCAACGGCGTATACCCGGCGCATTTTCTTCTATCCTGTAAGAGCGGGGGCACACGATGCGTTGCGGCGCCGCACCGCAAAGATTTCACCGTGTCAGTGGGCACACGAGCGGTGCGGCGCCGTAACGTTGTTATGTCGCAGCGGCGCCGTAGCAGCGTTGGACAGTCCTTCCTTGGAGTGTCCTTCCTTGTGACTCAAAACAACTGAGCGGTGCCGCTCCGACGTCGCAATGCATTCACCCTTCCCCGCCTCGTCTTGATGGTTGTAAGTCCGGCGCCGCACCGCCGCCGCAACGCATCGTGTGCCCCCGCTCTGACATGCCACAGATATTTCTATGTAAGACGACGCAGCGACACCGCTCCGGCTCCGCACCGCCGCCGCCGCAACGCATCGTGTGCCTCCGCTCTAAAATCCTTCTTTGCACTTGCATCCTGGACTACACGAGTCTTCGCTGTCGCAGTTCGGCGGATTCGAAATGGAAGAACAAGTTTCGTTAGAGCAGGACGGCGGCAGCTTGCAGTGCGTGTACTCTTCATTTTTGTCACACGTGGGAGGTGCTGAAAGTAACATAATATTTTTAAATAAATAAATATCTGGACAGACCCTAATTACACCCAACAGAGCCCATAATGATTCTTCTGTCTGCTAATCACACAGTTTGTGCTACGTGGGACTCGAACCCACGACCTAGTAGTCAGACCCACCAGTCACTACACCATCAGGCCCGTCAAAGAAAACACTTCATATTATGTATCATGATCGGAATATATATTTTCAGAGTTGGATGTTAGTTATAAGTAAGGTTATAAGAATAAAGGTAGGGAGGAATCAAGGTACTCACGACATTCGTCTACCGGTATACAAACTCCCTTATTATCGCGTGCGAATCCATCATTGCAGTAGCATGAGGGTGAGGGATTACATTTCTCGTAAGGACAGCTAGTTTTGTTTTGTTCCTGAAGATTATTGCAAATATCATCGCACGGTCCACCACATGCATAATGTTCTTGGGCCCTAGACATTTCTCTGAAAATATAGGTACACAAAACTTTAAACGCCTATTAAAAAATGCATAGCAATTTGTGATTAGAACCATTTTTTTTTCACGCGGACGAAGTGGCAGCAATTAGAAAGCTAGTAAATATATTATAAATATTGTTACCTACTATTTATAACTTACCACATTTCTTTTCTGATATATACATTCACCGCCCTCGGTGTTTCTGAAGTAACCAAACTTGCAAACACATTTGAGATCACAATATTCCATTTGCTTCAAACAACTAAAGCTTTCTTTGCGATTGCTCCAAATTTTTTCAGGAGGACATGGGAATGAGCATTCGATTACTTCGTTCGGCCCACATTCTGGAAATGTAATATTACATACCATAAATAAACAAAAAAACGATTCGTAACCTAAAAAAAGTGAGCCTTAAGTACATTAACCTTACCTAGTTAACCTTTCAACGACCAACCGACTGGCGGCTGTCGGGCTGCTATTGTCTTTCTATTGTGTCTCGAATCACGTGTGTTCAAAAGTTAAAATTCAGTAAAAAGTGAATACCTGTATATCCTATCGGTTTAGGTAGTAACTGTTGCGAAGAATAAGTGTAAAAAAAAATACTACCATTGTTTCCATTTAGTTTCTTACCTAAAATCGGCTAAGAATAAAGCCGAACACAAAAAAAAATGGTTGCCTGTAAAGTCGGTTTTACGGGCGAAGATTTTACGTGACAACGTCTTTTACCGATCATAGTTGAGTGGGAGAGAGACGCAAGGCATTCGGCGGGCCTCTCTCTCGTTCGGTGACTCATCGTAACGTTACCGAGCGTTACACTTTTTCATAAGTGACTCCCAGCCGCAACCTAATTTAAGACGTTGTCACGTCAAAAACTTTAAATTACACGAATTTGATAAAGAAAAGATACAACCTAATAATTAAAACCGATTGGGTGTTACCACAAGTATAGCTCTCGTGGCACTTTCATCATTCTGTCAGTGTCATTGTCACTGTCATTGTCAGATAAAGATAAGTCAGATTGACAGATGACCGTGACTCGAGTTCCGTCAACGTCAAGTCAAGTTCCGTGCCGGTGTCGAAGTTTCTTTTAAGAACAAAATTAAATAATACACAAAAACTTGTTGTTGTTCTGATGGAATGTAACATAAAATGAAAACTTCTCAGTAAACATTTAAACATTAAGTTGAATCGTGAATTTATATCCCTTCTGAAGATCGCTAGTAATACCTACTGAGATAATATTATATTAGATTTGGAAGCAAAAATGTTAACCAGAAACTTGTGTTTATATAAAAATTCATTAAAGTTTTATTCAACATCTTCATGCTGTCTCAAAAACAGGCATGCAAATCAGCAACAACGGACTTTAAATACTAGTTATAGACTTCTTCAAAGCGAAAACATAACCTCCACTAATTCTTATCTTATGAAGAAACAGCTACATGAAACAAAACAACGTGTGAAAGAGTTAGGAGAAGATCTAAACTGCAATACTTTTACATACAGAACACATTCGTGTGGAGAACTAAGACCAGAACATGAAGGAAAAAAGGTCACACTATGTGGGTGGGTTCAGTACTCTAGATTATCTAAATTTCTCCTCCTCCGAGACGCCTACGGGCTAACACAATGTGTGGTAAGCACAGACAGCATAAATATGTCAGTTATTCCGTTAGAAACAGTTGTAAAAATCCATGGCACTGTAGCATTGAGACCTAAAGATATGGTCAACAAAACCATGGCCACCGGTGAAGTAGAAGTCATTATAGACAGCTTGGAAATACTTAACACTGTTGAAAAGCTGCCTTTTAATCTTAGAAACTACCAGAAGCCTAAAGAACAGTTACGGTTGCAGCACAGGTACATAGATTTGAGGTTTCCTGAGATGCAGAATAATTTAAGAGTGCGTTCACACATGCTCCACAACATGAGGCGATTTCTGATAGAAAATCATGGATTTGTGGAAGTGGAGACTCCAACGTTATTTTGTCGGACCCCTGGTGGTGCTAGAGAGTTTGTTGTGCCTACTCATCATGAGGGACTCTTCTACTCCCTGGTGCAGAGCCCACAGCAGTTCAAGCAGATGCTCATGTCTGGTGGGGTAGACAGATATTTTCAAGTTGCAAGGTGTTACAGGGATGAGACCACTAGGCCAGACAGACAACCAGAATTCACACAGTTGGACATAGAACTGTCTTTTACCAACTTAGATGGAGTATTGACTATGATTGAACAGTTACTCCATGAAACATTTGTTAAAACTTTACCAAAACCTCCATTTAAAAGGATGACTTATAGAGATGCTTTGAGAAATTACGGAACTGATAAACCAAATTTAACTTATGACTTGAGATTTGTAAATCTGAAGAATTTGTTTCCTGAACAGTCCAACAACGACAACTTTGGTGCTTATGCACTACCTTACACCAAAGATATTGGGAAACTAACTACGAAATACAAGGAAAAAATTAGAGTATTTGCCAAAAAACATTCATGCAAAGTTGTTTTAAATGAAAATATTTCTAAAGAATTAGGAATTGAAATCGGTAAAAGGATTCAAAGTATTGTAGGGGAAACAAACTCAGCTGTGATAGTATTAGGAGATGATGAAAATTCATGCTTATGTTTAGGAGAAATAAGAGAAATGATGGCCATATTATTAAAGTCGAATAATATGCTCCAAGTCAAAGAAAATGTTGAACCATTATGGGTGATAGATTTTCCTTTATTTTTAAAAAGTGAAAATGGTTTAGAAACCTGCCATCATCCGTTCACAGCTCCACATCCCGATGATATGCATTTATTGGACTCCGAGCCTCTAAAAGTGAGGTCTTTGGCATATGATATTGTTATGAACGGTAATGAAATTGGTGGAGGTTCAGTTCGTGTCCACAATGCTGAATTACAGGAGAAGTTATTGAAGATTTTGAATATTGACTCTTCCAAGTTATCCCATTTCTTAAATGCGTTGAGGTGTGGATGTCCACCGCATGGGGGTATTGCATTAGGTATTGATAGACTAGTCACATTAGCCTGCAACGCAGAGTCTATAAGAGAAGTTATAGCATTCCCTAAATCACATGATGGACGAGATCCGTTGTCCGGTGCCCCTAATAGTATAAGTGAAGATGACAAAAAGTATTATCATATTTCTACAGTTAAATAGCTTTTGTACTTATTTAAATTGTTAACTGTTAAGAAATAAATATAAAATATAATTGTTTTTTAAAGTACTGTTATTCTTTGAGATCCTTGCTATATCTACCTTGTGTATTTTGATATTGATGTACAGTCAGCGAAAGAGATATGTTACCAGGGCCGTCAGATACAATTAAAGTTTTTTCATTAACCAATGGATATATTTTAATTAAAATTTCAAATGTTGTAGAAAGTAATTTGTTCTTCAATCCATTTAAATTTCATTTGGATACATCAATCGGTGTTCAAGAAAACCTTAATTATGTCTTATGGCCCTGGTAACATATCTCTTTTGCTGACCGTATATGCGTTAAAAAAAAACTTTGTGTGTCTAAGTTTAAATTGATATGGTTTTTCCATCAACTAGTTTTTCTAAGCTTTTTTGTTCCTGTTTCGTCTTAAACTCGCAAGCTCTGCCTCTTTTTATCACTCTAATATTATGTTAAAAAATGCAATGTTCTCTTAATAACCATGCACTTATGTTCTTGTAAGGTTCTGTAATTTATTTTTGTGGTCATAGATAAATGCTGATTCTAAGGTAATTCACAAACAGTTTTAAGAATTCAAGACCACCACTCGTCGGTCAACTCCTCAGTCACACTGAACCCCACAAAACAAAAAAATAACACGTTGAATGACTTCCACATGTTTATGTCTCGACGAGTATCGATAAACAGAGGTTTCTCGTAGTGTATTTATAGATTTTATAGATACTCGTTCTAGAAGTTCTATTAGGTATTTAAATGATCAAAATGTTGAGATAAGGCGCCTGCTTTTCATGTGATACTAATGTTGGAACTTTCTCCTTCATTACAATAATTATACCGTACAGCTATTTACAAGGCGGCCAGGGTCGCCAAAAACGAGAGAAGACATTTGATGATTTCCCACTCCCAAAAAAAAAAAACCACAAAAAAAGTGTTATAAATATCGATAATTTTACCAAATGACTGGACATTGAAATTCCGTATTTTATTTCCAGGTCGTCCCTGTGATATATTAGACGAGTATTCAGATTGCAACCTGCTCTTCAATTGCAAGCCCAGTGAAATGTGACAGAGTGAAATGTACTCCGTGTTGCGTTTGTTGGGACGGATATTACCTACAGGGAACAGGGGGCCTACCACAAGCCCTTATAGCAGTATTACTTTGATATTACTTTCAGTGGGAAAGAGACGGCGCTAGACAACGTGTCTAATGCTGTCACTTGCACACTCTGGAATAGGAATAAAACAATCTCACTTTAAATGTCATGGAACGGGCTCAGGACAATGAGTTGTGCCTACCACGTTAGTCCACGTTGTGTGTGGAATACATACAAAATTCCACGTCATAGCTACTTAATTGCCGTGGGCTGTGTGATCAGCACAATAATAAGACTAAGGGAATCGTTATTATCGACTACACAATCAAAATAAATATACCAGACAAATTAAACCCTTTGTTTTTACCTGTAAATGCTGAAACACAATGCACCGTGGCTTTTTATATATTTTTGTATAATAAATAAAAGTAAACGTGTAGTACTAGTGCGAATTTTAAAGAATACCGGAAGTCAAATCTTTTATATTACTTATGACTATTTTTTGGAGTTATGTATTACCACAATTAAGATAATGATTAGGAATGTGCTGACTATCAAGGTAACTGCTTAGTTTATGTTGTCCCATGTTAACTCAATGTAATAAGCGCGACTGCTGTGGTTATGGTCCTGGAGCTAATTTCCAGTTGGCGCGATGTGTTTTTGGTTTATTGATAATTTCCAAAGTCTAGCAGTTTTGGTCTTTAATGATATGGCATCAATGGCATGCCATCTCCGAGGCCCAGAACTAACGCTTTTGATCCTGCACCTGATCTCTCCCCCATCTTAACTATTATGGGTAAGGTATAATAAATAAAAACATTAAAAAAAAGTTTTATTACAGGTAGCTAATCTTAGTGTTAGATAAGTTCTCGTAATTGTAAGACTTCCGGATATTATCTAGAACCTTTCCATGTTAAACAATATTCCGATTGTGCCATCTCAGGACAAAGGCATTCGTGTCGGCACTCCGATCTTTCATCTGCTCTATAAAATCCGTCCCAACAAGTACATCCTGGCGTGCATCTTTCTCTGCCGTAACATCTCACAGGATCAACAAGTGAAGAGCAAGTTTGGTTCGTGCACTCTATGCAATCCGTATAATGTTCATACATTGGACATGGAGCTCCTGAAAAGCAATGGGTATTACAATTAAACTAAGATAAATAATTCTGACACACGTGATTCGTTGAGTTGAATGTATGGAGGAAACATAATTATTTTATAATATCCGGTTGATATTGAATCAACCTGCTAGGTCCTTTTTCGTCCAGGTTCAAGAATTAGTTTTTATATCAGCAATTGATAAAGCGAGTACGTCTATACCTTCCAAAAATACATATTCTCCACCATACCTATTTGTGACGCAATCAACGTTGCTGCCTCCATATTTTATTATAAGTATGGAATGGGTGCTGATATAATTCTAGGCACATAAGACATATCTTTGTTGCATGGCAAGGAATCTGCAAGATTTCTAGTACCGCAGATCTATAAGCGACGTCAGGTAGACTCTTGTTTGCCATTAAACCAAATAAAAAAAACCCTCTCTATATAATAACTATTTTCTGTTTTCAGTGAAGTCAAAACGGCGTACAGTCGTTTAATGATCATAACCTACCACATTCTTCTTCTGGTATGCATTCGGTGCCTTGAGTCTTTCTGATAAAACCGTTCTTACACACGCATCCGACCTTACACGGTTCGTGGACTATATCTATACAAGCAATTTGATCACGATCATAGCAAGACGCCTCAGGAGGACAACCAACCACGCATGTGTTAAATTGTTCGTTTGGGCCACACTCTGTAAAAATAAATTATAATTTACCGTGTATATAAATAAAAATAAGTCGCTAAGGCTCCCCGCAAACGGGCCACAGACCACGGCCACTGGTGGCCAGCTCCAGCCACTTAACATACTTTTTCATATTTTAGTATAGACGCGCCGCACAGGTGTCCGCGTAGCGCGGTAGCGCGCGACAGCCACCGGTGGCTGTGGTCGTGGCTCGTGGCCCATTTGCGCGGAGTCTTAATAATCTAAAAACTGGAGAACTCCTGGAGAGATTAAGCTATTTTTGGTTTTACAATGTTTTTGACTGAGTCTGGACACGGTTTTAATGGAAAATAATATTAGGAAAAAATCTTAAGAATCTTTGAAAGAATTGGAAACAAAAGGAAACACAATGGAAGTTATATACGGAATGTTTATATGAATTATAATATAGGGACGGGACATCGGGCCAGATGGTTATAAATACAATTACCTATCAAGTGGCTTGCTGGCAGTAGGGCAGTCATGTTTCTGATGTGTAAGAATGAATGGCTAGAAATGTGGAGTCAATTACAACACAAGCTCGAATTATAAAACTGAAGAAATTACGGTCATTCGCTCATCACAAGTTTGACAGAAATGCAGCCTCAATGCGGACAGGCCTAGGCCCAGGTCACACCCATTTCTACTTTCTTAATACAAAAAATCAAGCAATCAAAGTTTAGGAACTTGCTTGGGGTTTGTCAAGATTAAATGGGGGCAATAAAATTATTAATTTTCTGAAACGGCTAAGTAGGTCTGTGTAGTTAAGTTAAACCTTCAGAAACAGGTTGTTATTATTGGTATCTGGTATCAACAAAACATTTAAAGTATTAGTGAATTCGTACACGCGATAACAGCAATCAGCAATGCCGCGAGTATAATTACCTTTTAGTTTTCAGTGTATTTTAGATGGTATTTTATGATGTTAAGGCAAATGAAGTGCAAGAACATGTTGTAAATATGTGTAAAATCGTCATACACTATTTGATTCCCTTCGTTTTAATTCCTGCCTTCTCCTGGCTGTAAAACCTCCAGTAGTTCGGACCTTAGTGTCAACCTATATCTGTGGTCGCATTACTATTGTATTGTATCTTACAAAAATAAATGGTATGTAATATGGGTTGCTTGGCAATCCAGGTGTTACATTATAGAAACTGGGTTGAAAAGGTTTGATGGGCTCGATGTAAAACACTGGTATTCAGCTCAATCCATGGCTGAGTCGACCCTGTAAATGAATAAATTATTCCGCTTTTTCACACTAATGAGTGTGAAAAAGCGGAATAATTGATTCATTTCTTTACCTATGTATTTAGACTTATTTATTAAGTAAATGATTGAACTGCACCCAATTCCTGTATTAGTTGGCACTCGTATCTCTTAATATACATTTAAATTGCCTCATTAATTTGAAGAAAAGTAATTTCAGATATGTACATGTTTATATGTTTTTTGAATGATCGAAAAATGTATTGAACTCACCCGGGGGTTCTTGAAAATCCGTATTAGCCACACTCAAAATAAGACTGACATACAACATGAGCAAACTGAATGCCATGTTGACTATTTAATGTGTATTGGAAAAAGAATATTAGACTTCGTTTATATACCTAAGTCACCATTATTTACAACTTTCGTCCGCGGTTTTTTTACTAGTACTCTTAAACTAGTTTTAGCCCGCAGTTAAGCCCGCGTGATTAAATAAATAAGAATAACCTCCCATTCAATATTTTACCCTTTCAGGAGTTGAATTTCCAACCATCCTTTCTATATATCTTCTATGTAACATTCAGCGACCAGTTACGATGGAGTGTGCATATGAAATGTATTAACAGTAAAAGTATATAATCATTTTTATAGATTTAATACCTAAATTTAATCAATATGGTCCATATTTAGCGCCTGTTTTACATTCATCTGATAAGTTCAGATTATTTATTATATGAAAATACCTGACTGATAAATTCATACAAAACCTGTTCCATTATTTTTATTTTTCTTGTAGATAACGTCTATTTCCAGGTTGTGATACGGACCCTTAGACTATTATCTTTTATCAGGCAGCATAAATATGGCCGTATACTTGTTTAAATAGTTCAGGTAAAATTAATGTGTTAAATAAATTCAAGAACTAAATAAACATGGTACAAAACTCATCGATCAAGAATTAATGAATGTGAAAATAAAGTGTGTTTTTAAGCCCTAACCTTAAAAAAGGGGGTTATTAATTTGTAATCCTTATTTCGAAAAGTATACTGAATATTTACCTACTTTAAAAGTACAATACCTAATTTGAAGGTCAGTATAAAAATATGCCTCGAAAAATCAACAAATTATAGTTTCTTACCGATTTTTTAAACCTGACTAAATGTTCAGATGCGTGTTAGTACCAAATGGTTTAGAATAACAAAGTATCTAACGAAAACTTTCTTAATGTAACAAATATAAAAAAAAAAAACAAATAAATATATATAGGTACAAAATATCCGGATATACTTTACCGGCCAGAAGGGCGGATACTAGATTTACAATGAACTGATTGATAAGTTTGTTTTCTGTAGTACACACAAGACTTCTCTAAAAAAAACACACGTCATTTAAAAATATATTCGTTTGAAAGAAACCGCGGTGTGTGAGTTGTGAATATTTTGGTGACATAAATATATAAACAGAGTCAAGTATTAATTATCCAATGTACTTTGAAACATCAACATGGCATTTACTTCATTGCTCGTATTCATTATAACAGTTGGTTTCTGTGTGACTCAACTGGTTATTCCTCAGGGTGAGTTCAATTATCGACCAATGTTCGTACACTTACATACATAGCTGTACAAGTCATCATCATCTCCCTAGCCTTTTCCCAACTACGTTGTGGTCGGCTTCCAGCCTAACCGGATTCAACTGGTTACCAGTGTTTTATGTGAAGCGACTGCCTATCAGACCTTCACAACCCAGTAACTGGGCGACATCATACCCTTTGGTTGGTTAGACTGGTCAGTTTTCTGGCTTTTGAATACCCGTAACGACCGTCAAAGTTCTGCGAATGACCACCGGGGCCAACGGCTTAACGCTTTCCGACGCACGGGATGTCAGTGATGTCCAAGATAAAAAGTTACTACCTGTACAAGTAATCTTTCAAATTAATTATTTGTGACCCATTCAAATTATATTGTGATAATGCAAGTTCACTTTATTACACAACATTTAGCCAAATATTTTCGTATTCGATGCAACGGAATATAAAACTTGTTCTGATAATTCTAG
The DNA here is from genome assembly GCA_033675125.1 of Athetis lepigone. Taxonomy (NCBI): domain Eukaryota; kingdom Metazoa; phylum Arthropoda; class Insecta; order Lepidoptera; family Noctuidae; genus Athetis; species Athetis lepigone. The sequence continues at coordinate 16,441,346 of CM066229.1, read as the reverse complement.
GGTATAATTATTAAGTATTACTTCAGTAACGCAAATATTTGGCTAAATATAATTAAATGTTGTACAGTGAGGCTTGTACCAAAATTAAAAAAAAATGCATTCAATATTTTATTCTAATAATTAATACCGTTTTTATTGCGTTTTTAACATTTTCTTGTTACAGTTTGTGGACCAAATGAAGAATTTAACGAATGCCTCGGGTGTCCTCCTGAAGATTCTTGCTATGATCGCAATCAAATTGTTTGCCTCGCCGTAGTCGACCAACCTTGTCAGTTCGGATGCGTTTGTAAGAAAGGTTTCATTAGAAAGACTCTGGGACGCGAATGTATACCAATAGAACAATGTGGTAGGTTTAAATCATAAGAGACACACTACACCTTTTGTCGTTTTAACGTTCGTTGAAATGAGAATATATTTTGTTTAGTATTAATAAGAGTTTTTGATCCCAACCCGTCCCAATCTATTGGACTTTCTCACTCACAACATCCCATCCCACAATAACAATAGCTATAGCGAGAATTGTAATTTGGATGATATTGGTATGTGTATATGATATTGGCGAACTTGCTATCAAACACTGAAATAAAAAAAAATGTTCTCAGACTTGAATGGAACCAAGTAATACCTATACCTTTTAATAGAGGTCTGGCACTAAACCTTGCTGGAACTATTGTGGTATTTCCTCTATCTGTTACCAAACTGCATTCTATATATTGTACCTACTTTTAAACACAGTTAAAATATCGAATAGCAATTTTGACAAAAGAAGGTTGGTGAGTAATGATAAAAAGCTAAATGTTTTCTTAGTTTACTAATTCTATTGAAAATTTTCAGGAGGTCCTTGTCCTGAATACGAAGAATATACGGATTGCAAAGAGTGCGCGAACGTAACTTGCTCTTCTATTGATAGTCCGGTAAGATGTACCGGCAGAGAAAAATGTACAGAAGGGTGCACTTGCTGGGACGGATATTACAGGAAAAATAAAAAATCGCAGTGCCGACATAGATGTTATTGTCCTGAGATGGAAAAATCTAAATATTGCGAGATTTGGAGGTCCTAGGTTATATCCGGATCCCATGGACGACTTCGTAAGTCGTCCATGGTATACGTACACCTACCAAAAACGGCCTGTAATAAAATTGCTCTGTTATGTTTTTAATTTTTATACTTTACCCGTAATATTTTTGATACGAAAGATATCATGTTGAACATTATTTATACGTAATTTTTTTTAACGACGTCGTCTAAATAATTTAGTAAATATACGCAATTAAGAACGTATGTACAGAACAAAAACATTTTATAGGTATTTGAGGTGGAATATTTTAACGTTTAAACGTTTTTTAACCATGAATTAGATAGTATTACCGGTTTTTAAAGAACGTCTTCCGTTAATTAAAATACAGTAAAGTATATTGATATGCCTTTCCAATTGCAATTACTATGTTGTGTTGTAAAGTAACAATTTGTGTTTGTTTGTCTGTCTGTTACGTTTACATGGCTAAGAGTTATTTGTGTTAGTGTAACAACATTGAGCTTAAAGGTGCTCCCACACAGCAGTTATATAACGTTATACAACATTGTTTAACACGATAATATTTACAATAGCTGGTGTAATTAACGTGTTACACAATGTTGTATAACGTTGTATAACTGCTGTAGGAGCACCTTAACACAGTTACATAGTTCGTTTTCGAGTGGCCACTGCGTACTTGAAAACGTATCTTGGGCATTCTTGGGTCCTTCACAATAGACCGCCGATCTCGTCAAGTTCGATTAGGCCCTGTTGGATGCGGGTGGCGCAGGACCGATATATTATAAAGTCTTACCTCATTCTAAATGTTAATTTTAGATGTAATTTAATTAAATTGTAAGGGACTGTGCTGTTGGTGTGCTTATCTATATATATAAATAAAACAAAGTCAGGTTTGTTACAACACTTATAACTCGAGATCGGCTAGACCAATTTTCATGGTTTTTGGTTCGTTGGATTTGTCCCTGCCCCGAATAGCAGAATACATCTTAAAAATAATGAAAAATCGACGAGAACATAAATATAAAAGACTAGCTTCTGCCCGCGGCTTCGCTCGCGTTAGAAAGAGACAAAAAGTAGCCTATGTTACTCTCTATCCCTTCAACTATGTCCACTTAAAAAATCACGTCAGTCCGTCGCTCCGTTTTGCCGTGAAAGAAAGACAAACAGACAGACAGACAGACAGACAGACAGACAGACACTTTTCCATTTATAATATTAGTATGGATGAATCATTTTCCCCTATAGTTAATTCTAAATTCAATTAAAGATTGAAAACTTAAGAGAACAATAGTACTATGAAGTGTAGTAATGTGAAGTGATAATGTGAGAAAATTTAAAATACTGAGATACTTAGTACTTAAATCAATCAAAAGTACTAGGCGCGCAGTTGTGTGAAGTGGTTAATAGAAAATGTGAGCGCAATTTTAAGAAAATATATGTTTATGAACTTAAATAATATCCATCCATACTAATATTATAAATGGAAAAGTGTGTCTGTCTGTCTGTTTGTCTTTCTTTCACGGCAAAACGGAGCGACGAATTGACGTGATTTTTTAAGTGGAGATAGTTGAAGGGATGGAGAGTAACATAGGCTACTTTTTGTCTCTTTTTAACGCGAGCGAAGCCGCGGGCAAAAGCTAGTTATAAATAAATAAATAAATTCCTACCCCAAAGAGATTAGGGGCAGTTTTAACAATTTCGGTTTCTGAAAGTTTCGGAAGTGTCAGGTCGTAATATGTCAGACTGCTGATAGAAAGAAATTATTAATAGAATAAAGAGTAGGAAGTGCAAGATTTTTTGTGCCGTGGGATATTACCCTTAGTTACAGTTAATTAGTAGTCTAAAATATATATAGTTACTCTAATGTAAAGATTTCTTAAATAAATCACACTTTTATTTTTTTGCTTTACATTATTTTTCATAACTTAACAAAAATATCAGTAGTAAGTAAAATCACTTAATGAGTGGAATACATACAATCAATCTGGCAAATATTCCAACTTTGCGGGAATTTTGAGTGTGTTTGTGATCTAGCACACTATCCAGTGATCGGATTATACCATTCCTTACAATCAGGCGAGTCTTTCTTAACGGGACATGAGCAAAGGTTTTTGGGGAGTGGGAAATCATCAAATAACTTCTCCCGTCCTGGGCGCGGCGGCGGTGCCAGAGTTCAGACTTTTACTGACGAAAACTCACTCATGTTCCTTCGGTTGCCCTTTATGTTCCGGGGTCACGGTAACTATTATAAACATTCCGCAACCACTTTTAACTACCCTCTAATATCCGTCCCAGCAAACGCAACCGGATGAGCACTTTTCTTTGCCGTCGCATTTCACCGGATTGTCGATTGCAGAGCAAGTTTCGTTCGAACACTGTTTGCAATCCGTGTACTGTTGAAATAACTCACAGGGAGTTTCTGAAAAGTAACGATTATTTAAATGTACAAGTTTATGCTTGTGTTTTATTGTTGATATCAGTATAATTTTTTACTAGTTGTCCCCCGCTATTTTATTTATGTCTTTGGTCACTGCGCCACTCCCGTAGGCCGTCAGCCTTGCTTTGAGCTTGCTAGCCTTGTTTAAATTATAAAGTTAATTTGGAAGGGGATAAAAATGTCTTCTTGTATAAACATTGTATAGGGTTAGGTATACAATTTTTTTGAGTCATCAAATGACTCCGGGGCGGGAGGGAGTGTCAACTTTTACTGACTAAAACCCACCTTTATTCCTTTGGTCGCCCTTTATGTTCCGGGACCATGGTAACTATTAGAATCAACAATTTTAATGTGATTGACGTTCCAAAGTGCCTTCATGGTCTAATGGAAATAAACGATTTGACTTTGACTTTAACTATTCCGCAACCCCAGCAGACATTGCCCACGCGCCCCCCCCGGCGCCTCCTTTTCTAGCATGATTTCTTCGCAGAAGGAGGCGACGGCTTCCCGTTCATTCTCACCTTTATAATATGTAGTTACAGAGTTAAGTAGTGTACCTTTAAGTGTCCTATACTGAAGTATTTTGTTCGCAAACCCGTGCTTCCAATACCATAGGTGCATAGTTACAGGTTGTTTACTTTGACATAGGATTTCTTAACCTTTCAACGACCAACCGACAGCCGGCTGTCGGGCTGCTATTGTCTTTCTATTGTGTCTCAAATCACGTGTGTTTTAAGGATTAAATAAATGAAACTCTTGATAACTTTTGATCCGCGTTTATTTTTTTACATTGATATGACATCTGAATTCCGATACCGTAAGCTTACCGTAAGTAACTACTAGTATTCCAATACGAGCAATCTGGTGAATCTTTCAACTGAGGACATGAGCAACGATCCAGACACAGCGAATATTCTTCATCCTTGTAATATCCGTCCCAGCAAACACATCCCGGTGTGCACTTCTCTTTACCGTCGCATTTCACCGGATTGTCGATAGAAGAGCATGTATTATTTGCACACTCTTTGCAGTCCGTGTACACTTCAAATATATCACAGGGTGTTCCTGAAAAGTTGTGTTCATTAATTTTTATGGTATTTATTTGCTCCAAGTCTGATTGTTTGTGTAAATGAGACATGTTTGTAAACGTACACCTACGGGAGATTTTTAGTGTACGGAAAAGTTACAAAAAATAATAGTAATGTGTTTTGTTGTCGTCATAAGTCTAGATATTTAGATCACATTTAAAAGTATGCATAATAACTTCTTAGAAGTTCTATAAATGATTGCGAAAACTGAATTAAAATTATACAAAACAGAATACACATAAAAACGTAGAAACGTTTTCATGTTTGTGAACTTGCGTTCACAAACATGAAAAGCAATTTTGTTCTATGTTGTCAATTCTAGATTTTCCTCATAGATCTTCCCGTGTTGATGAAAAGTGACTATTAATATATTAAATGTGAATTTAAAACATTTGACATATATTATTACCATTAAAACTTTGTACGTACCACATTCTTCCTTTGGTATACATTCGCGGCCAACACTTTTTCTGATGAAGCCTTCCTTACAAACGCATTTGGGGTAACAAGGTAGGAATGCGGCTGGGCAGAGAATCCTATTAGGTTCGTAACAGTTGTCTTCGCCAGGGCATTGTACGCATGTGTTTAATACTTCGTTTGGTCCACATTCTGAAAAAAATACAACAAACAACAATAATAAAATAAAAAATATTGTTTTTTTTTAAAACTAGTTTAATTGTAAGTTAGACCGGTTAAGATTTTATTAAAAGTTATAAGAAGTAAACATACGAGTTTCTTAGACTAGGCAATATATATACATTTTTTTTGTGTGCAATACGGTTGTTGTGTAATCCAGTCTGTGAATACAAGTTTAACAAGTCAAGTGGTTCTGGCTATGTTAAGTTTCGAAAATAACTTACTTAAAATCATCTTGTGGTTATATATTTTTGCAAAACCATACCAAGAAACTTTAAAACAAAGCTTTAAACCTTTGTACACACGTGACTCGTGACACAATAGAAAGACAAAAGCAGCACGACAGCCGGCTATCTCTCGTTGAAAGGTTATTATTGAAGATAATAAAACACATTTCTGCCTAGCCTTTCCTCATTTTAGTATGTTGGGGTTGGCTTCCATAGTAACCGAGTGCATTATTTTTCACCAAACAACTCCACTAAGAAAATTACAGGAACAAGTACAGAAAATGCCTACCTGGAGTTTTTTTTTCATTCAGCTGCAGATTGAGGTCATCCTCAGCAGTAACTAACTGAATCACATTAATGCCTATACTTATGGCACATAACACTAACGTAGAACTGGACATGATGACGACTCAATGTATATTGATTCATTCAAGGCTACGTTGCGTTTATATGTACCTAGTTCGTCTTAAATATGACAAGTAAGTAGAAGTGCTTCAAGGTTTTTTTTTACATAATTTACATAGGTATATTTGTGCATCTTGTTCAAAGCTAAACTCTTAATTAATAATAGTAGATTAGTAGCCAAGGGCTGTAAGGCATTAATTGTTCGAGGGTGCAATTGATACTTACACCCGAGCTAACTACTCTGCTTTACATCTCGATTATGAGGTAAGTAGAAAAAAACCGGCATTACAAGAAAGTAAAAGTTTTCTATTCCCGCCTTTTTTCATCTTTGTTTTTGATTTTTTTTTTCAAGAACGGAATTGAGCTTCGCCGTTCGATATTTAAAATTGATGACTAAAATACTCACGAAGACAAGGCTGAATAGCGAAGCGACCTCTTTTGTCATTAGGCTGAATGCATGATGTTTATTGCCAGTATGATGGTTAGGTGTACGCTAACTTTTTGAAAGAGTGAAGAGATTTTCTTTTTAATTACTTACCGCCCTAGTGCTTTTCTAGCTACATTATTACCCTAGAGCGCTAATTGGTTACTTACAAGCCCCATTTGGGGGTAATAAGGACCTACTTACCGACTAAATGAGAGATGTAAAATAGCATTAGTCCTCTATAATAATCAAATAACAAGTAGTAATATGTAGTTATTAGAACCAGTGGTATTTGTTTAAATTGCGTTATAAATTAAATATTTCTGTAATCACTACTGTAATTACAGTGGTGATACTCAGTTGTTTCTTCCGCCCGAATCCGACATAGGAACCCCCGAAACACCGAAATGAATATTACACTGAAACCTGTTTAGTTTGTAAAAACTTATATATTTAGGTACTGTTTTTAACGACTCCAATATCCGGCCGAATAGTAAAATAAAGCCGGATATCTGTTTTAATAGTTTCCACATTCCTCATTTTTTACTCGACCTAATATTTCAAATAAATTCACAGGAAGGGGCCCAACAGGGCCAACGCCTGCCGGGGTTGCGGAATGTTTAAAATAGTTTCCGTGACCCTGGAACATAAAGGGCAATCGAAGGAACATGAGTGGGTTTTAGTCAGTAAAAGTCTGACACGCCCTCCCGCCGCACCCAGGACGGGAGCAGTCATTTGATGATTTCCCACTCACCAAAAAAAAAAAATTAGTGTACCTTTAAGTGTCCAATATACCGACGTATTCTGTTAGGTAACCTGTGCTTTCATGGTGCATACTTACATATTGTTTACTTTGACATAGCATTTCTTCAACTTCAACTTTTATATTAATTATGGCAATCCACCGAATTTTCGGTGATTTCTGCCAATGTCCAGTTTGAAAATAATATTTCAGTTTAAATGACAATTGTACGGTTATTAAATTATAGTATGGAGATCATACACGTGTTCTTATAACCAATAACACGAGATGACTCCATAGCATTTCTTAAATAAATAAATGAAACTCTTGATAACTTTTGATCCATGTTTATTTTTTTAACATTACAGTTACAAACTCCGTATACTTACTTGTAAATTTATCTGCGAATTGGAGTATTCCAATACGAACAATCTGGCGAATCCTTCAACTGAGGACATGAGCAACGATCCAGGCACAGCGAATCTTCTTCATCCTTGTAATATCCGTCCCAGCAAACACATCCCGGTGTGCACTTCTCTTTACCGTCGCATTTCACCGGATTATCGATTGAAGAGCAAGTATTGTTTGCACACTCTTTGCAATCCGTGTACTCTTCAAATATCTCACAGGGTGTTCCTGAAAAGTTAGGTTTATTTATTTTTAACGTCTTTGATATTTCTATTTGTTATTTATGGTCATCAGTTTTTGTGCATAATTTCATATAATTATGACCTAAATAGGTATCTAATACTTTTTTTTTGGGGAGTAGTAAATCATCCAATTACTGCTCCCGTCCTGGGTGTTAGACTTTTACTGACTAAAACGCACTCATGTTCCTTCGGTCGGTTGCCCTATATGTTCCGGGGTCACGTTAACTATCATAAACATTCCGCAACCCCGGGGGTATCTATTTTTCTAATACTCATGATCACAATAAAATACAATAAAAATGATATACAAAAAAAAAATTAACGATTGCGAAAACTGTGTCAAAAATAAAAACTATACAATCTAGAAAAACATGTGTAAACATGAGAAGCAATTTTGTTTTATGCTATTTAATTTTAGAATTTCTTCATAGATCTTCTCATATTATTAATGAAGAGTGAGAGTTGAGATTGTGACTATAAATATATTACTTATGCATTTAAGACATTTAAATCTTCGAACACACGTGATTTGAGACACAATAGAAAGACAACAGCAGCTCGACAGCTAGCTGTCGCTTGGTCGTTGAAAGGTTAATATACTTACTTCATAATACCATTTAAATTTTCTACATACCACATTCTTCCTTTGGAATACATTCGCGCCCCACAGTTTTTCTGATAAAGCCTTCTTTACAAACGCATTCGGGGTAACAAGGTAGGAATAATACGGCTGGGCAGAGAATCTGACCACGATCATAACAAGTATCCTCGCCTGGACATTGTACGCATGTGTCTAATACTTCGTTTGGTCCACATTCTGAAAAAGTTGCAACAAAGATAAAAAAAAACATATTATAAATTGATTTAAACGCTGTCAATTTGAAAGTTAGACAGACTTATCTAAAAATTGAGTTAAAATAAAAAAATAATTGACGTTTTACAAGTGTTACCTGATGAAACCGTAATCTTTTATGTGTTAATAAGTTTTAATATGTGCAACTCAAAATAATTAGTTTTAGTACTTATAGCTTTAGCACAATACGCTGCGTTTATCTGTTAGAAAGAAAAAAATTAAGAAAGAAAGAACCTGTTAACCTTATGTCACTTTTACATCTGTTACATATTTATTTATTTAAACCATGCACTTACTGGCTTACAGTAAATACCAAAACGCCAATAAGCTAGTTAATAAGGGTATAAAGCACAACATATAATATAAGAACAGATCAGTCATTAAAATATGGAAAAAAAAATTGACAATAAAATAATAATAATACAATACGGCAATAAGGTCAAATAAATAATTGTCAAATATTTGTAATACATGTCAAAATACCGACGCTCTTAAACGATCATGCGTTCAACTTTACAAAAATATTTTCGCGCGCTCGATCAACTTTACGAGACGCGGCCGGTACCACACGATAGTGCGTTTAGTATAGTGTGAACTTTGCCGCAAAGTTTACACTTGTGAGAAGTTGTCGCGGATTTCTGCCCTTTTCAAAATGGCGGTGCAGCTGATCGACGCGCGTGGTAAAAGTAAGTAATGATTAAAAATATTTTAAATAGTGATTGACTACATTGATTGTGCGATTTTAATAGGTAATAAAGTCAAGTTAATGAGACAATTATAGTTCATTGCATACCTCTATCGGACCCGAACATACTTGGTTGTTAGTTCAAACACGCACGATAGTGCGAGTCCGGCTTTAACTTGTCTATCAAAATTTATGTTGATTAAAAATTAGATCAATGTTTTTAATGTTTTTAATTGGTAAAAAAATTACAAATCGCTCTTTTTTCTGTTGCAGAAAGAACATTAACCTCGGAATACTTACTAGAATTGATAGGAGACGGAAACGACTCTGAGATAGAGGGTTTCGAAGATGAGGAATGTCATGAAGAGGAAGGCATTGAGGCTGTACCAGATCGGGTGGCGGTTCAGTCATATTCGGACGACGAAATTTCAAACAGTGAGCAAGAAGAAGAAGCCACTAACATTCAGGTACCAGAAATAATATGTACTAGTCCGAATACAGTCTGCGCTGGATCTCAACGTGGTCGTGGGGATTCACAGAGAGGTCGAGGACCTTCACAACGAAATCGTGGTGTCTCTCAACGTGGTCGTTCTGTAAGTCGCTGGCATCATCTACCTGATCGTTCATCAAGCGCACCAAGCACATCTCATGGTACTTCTCGGTACCGCACGAGGGACCGCATGAGTAGAAATGATCAGCTGCCTGATTTATCTGGTACTCTGCCACCTAGCGTTCGTGCTCAGTCCGCGGCAGCTCAACGCAACAGGGATCCGTCTAGGCGAAGACTATGGAAATCTATTCCATTTGACCAAAAAGAACATAATTTTCCGCCACGGGAACAACAAACCGTTAGAACGCCTCTCGAATACTTCGAGGACTATTTTGACGATGCATTTTATGAGAAAGCTGCTTACTGCACAAATAATTACTACTTGAGGCAAACTGGAAGGGTTCTTCATACCAATCCTGTAGAAATGAAGAAGTTCATTGGTGTGCATTTTATAATGGGGTGCATAACTTATCCACGACTTCATATGTACTGGAGGCAAGAAATGAGACTGGCATTAGTAGCTGATATCATTCCAAGAGACCGACTGAAGCTGTTGCGCACAAATTTTCATGTGGTGGAAGAGGATATCGCCCCAGTTGGTAATAAGAACAGTCTCTGGAAAGTGCAACCGGTATTAAATCAGGTAAAAAATGCCTGTGAGAAAATAGAAAGACTACCGGGTTACTATTCTATAGACGAACAAATGATCCCCTTCTGCGGCTTGTGCCCAAAAGGTCTACGCCAAGTCATAAAGTCTAAACCTAGACCCACCGGCTTGAAAGCTTTTGTAGCCACAACAAGCGATGGTCTAATGCTCGACTTTGAAGTCTATCAAGGAGCTAACACCCCATTCACAGATAAATCTCTGGGTGTGGGTGCAGCAGTTATTTTGCACCTTTCCAAATCCATTCCCCCAGGAAGTTGCATTTACTTCGATCGTTATTTCACGTCAATACCTCTCTTGGAAAGATTATCTGAAAAAGGAATGCATGGCACAGGAACGGTTATGATGAATAGAATACCTGAAAAAAAATATATGACTTTTAAAAAGGACCGTGAAATGAACCGAGGAGATACTGAACAGTTCGTAAATAATGGTGTTGTAATTGTGCACTGGATGGACAACAAATCCGTTCTGGCGGCATCCAATTGCACTTCGGCAGATGATCATATTTTCGTGAAGCGATGGGATAAAAAGGAGAATGCGTACATCGATGTCAGGCAGCCCCTTATCATTGCCAATTATAATCGGAACATGGGAGGAGTTGACGTCCTCGACCAATCAATCGAGTATTATCGAACTTTTATGAAGGCCAGAAAATGGACTTTGAAGATCATGTTACATTTTTTTGATCTTGCAGTCGCAAATGCTTGGCGTTTATACAAAATACACTGCCAGACGGCTCACGTTCATAGAGGTCAAGTCTTTGACTTACTTCAATTCAAATTGCAAGTAGCTGATGGTCTTACCAATACCCCTGATCGTCCAAGGCCAGAACAAGATCCTGTTGAAAACATGGAAGGTTTGGAGACTCAAGATCCGGAAAATGTCGATCCAAATATTCCTGCCAAGAGATACCGACCGGCTAATGTACCTTCAGAGGCGAAACGTCATGATGGTTATGAACATTACCCGGTATTTGACGAGATCGAAAACCCTCGATCCTGTAGAATGGAAGGGTGTACAAGTAGATCCAAGATAAGATGTGAAAAATGCAACGTATATCTTTGTCTTAACAGAAAAGGCAACTGTTTCACATCCTTTCATAAGCAATAATTAGAGGCTAAGTTTCCTAAGATTTTATTTCAAAGTGATTGTACCAAAATGTTTAAGAAATGATTGATCTCAAGAAGTTATTTTTTAGTTTAAATGTTGATTAATAATTTTTTTATTTATATAAATAAATAATTAAGAATAATCATGCCTTTTTTCATTATAAATTACAAAAATATACATAGCAAAATTATACCTTATCAAAATTCTGATAGACAAGGTAAAGCCGACATCGCACTATCGTGACATGGCGTTTTCTCAGGGGGGGAGGGGGTGGGATTTTTTTTATTTTTTTTCTACGATGACTTTGGACATGGGTACTTAGAATATAAGATCGAAAACGAGTTATGCAAGATTTTTTTTTCCCGGCCTTAAAGGGATAAAATCTAGGATATTATAAGGTAAAATCTAGAAATAGAAAAGAATATTAAGTCACACATTTAGGTCAAAAGTCCATCATAATTCAAATTACATTATACATGTTACGATTACACTTTTGTAATTGTTTTGGGATAACATATTGAAAACACATTTATAAGTGTTACATATTTGATTCTGTTCCAATTCAACATGTAACACTAACACTTATAATTCTGTAACCTTTGTGTCGGTGTTTTCAAGTCCTTGGTTTTGGCTATGTTCGGTTTCGAATATATTATGTTACCTAAATTCATCTCGTATTTTTATATTTTTGCATATCAATACCGAATTACACGTGGCGACAATACTCTTAATAATATAATAATAGTACCAGTCTATAACTGTCCCACTGCAGGGCAAAGGCCTCTTCTCATACAGAGAAGGCACGAGCATTGATCACCACGCTTGCTCAAGACGGGTTGGCGATTTCAGACTTATAATCACTACAAGTCCAGGTTTCCTCACGATGTTTTCCTTTACCGATGTCTGCGATGTCTAAGATAATCTTTAAAAAGTACATATGAATTGAAAAAGTCATATTGGTACTTGCCCGGATTCGAACCCACAACCACTTGATTATTGACATTACTCTTGATTATTTTTAATTTTAAACGCAGCTTTAATAAAGAAGTCTGCTTTTCTACCTAGCCTTTCTTCATTTTGGTATGTTGGGGTTTGCTTTCATTGTACCCGAGTGCATTATTTTTTCACCAAACAACTCCAATAAGAAAATTACAGAACCAAGCATGGAAAATGCCTACCTGGATATTTTTTTTCATTCGGCTGCAGATTGATGTCATCCTCAGCAGTAACTAACTGAATCACATTAATGCCTATACTTATGGCACATAGCATTATCATAGAACTGGACATGATGACGGCTCAATGTATATTGATTCATTCAAGGCTACATTGAGTTTATATAAGTACCTAGTTCGTCTTAAATATGACAAGTAGGTAGAAGTGCTTCAAGGTTTTTTTTACATAATTTACATAGGTATATTTGTGCATCTTGTTGAAAGCTAAACACTTAATTAAAAAAAATAGCATTAGTCATCATCATCATCATCTCCCTAGCCTTTTCCAAACCGTGTCGGGGTCGGCTGCCAGTCTAACCGGATACAGCGGGATATTGGTGTTTTATGTAGAGCGACTGCCTATATCTGACCTCCACCACCCAGTAACTGGGCGACACGATACCTCTTGGTTAGACTGGTTAGAGTTTCTGGCTAACCAGTAACGACTGTCAAAGTTCTACGAATGACAACCGGGACCAACGGCTTTACGTGCTTTCCGAGGCACGGGATGTCAGTTATTTCTAAGATAAACTTTAGAAAGTACATATGAATTGAAAAAGCCACATTGGTACTTGCCCGGATTCGAACCCACAACCTCTTTACACGAGAGCCGGGCGCCATATCCACTGGGCCATCACGACACTTAGCATTAGTCCTTTATAATAATCAAATAACAAGTAGTAATAGTTATTAGAACAAGTGATTTGTTTAAGTTATTAAATATTTGTGTAATCACTACTGTAATTAATTTGTTAAAAAAAAATTGTATTATCAGTTTGGTAGTCAAAATCTAGTATCAAAAATTTCTTTTATCAAAAATCTGTATTATTTATCGTTAGTTTACTATTTACTCTGAGACATGCAAGTCAACGATTCCTGAATTTTCTTCGTCTCTTGAACTTTAAGAGATAAATGCACAGTAACAAATTGCTTACAAAACACACAAATTAAACTCTTGCTAACTGTTGATCCTATTTTTATTCCTTTTTTATAACAAAACAACTGAATATCAGTACCAGTAAATACTAGTAACGAACATAAAATTACGATGGGAAGACTTTGTTCCAGTACGAACATTCTTCCGTATCTTTCAGCTTAGGACACGAGCATCGATGTTGGCACTGCGAGTATCCGTCTATCCTGTAATATCCGTCCCAACAAGTACATCCTTGCGTGCACTTTGCTTTGCTGTCACATTTTACAGGGCTCTCGATTGAAGAGCAAGTTACGTTGGCGCACTCTTTACAATCCGTATAATGTTCGTAGTCAGGACAAGGACCTCCTGAAAAGCAATGTTTAATATAATTAGCAATTTTCGCCAGTACACTGTTTAAATCCGTGTGCTGTTCAAATACATAAGGAGTGTCTGAACATCAAAGTTTTTAAAAAGTCAACATAGCAGGGAATTTAATTGTTTATTACATGTTTCTTTGGATCATAATCCTCTACCACTGACTATCATGTCGGCATTTATTTATTTAGCCACCACTGCATTGTATAGGTGTATGTCGAATGTAAACAGTTGTGTCGTAAATCAGGAGTAAGGAGAGGAACAGAAAGAGGAAAATAGAGAAAGTGCGGATATTAAAAATGTGAAATGCTCGTACGAAATGAAACTTCACTGTTGTGGAATTAATATTGCATCGTTTTAAGATAATTATTGCTTAATATGCCTGTGACAGTTATTGTGATTAGGTACTTGATTTATCGAGCAGTGACATGGAACTTACCACATTCTTCTTTAGGTATACATTCGCGACCCAACGTTTTCCTGATGAAGCCTTCTTTACAAACGCATGCGGGATAACAAGGTGAAATTACGGCCGCGCAGGCAATCTGACCATGATCATAGCAAGTATCTTCACCAGGGCAATTTACGCATTTGTCTAAAACTTCGTTTGGCCCACATACTGAAAAAAAAGATACGATAATAAAATATATATCTCTAGTTTGCTTACTAATCATAGTGTCAAATGTCGTGGTAGATTGATAAGCATGCTCGGCGCAAAATTATAAATAAGTATCCCAAAAAAAATTAAAAACTAAAACGCGATTACATGAAAAAGTGCTCTAAAAAGTACTAAACAAGAAAATTTTCATATAGAAATTAAGACTATGTACCATGACGTGGGTGCAATGAACATGAAATATAATGGCATGCAACCACAGTTTTACTCTTGTCTTGATTTCTGTATGAAATATTTTAAGACGCTTCTAACGATACCTCATGTATCCAGTACTGATAAGTAGATTTGAAGCTATAAGCCTAAAGATGAACATTCATATATACATACAAATATTTATACATAGACTGTCAAAATAATTAGTAAACAAGTTAAAATTTAGCAAAATAAGTTAATGTTATGCAGTAATTGAGATATTTAACAGAGTTCAAAATAATATCAATACATCGTTGAAAGAGACTCGTCTATTATTAAATAGTTTGGTTAAGGTTTTTTTATCTTCAAGGTTTGTCCGATGACATAATAGCGTGGGGGAAATTCCGTTTGGCATCACGTTGTAAGATCAACTTTTCCCTATTTAAAGTTTCGATAAAATCATATCCATTATCTACTTTTTTTGGGAATATATCTGAAACACATAATAATCCATACTAATATTATAAATGGGAAAGTGTGTCTGTCTGTCTGTCTGTATGTTTGTCTTTCTTTCACGGCAAAACGGAGCGACGAATTAACGTGATTTTTTAAGTGGAGATAGTTGAAAGGATGGAGAGTAACATAGGCTACTTTTTGTCTCTTTCTAACGCGAGCGGAGCCGCGGGCAAAAGCTAGTATGCTTATAAAAATAAATAATTATTACTTTTTACTCTTGACTTATTTTTTTATGTAATAATATTAAATATTGATACCATTTATTTATTTTATTACATATTTGAAGAATATTTAATTAAATAAATTGGACCAGTTTGTAAGACTATTAGTTTACAGATATAGTTATATTTTAATCTCTCTAAATTCTAATTTCAAAATATACTTTTATATTTTTTAGGTTAATCTTTTATGAATAGATATGTAATACACTTACCTGGATATTTTTGTTCAACAGGCCGATTAAATAACACGTCCTCCTTTGAAATTGTCTGAGCCACACTCAAACCAACACTGATGACACATAACACAAACAATGTACTGGACATGTTGACGACTCAATGAATATTAAAAAACAAAGGCTTGACTTGGTTTATATAACCAGTTATTTAAATTTTAATAACTAAGTAGAGGCGTATTGCATGTTTCCATAGCAATTGTGCGTCTTACTGAGAACTTGAATTGCAATTAGCTAGACGATAGTTGCTTATTTCAATATTTAGTGAATAAAAGAATGCGCAAGCAAGAATTATATGACAGCAAATATTAATGATTTGACAGACAAATATTAAAGACGTGATAACTTTTAATCCAAATATCCGGAATCCAACCATCAGATATTCGGCTTGGGTAATTGTAAAATAGTCAAAATTTATAAAATAACAGGTCAAACGTTATCTAATTTGAGCTATCGTGGAAATAGATGATGCTCAAAGTATATGATGTGTTTAATATCCGGAATCTGGTCAAATAGTATAGTAAAGCCGAATATCCGGCTTTAGTATAGCAAATAAACTTGAGCTTTATTTCCAAGAAGATATAGTGAATAAGTATATTGTAAATTTGGAGGGTAATAACAGGCTTATTTTTGGCGTAAGTATCTGTATAATTTGTTTCACATAGTCAAAAATAAATCCAATTAAAATTGATAAATAATTAAAGACATTCAGGCAAATCTCGCCCCTCAGGACATAAGCAAGCGGGTATGCAGGTCAAATCTTCTTCTCTCCTAAAATATCCGTACTTGCAAGCACACCCCGGTCTGCACGGCTCTTCGGTGAAGCACTCTGACGTACTCTTGAGTGTTGAGCAGGTGTCGTTTAGACAAGTTTGTTTGCAAATAGTATATTCTTCGCCAGTTCCGCAGTAAGGCTCTGAAAAACCATGTTTTGTGTACTTAATGTTGTGACCGCATAACAACGATTATATCTTTGTTAAAATTAATGAGGATTGTCATAAAAGGAGAATATTGAAAACAGAAAATTTTATTCTGTACGAAATAAAGCTGAATAGTGATGTTAGAGCAATGGTATTACTTTTTGCTTAAATATCATTGTGTTAAAGGCATATTTAAGTGTGTTCGCAAGCAACATAATATTACGCTGATTTACGCTACTGAATAATTTATTTTCGAGCAATAACAGTAGAGAATGAACTCTAAACAAAAAAGATCAAAAAAGTTGAAAGTTTTTTGAGAAAGAACTCTCTATTACTGGGGTATTTCTTGCGTCTTCGTCTTTAATCGGTGATGATCGGACGGGCTTGGGGCATTGGCATACTTTAGGATTGGAACTAGAACTCAATGGCGACAAATCATCAAGACCTTTCTTATGCTACTTACCACACTCCTTTTCTGGTATACATTCACCGCCCTTAGTTTTTCTGATGAAGCCTTCCTTACAACGGCATTGGAATACACAAGGCACGACCACTGCTAAACATGCATAACGCACGCGATCCTGACAAGTAATCTCTGGAGGGCATGGATTTACGCATCCTGCAGGTACTTCGTTAGGCCCACATTCTGGAGAAAAGAAACAATTTTAGTGGTATAATATATTAGCTTTTGCCCGCGACTTCGTCCACGTGGATTAAGTAATAGTTCAAGTTCCAGGGGGGATTTCCGGGATGAAAACTATCCTATGTCTTTTCTCAGGTCCCAGACTATATCTGTACCAAATTTCATTCAAATCGGTTTCAGTGGTTTAGGCGTGAAGAAGAGACAGACAGACAGACAGAGTTACTTTCGCATTTATAATATTAGTACGGATGGCCAATTTCAAAAGTAGATGTGAAACGGATAGTTGCTTGGTCGGATACTCGAGATAAATAGACGTTACTAAGCTCTTACTTTGGCTTGTATACCAGCACTTTACCTGTCACTGTTACACAACTGCCAAACGTCATGTGTGCGATAGAGACGAGAACATGGCTAAGCCAAAGCACGTGCTTAATAACGTCTATGTATCTAGCTATTCGTATAGGCTGGATATTTGGGTAGAGTGCCGAAAGTATTAATAATATGAGGTAGAGGATTTCTTTTTCGCATTTCTAGTGTAGATTTGTTCTGGTTTCCTATATGCCGATTGTAGTTATCGCTATGGTATAGTTACTGATGCAGCTTGATTGGAAAACATACCTGTTCATCTGCCCTTTGTAAGTACCATTAGCACCATTGACTTGCATTGCACCGTCAATGGTGCAGGGGAGACAAATTAGTTTCGGTTGCATCATTAATAGTGCAAAAAAAATATATTGATTCATATAATCTTTTTTCTAAGGTGTTTTTGTGGGCATGACGCAAGAACCTCTATAGTAATAAGTCATGCATATTATTATCAATATAGTATCTTATATTTTTTTTCTGTTTGATTCCGGCAAATCATTTCCCAAATCACTACCATTAAATTTTATTATTTCCAAGAAAAAAGGAGTATAACTTTAAAACTGCATAGATTTACAAATAAGAAAATATTAGGGTAATTTCAAAACAGTATTAAGAGAGGTAAATTCTGTAGTCAGTACCATGGGCGAACTCGATAACTACCGTAGTCGTTTTGGACCTTATTCTCTAAATCTAATCAATCCATACTAATCCATACTAATATTATAAATGGGAAAGTGTGTCTGTCTGTCTGTTTGTCTTTCTTTCACGGCAAAACGGAGCGACGGATTGACGTGATTTTTCAAGTGGATATAGTTGAAGGGATGGAGAGTAACATAAGCTACTTTTTGTCTCTTTCTAACGCGAGCGAAGCCGCGGGCAGAAGCTAGTACATTATAATAGGAAAGATTTGTTGGTATTTTTGTATGTATCTTCTTTTCATTAGAAAGCTACATCATCCCTGAGTAACATGGGCTATATAATATTACGCTAAGTCCCACGGGAGCGAAGCAGTAAACAAAAACCTTACGTAACGCGGGTGAAACCGCGAGGAACAGCTAGTAAACAAACTATTAATCTGACTTACGTAGATATCTGCTTGTTAAGTAGTTGTTAATATTGGATTCTACGAACCTAGTGTGTGTTTATCAATAAGCTTGACTTTTTTGCGAAGGTCACGATAATCCCGTATTGGTAGTAAGTACTTCTTTAGATTAATTAAATAAACCGCAATATTTTTCCTTATGTATGATAACATATATTTATTATAATATATTTTTTTTTGTTTTGGTTTTTATTCTTTAGCTATTGTATCTTAGGCTAGCCAGGTTACGTTAACAAGTGTTGCCTTCGAATTATGATCACTGTAAGACGCCTGTAACGCAATATTTGAAGTGTTGTGTCCTGTTTTTTCTATTCCGTGGTTGTGTCGATCAAAGATAATTGCCGTTGTGTTTAATAAAGATGATAATGAAAATGAGAATAATAAAATAAGCAAATAATAGATGAATTCGTTCGTTTTACTAGAAAAAAAATAAAAAAATGTCATGTTACAAACGAGACACTGGTGCTGATTCTCTTGTTCACAAACTTAACTAAATTTAAGTTAAATGCATCTTTCTCTTTTAATTTCTTAAAGAAAAAGACAGAAGATACATTTTAGTTTAATCATGTAAAATTAGAGTCTAACTTTACATGATTAAACTAAAATGTATCAGACGCTGTCTGACAGCGTCTGAAGAAAATTGACGTATGTTTAGACGCCATGTTTTTAAATCGCGTCTAAATTATCTATGAAGTGTATTTTGACAGGACTTAACTAATATTTTATCTTCTGTCCTTTTCTTAATTAAATGGAAAGAGAAAGATGCATTTAACTTAAATTTTCGTTAGTTTGTGAATAAGAGAATCGGCACCATTATTTTCCTAGAATAGCTTAAGTGTAAATGCCACT
This sequence comes from Athetis lepigone, assembly GCA_033675125.1. Lineage (NCBI taxonomy): Eukaryota > Metazoa > Arthropoda > Insecta > Lepidoptera > Noctuidae > Athetis > Athetis lepigone. Next base: position 16,421,672 of record CM066229.1, on the reverse strand, counting down.
GAACTATAAATATGTACTTGCCTTGTTTGAATGGAATTAAACTTAAGCCAAATTCCTGCGCCGCACTCAGTCCCACACAACAGACAATCAACACGAATAATGATCTCATGTTAACGACTCAACGTGTATTGATAAACGAAGGCTTTACTCTGGTTATATAACTATGTATACTTTGATCCGCAGCATAGAACAATACGCTTAAAAAACATATTCTTGAAGTTTAGCAAAGTTATAAGATGTAAAGAGTCGTGTAAATTTTTAGGACCACGCACAAAAACTGTGCTACACGTACACTGTGTGCTAACTGCGCGAAGACGGGCCAATTATGGAAGATCAAGTTTACTAATAAAACACATGGAAGAGTTTTTGTATAAACGTTTGTTGTTTATCCGGTAAAAGTGGAAACATCCATTTTTTCAGGTTTTATACAATGTGTTAATAAAATAACCCAAAACCTGAAACTAGTTTGTTTAGAATCGGCAGCAAAATCGAATACAATAATTTTTTTTTTTTTTTTTTTTTTTTTTTTTTTTTTATAACTTATGGGCTTGCTCTTGGTCCCAGACTAGTCCGAGGGCATAGACGGGGCCTACGATGGAGCGAGCTCACCCAAAAGATGCCTATGCACTCTTCTCTTGAATACATCCGGGTTATATGCTTTTGGAAACACAGACGCCGGCAGAGAATTCCATTCCTTTTTTTTTTTTTATAAGTTATATTTTTCCAAAAAAATATTATTTGTCATGCCGCCTCTAATATTTTTTAACGACGCTGTACACTACTGTCCAACGCGATGTAAATGATAGTGCTCCCGTGTTCGTTGACAGCGGCGCGGCGATAGAGCTAAGAGTGTGTAAGAAGTAGCGCGACAACAACATTTTCAAATATCTATTACTATAATTTATGAAAATAAATAATTATACGTCATATCAATTTATTAGTATAAAAGTCGGTTGGGGTGTCCGAGGTTTTGGGTTATTTCATTATCACATTGTATATGAAATTAACACTATACTGATTGGGAAGAGCCAAGTCTATGGATGACGGATAGTTAATCATCATTACAAAATAGTAAACTGACTGAATGTTGTATCATATGCACAGCCAAACCGCTGGTCCTAGAGACATGTTTGGAAGGTACGTTTTTCGTGAAAAGTAAACTGTTGATATTTACTCTCTAAGGAAGGATTTTTGGAAATTCCAACCATAAGGGGTAAAATAGAGGTTAGAAGTTTTGATATTCACACGGGCAAAGCCGTGAGCGACAGCTAGTATGATAATAAAATACACATTGTAAATTAATATTGTTACTAATTCACTTCAAACTACCCCCTATTTTTTGCTTATTGTTTTCCAGCTCAAACAATCGGGCGAATCCTTCATTTCAGGGCATAAACAGAAAGGCATACACTCAGAATTCTCATCTTTTCTGAAATATCCTTCCTTGCAAGTGCATCCCATTTCACAGGGTTCTAACAGCCCACTAGCACAGGTGGTAGGTTTCTTGATTGAGGAGCAAAGTTCGATTAAGCAGGTCGGCTTGCAATCGGTATATACTTCATGTATACCGCATGGAAGATCTGAAAAGGCAACGTTTTAACATTGATTGAAGAGTGTTTTTTTTTTCATTTTATTATCTATACTTCTACACTAATATTATAAAAAGGAAAGATTTGTATCTTTGTATGTAACGAATAAACTAAAAAACTGCTAGACCGATTTCAAAAAATCTTTTTTCATTACAAAGCTATATAATCCCTGAGTAACATTATAGGCTCTATAATACCACGCTATGTTCCACGGAAGCAGTAACTAAAAACCTAACGTAACGCGGTTGAAACCGCGTTCTTCTTTCTAGGAGTACGATACTCAGTGCAATGTTTTTATTAAGTCATTTAGACTATGAAATTTTAATTAATACGATTTATGCGTTTCCCGTTGTTGTGTGGTGGCCATGCCTTGATTATTTGATGTCTGTCATTCGCTTTAGGCACTGTTATACCATATCAATTTCAATTTACTTATCTCAAACAAGGCTGTTGAAAATAATCCGATCATAAATAAGTACCTATGTATCAAAAATAAATGTTGTATTTGGACCATAAGATAAACCTTTTTTAACCAAAGATACTTTGTGACCTTGCCAATATTTTAGTATAGTATATTGTCACTTACCACATTTATTTACTGGTATGCATTCGCCATTCTTCTCTTTTCGGACGAAACCTTCTCTACAAACACATTGCATTTTACATTTATGTATTTCTTCTGTACAGTAAAATACCTCATCACGATTACTGCAGGTTTTCTGAGGGGGGCACGGGAATACACAGTCATGCACTTCGTTTTGTCCACATGCTGTAAAATAAATAATTTGTTAACAACGTTTCCTTATCTCCCTCCTTTTATATAAATCTGAATAAACAAAAAAAAGTGTTGCTGTAATTATTACCATCCCAACCCTCCCAACCTATATGTCATCAAAAATAAGCAAAGCAAAGAGTACAAAAGTGGAATGTTTGGAAGTATCGCGGTTATATTTGCAGCTTACTTTGTAAATCCACTCTTACTAGTATAGTACTAAAATAACTACAGTGCGTTTCACGAAAGAATTCCCTTAGCCGTAACTACAGTGCGTTTCACGAAAGAATTCCCTTCGCCGTAATGTTGGTAGCACGGAAAATCGGTGTTGCAAAAGTGTTTGCTTGACATTACCCAATAATAGGGAGATTTATGGGCATTTCGTTACTTTAACGATTTCTCTTATAATTTTGTTAATTAGAAATTCCTAACAATTTATAGCTTTATTGTGATACAAGAAAGAAACCTACTCATAGGATGAAATCACAGATTGTCGAACGTACTGCCTGCAGTTAGTCTCGATACGTTACTATTGACGTTGTTATTTTTGGAACTTTAGACTTGCAACCCTGTCGTACTAACCTGACGGACAAACAGGGGAGCCAACACAACGACGAAGGGAATTCTTTCGTGAACCGCACTCTGAATTGATTGCCATGACATTTTTCACACTTCATATTGATAGGATAGATAATGAAAATAGGATAATAGAACGACTTTTTAAAGCCCCTAAAATTAGCCCTTCTTGCGGAATGGTTTTAAGTTGGAAAAAGTTGAAGATAATACGAGCCACGGGCAATGGTTACTAATATAAATAAAAACACACAACTCTCTCACATAGTTATTGGTTTTATTTATTTACCAGTTGAAAGCGTCACGTGGTAACTTTTTCTTATCGTAATTTGATTGTATATAGCCTGTAATATTTCTCGATAAAAATTCTATTAATGTAAAACGTTTAATTTTAATAATATGAATATAAATGCTCGTAAACGGGCGCTATCAATGGAGATTGGTTATCTCTTAACCTTTCGACGACCAAGCGACAGCCGGCTGTCGGGCTGCTATTGTCTTTCTATTGTGTCTCAAATCACGTGTGGTCGAAGGTTTAACTGCCATAGCTTAACACTTTATGTGTAAAAATTATTTTACATTGCCTCACCTTTGTGTATTCACATAAAAACAACACAAATAATGTCACCAAGTTTGTGTAAAACCTTACGATTGAAAATTGTGTTCATGGAGATTTTTACTGCTCATCATACAATGATCTTTTCTGTAACCTGAGGCAGTGAGATCCGACCCTGACTGCGGCTTAGCAGGGTTCCCAACAAATGGCAAGGTCCCAAAACAATTTTGAACAATTTTATAATCGGCCCAGTTGTTTCTGATCTTGACCATAAATATATGGATGTGTAAACACTTGCCTGATAGTATTCCTGGTAGAATTCTCCTTGTATTATTATTCCAAGGAACATTTTCTTGAGATGCACTCAGACCAAAACAGCAGATGCACAACATAAGATTTAACATCAACATGTTGACAACTCAATGTGCAATTGTGCATTGAGGGAGGCAGACGTGGTCTAGTTTATATACCTATATTGTGTACGTAGTTCGCTTTATGTGATCGCTGTAACGTTGACATATTGGTGACGTTGGAATATAGGTACTTTCACTGAAAACGACGTAGTCAGAGATAAGATTAGATTTTCCAAATAAAAAAAAAGACCATGCAGATTCTTTATTGTGTTACATTCCTTAAATAAATGAGTTGATAAAGACAGTAGCTTGAACATTCTAAGATCAAACACACGCCATTGCAAACACTTTTGAATGAAGTTAAACATTTCGAACAATCATGCGACTCCTGAGCCTCAGTAGAGCGGTATGTACAAAGAATTTTCTTTCCTAACATCTGTGCAATCGTAAACCAGCTCTGCAGTCATAGAGATTTTAATGCAATTTAATTTTAGTTTCTAATTTCATTATTATAGCTCAGTGATTTAGTTTGTAAATGAAATAATTGTTAATAACTAAGAAACTAAAATATTTTATTTTAAGGCCACACTTCTGGTATTAATTAGTTTTCATAGTAGGGATGTAAAAAATAAATTAAAACTATCGCTTATTTATTTTCAACGACTTACGACATCAATTCTGAAATTTAAAAAAAAAGCCTATATGCTGATTGTTTTCCAACTCAAACAGTCAGGCGAATCCTTCATCTCAGGACATAAACAGAAAGGTATACACGAGGAATTCTCATCTTTTCTGAAATATCCTTCCTTGCAAGTGCACCCCATTTCACAGGGTTCTAACAGCCCACTGGCACAGGTGGTAGGTTTCTTGATTGAGGAGCAAAGTTCGTTTAAGCATGTCGGCTTGCAATCCGTCAATACTTCATTTATACCGCATGGAGGATCTGAAAAAAAATTTTTTTAAAAAAGTAATGAAATAATATAATCTTAATTCACATCATATTTGGTTTACATTGAATAAAGTGTAGTCTCCATTATTATAGACTAAGTGCCTTACTAATAAACGCTGCATAAAGTTATGACAGGTTTATACGACAAAAAATGTATGGTTACACAGGCTTTATTCATTGCATAACTTTACACAGTGATTATTAGTAAGGGTATAAGTGCAGGCCTAATAAAACTTACCACAATTATTCACTGGTATACATTCGCCGTTTCTTACTTTTCGGATGAAACCTTCTTTACAAACACATTCATATTTGCATTTTTGAATATCGTCTGTACAGAAGAATACTTCATCACGAGTACTACAGGTTTTCAGAGGGGGGCACGGGAACACACAGTCGTATACTTCGTTTTGTCCACATGCTGTAAAAGAAATATTGTTGAAACTACGTTTTTAAAGCCGCTTGGGCGTAGCAGCCGTAATTGCGATAGATTTTCTAAATCCAAAGAATAGAAATGAATTACATTTTTTTTTCTCCAGAACAAAAAAATATATTACACCACACCGCTTACAAAAAAGTGGATATTGATTTTATTGTATACCATTTGTACCCTGAACCACGTGATTTATACTATTGGAGCCTGTACTACGGGAATCACACAACTAATATACATTACATACTTACATAATTTATAAATAACTACGTAATATATAAATAAATTACATCCAGACAGATAGAATAAACAATCACGCTAGTTACATAAAGATTTTTCCTGAATGGAAATCGAACCCACGACCTGTGGCTTAGTAGTTAGGTTCACTGACCACAAGATCAACAGGACAATTGTTTATTTTTTAATCAGGTCAAATTGTTCCTGTCTTTTTTTTTTTGGTGAGTGGGGAATCATCCTATGACTGCTCCCGTCCTGAATGCGGCGGGAGGGCGTGTATGACTTTTGACTAAAACCCACTCATGATTGTTCCTGTCTTTCAACTTGTATGTAAATGGTTGTATAAACACTTACCTGATACTGATGAAAGGATTTTGCTTGAATCCTTATTCGAAAGAACTTTTTCTTGAGCTCTACTCAACCCCAAAAAGCAGATGAACAACACAAGATTTAATTTCAACATGTTGACGGCTCAATGTACAATTGTGCATTGAGGAACGGAGACCTGGTCCAGTTTATATACCTATATTGTATGTATAGGTAGTTCGCTTTATGTGATCGCTGTGACTTTTACATATTTATGACGTTGGTTTATAGGTATTTCATTTAAAAATCTATGCAAGACAACCGATGACATTTCTTATGATGACCTGAGGCTCTTAGGATCTTTTATGATAAGTATAGGCCATTGACTTGATTTAATGTTGAGGTTATTTAATGATGAGGTTTTAAAATTATTGTAATTTTTTCCACAATTTCGAAAGTTTGAGTATAAATAACATAAATGTAAAATAACAGGTTTATTTTCTTAAGATGTTTGACAAAGATAAATGTCTCGACTTGGAACTGTATATTAGTAGATTAAAATGAGAAGTTGAAAAAATAGAAATGAAAGAATGAAAGAAAGGGTTCATGTACTTTAATAATAAGAGATAAAAAAATATGTAATTTGTTACCGAATGGAAGCGTGTTGTAGAGGACGTGTTACTACACTACAATATATAATAGATTATATGTATAGAGAGATATAATAGAATAATAGATTTGCGGAGAATCTTTATTGTTCTACATTCTTTATGTACCTAAGTAAATTTATATGAACTGCCGCTTGAAAATTCCAGGATAACACAATACACCATAGGAAAAGCTAAAGTACTTTGAATGATGTAATGTAATTTTTTATCTATTCACAAAATAAACATCATTCTTATTTTTTTTAAATTTTCGACCATTTCGGACTGCCATTCGAATCCTGAGCCTCAGGGCATGCAGTATGGAAAGCATGACGAGTCTACCTCTTTCCTGAAGAAACCATCTCTGCAAACGCATCCAGGTTTGCATGGCTCTGGATTGTCGCACTTTGGAATGCCCATAATAGTTGAACAGGTGTTGGCAAATGACGGCTTGCTATGTGTATACTTTTCGTTTTCACAGCAACTAATCACAGGTCGGCTTGCTGTTGTGTATTCTTCTCGTTTTCACTGCAACTAATCACAGGCCCTGAAAAGCTACGTAGCCTATTTAAACCTTCAAACACACTTGATTCGAAACACAATAGAAAGACAATAGCGGCACGACAGCCGGCTGTCGCTTGGTAGTTGAAAGGTTTAGTCATGTTAATATGGGAATTTAAGAGAAATACGCTGTTTACAGTACAGTTACGATGAAGTAAATGCTACATATAATAAAGTTAAAAATGCAGTTATTGGTTTTCTAAAACTGACTGCACTGGATGCCCGTCGCCTTTTAATCGCAACAGCAACGCTGGTTTGTAGCATAAATAGGCATAGTGGTAACACTATACCAGCTGACTTCTTTTACAAAGAGCTCTCCTACTACTGAAGTAATGAATATAGAAAGAAAGAAAGAAAAATATTTATATCGAGACGACTTTTATCTTACAACCGTATCTAATGTTCTCAACGTATCATCAATTATTATTATCTCAGTACTATCAACGTGTTCATATTGTAGTTATGTTATTATGTTATATTAAATAATTAGTTAGTTGTATACTATATATATATATATACTCTACGTTTGTGTTTACGTCTGACGCAATTGCTCGGGTTTTTGTAAAGTTTTTTTTCAGTACGTCACGCCTCGTCACGAACTCACAACTAGTCTCGCTAAGATAATAGTGGTTCCCCTTTTTATCGGTGAACGTGGGTCAAGCATTCATTTTCCTTAACATGATGAGCTCATCGAGACTTTGTTTATTTTGAAATAATGTTCTGTTTGTTTCTTTACTTTAATATGTTCAGTTAATAGATAGTGTATGTCAATGATGTTATAAGTAAAAAAGCGTAAATAATAGGTTACCCAAACGAAATTCTATCTTCAAAAACGGCACACTAACGCACACATACATTACACGTCAAAGTAGGATGACATGATTGAAGTAGTGCGAGTGAAAAAGAGATAAACATCAAATGTCAATGCGGTACTCAGTATCATGTTTGCCAATTGGCAAACTTTTAATGTGCCACTTTTTGACTGCATATAACCTATCTACACTTTTTTACTTATAACATCATTGGTGTATGTATTGTTATTATACATAGGTACACTATCTATTAACTAATAAATATCGCATACAATTTTACAAGGCTTTATGTTAGGTCGATGGTTACTGCCCCGCTTGTAGTAGTCATAGCGTTATGTTGTGAGGTATTTTAGCAGTAATTTTGCCATATTAAAATTACTGACATGACTATCCAATCAGTCTCCAATTGGAAGAGAAGTAGAGAGACCTTTGCTCTGCAGCGAGCCGATTCTATAAATATAAAAACGATTCAGTCTGATACCTCAAGAAAAATTTGAATTGTGATTATTTTATTTTAAAGTCTACTTTAAGGCGACAAAAAACAAGACAAAGCCTAGGCGCTAACCAGCATATTCTGTTTAGCTGTTGGCTCATCATCATCTCCCTAGTCTTTTCCCAACTATGTTGGAGTCGGCTTTCAGCCTAACCGGATTCAGCTGGATACCTGTGTTTTACGTAAAGCGACTGCCTATCAGACCTTCACAACCCAGTAACTGGGTGACACGATACCTCTTGGTTAAGGCTGGTCAGACTTTCTGGCTTCTGACTACCCGTAACGACTGTCAAAGTTCTAAGAATGACAACCGGGACCAACGGCTTTACGTGCTTTCCGAGGCACGGGATGTCAGTGATGTCTAAGATAAACTTTAGAAAGTACATATGAATTGAAAAAGTCACATTGGTACTTGCCCGGATTCGAACCCACAACCTCTTAAACGGAAGGCGGGCGCCTTATCCACTGGGCCATCACTCTCTCTCGGCACTCTATCACGGCACTCTGTTTAGCTGTTGGCTGTGCCGCGAAAATATCATGGAAGTGGAACGTTTACTGGTTATATGTCATTGACCATGTAAATAAAGTTAGCGTGTAAAGTTGAAAGTCTAGAATTTAAACGTGGATTAAGGCAGGATCATCCACGTTTATAATAAGAGCTCTTCGCCGCTTAGAACACTTTGAAAATCAATGCTCTAGCTGTGTTCATAATCGCATTCTGGTGTATTTAGCCGCCAGTATCACTTGCACGTGCATAAGCACGAGGAATCCAGAGTTCCACATCCCTTCGTACAGTTCGTACAAGGCCCTGCGTTGGAGCAATCGAAGAAGGCGACCGTTGAATAACGTAGTTCGGGTGGGCCTAGTGAGGTTTGAAAGAAAATAGACAAAAGAAAACTGTAAGTTTTTTTTATGGATAACACGTGTAATTTTTGCTAACTTTAAGATTTAATTGCAAGTATCTAAACCCAGCTCATTTGTTACGCCTGACAATCAACTGAATATTTCATTTCTGGACATTGGCATATCTTGACGCATGGCGAGTCGTATGTTTTCCTCAAGTAGCCAGGCTTGCACACACAACCCTTAACACATGGCTCGCTGACGTCACAATTAAACTTGGCCACGAGAGAGAAGCATATTTCAGGTGGACAAAATGTCTTACAGTCGCTGTATACTTCATTTTCCTTACATTTTGGCTCTGAAAAGAGTTGTTACTTGATTAAGTTGTTTAGAACGGTAGTAGAAGAGTACAGGCTGTGCTCCTTTCGAAGGGCTTAACCTGTGCTACGCTTAAAGTTTCTATAAGGATAGAATCAGGAAAGAAGTCAATGTTATACTAAAAAGAACAGGCTCAATTAACAGTCGCCTGGGTGCATTGCAGTACAGGTAAAGAACGCTTATGCAGCTGTGCAGACTAAAGGATTTAGAACTGGTAAGCCTCCCACAAGGTAAAACAGTTACCTGGCTTAAAAATAAAATAAATTGATACTTATGCCAAGAAAAATATATCCACTGTGTCTAAAGTTATGAAGTTATCATAACTTTAAACACAATGGATATATTTTAAAGATTATATACACCTTTTAGCAGATCGAGTAGGTAGCTTTTGCGTCTGCAATGTAAGTATGGTTCGGTAGGTTACTTGAACTTAAAAAAAAATTCTGGGCAATGTTATTTGTTTTCCTGTGTCTATCAGACACCATAGTTTACGATAGGTACTTGCCTACTTTATACCCCACACACAACACAACACAGCAGGTAAACAACAATATTAACTTGAACATCTTGATGTCTGAACAAGTTCTGATACAAGGATGTTTAACTGCATACTTATATTGTCTTTAGGGTTCCCTTATCAAAATGTTTAAAGTACATCCTCATTTATATAATTATTTTGAGGTACTTTTACAAAGTACTGTAATTAGTTTATTTTTAAAGTGTGTACGATTAGCTGCCACGTTTGTCTCTGCATCACCCTAAGGTAGGCTGGTAGATAATACCCATGGCATTAAGTCCGCCGTTGTGCATTGTTTTTATTACATGTGCATAAAGTTTTAAATAAATAAATTAGCAACAATATTTTGCTTTTTGATTGAGTGCGCTAATAAAAGAAATACGAAAGTAGGTATGTTCAAAGTAAGATCAAAAACCTGTTAGTTGTTGCTTGAAAACAATGCTTTATGTTATTATACTAATGCAATATTATGCGCAGGAACTAAAATTTTGTTGCTTTTTTTTTTGGGGAGTGGAAAATCAATCGCCTGCCTGGGTTGCGGAGTGTGCGTTGTCCCAGCGGAAAAGTGTCGATTTTCTAAATTTCAGTTAAGCAGATAATTAGTGTATGACGTCCTGTAAATGTGTATGCTAAATTCCAATTTGTGTATCCAGCCATTCGGCAGATATTCAACAAAAACTGATTCCGCCAGGACAACGTTGTCCCAGCGGAATATTTTTTTTTCTATGGACTTACAAGAAAAAGAATACATACAATAATTAGCGTGTAACGAGAGGTGAATGTGTATGCATAAATGAAATTTGTGTGTCGTCTATTTACGAAGATATTCAATTTGCCGCTGCGACAACGTTTGGCAATTTGATGAAAATCATATATAACGGTTTAGTACAGAGTTGTAATTTCTTATGCATGTTGCTTTGAATTTGTGTATAATGTGTGTAAAAACAGAATTTTAAAAAAGCATACCGTTCACAAGATATACACGTAAACATAAAATATGGTTATTATGTCCAAGCTCTTAAAATAGGAACTCTAGAGTCTAACTTTTAACTTTTATCTGCATCTTGTAGGGGTCTACAACGTCCTGCCAAGTTTCATCTATGTGTGCTTAGTAATTAATGAGCAATGCCATAATTTACTTCGAATAGACCACTATACTTTATGATATCCGATTTTAGGACTTCTTAATGGAAAAGCGAAATAACACATATTCCAATCATTAGTGTACTAATGCAACTACTCATATCTGAAATTTCAGTTCATTACACTAAATAATTAAAGAAATATAATAAAATTACCAGAACAACTACAAAACCCGAATTAACCGACCAAGTTTGAATGGGCACAAAAAAGCGGCCGTGCAGTACATAGACCGAACGTTCCAAATTTCCAGTATAATATAGTGTAATAGCTTCGTACAGATGCGTACACAATTGCTAACGCAATATCAATCAATTATATATTATCTTAATTTTTCCTAATATTCCAGAAAAACATATTTTAGGTGCGATTTACGTAAAAACGAAATAATAATACCTCAGATAGGTAGTGTGACTGTAAGCCAATAGTGACTAGAAGATAAACAAGGTAAGATAAAAAATCATGTAATAAAATGTAATAAATCATGTAAAAGTAATATCAAATCCTATTCAAGATGCAACTATATTTATTTTATTACATAAGTATAGTTTAAGTCATCTTATTTTTACAAAAAAAGTTTTTTTTTTAAATTTTGAGTAAGAAAAAATTCTCAGAAGTTATTGCGTTCAATGGTATAAAGTGTCTTACTTACTTATTTCATGCAATTTTGACCATTTTCACTTGTACAAACGTTTTATTTAATAAAAAAAAAACATTTTAAATAAATCGTACATTCATTTTTTTTGTCTTTGGCCACCATTTTAAGATGCGCGCGGTTTTTGGATTGATTTATTAGAGTGTAATTCAGTGGCTGTATTAATTAAATTAAATACTACAAAAGTATTATAAATGTTACATGCGTATTCCATTGTCACTACGCAAGACATTATGGTAAAAACTTTTCACGCAAAAAATATAAACGTATACGTATAAAAAATATAAACGTACGATAGGCAGTATGATTAAAATCTGTTAGCCTTCACATTAAAAAAAATGCGCGCGCATAATTTTAACAGATTTTTACCACCATGTCACAAAAATAGTTACTGTACTAGTTTTAACTATTATTTTCTTCACTTATATTGAAGAACGTAGTATAATACACGTGAGTAATTAAAGATAACCGTTCTCATCACTACATTCATTTTTTTTGTCCTTTATTTTGTTTATGTGATGTACAATAAAGATTATAATAAGTAATAATTACACACTTACATTATAATGTACAATTAAACTAAACTATTTATTTCTTAAGAGTAACAAGCTCTAAATTTGCTGCGGCTAACTTTTTTTATACTCACAGCGATGTGGCGACTGGCGGCTGTTTACCTAAATGCTACAGTGGCGAGTTGGCGGATTTATATTAGAAGTTATTGGAAATTGGTGTTTTGGAACTATCCTAGGTGTGTAGACAACATAACATAACCTATGTAAAAGTATCGGGTAGTAATGTCAAAATAAAAGGGTTTTTAGAGTTTTTATTAAATGCGTATGAAAATGTATACGTTACTAAAGAAACATTTTTTTTGCAATTAGAAAAATGTAAACTTTAATTTAATGTAAAATGTATACTTTTGTAAATATAAAATTAATTCAGTTGTTTCATTTTCTGCGAAACTATTGTGCACGCACCTGTACGTGCACAATAGCAAAATAACTATATTATACTGGAAATTTGGAACGTTCGGTCTATGTACTGCACGGCCGCTTTTTTGTGCCCATTCAAACTTGGTCGGTTAATACGGGTTTTGTAGTTGTTCTGGTAATTTTATTTTATTTCTTTAATTAGTTAGTGTAATAAACTGAAATTTCAGATATGAGTAGTTGCATTAGTACACTAATGATTGGAATATGTTTTATTTCGCTTTTCCATTAAGAAGTCCTAAAATCGGATATCATAAAGTATAGTGGTCTATTCGGAGTAAATTATGGCATTGCTCATTAATTACTAAGCACACATAGATGAAACTTGGCAGGACGTTGTAGACCCCTACAAGATGCAGATAAAAGTTAAAAGTTAGACTCTAGAGTTCCTATTTTAAGAGCTTGGACCTAATAACCTTATTTTATGTTTACGTGTATACCTTGTGAACGGTATGCTTTTTTTAAATTCTGTTTTTACACACATTATACACAAATTCAAAGCAACATGCATAAGAAATTACAACTCTGTACTAAACCGTTATATATGATTTTCATCAAATTGCCAAACGTTGTCGCAGCGGCAAATTGAATAACTTCGTAAATAGACGACACACAAATTTCATTTATGCATACACATTTACCTCTCGTTACACGCTAATTATTGTATGTATTCTTTTTCTTGTAAGTCCATAGAAAAAAAAAATATTCCGCTGGGACAACGTTGTCCTGGCGGAACCAGTTTTTGTTGAATATCTGCCAAATGGCTGGATACACAAATTGGAATTTAGCATACACATTTACAGGACTTAATACACTAATTATCTGCTAAACTGAAATTTAGAAAATCGACACTTTTCCGCTGGGACAACGCACACGGTTGCGGAATAGTTATAATACATAGTTGTTACCGTCACCCCGGAACATAAATGGCAACCGAAGGAACATGAGTGGGTTTTAGTCAGTAAAAGTCTGACACGCCCTCCCGCCCCGCCCAGGACGGAAGCAGTCATTTGGTGATTACCCACTCACCAAAAAAAATGCGATAGTTCTTCCTATCTTGCTTTTTACATAAACATTGCCTTACATTAGGATTTTCTCCTGTATGGACGTTAACAAACATAATAAACTAAAATAAAATAAAGATTTACATGTTAATCCATTATTATTGTACTTGGAATAAATAACTTAACACAGTTTTAGCATATTTACTAATATAATTATAATGAAGTTATGTAATGATATTTGCAAATAAAAAAAAGTAAAATCAAAAATCTTAAACACATCTTAGAGAGCAAGGAAATAAAGAAACTCATTGTTATAAATATTTATTAAGTGACCACATCATGTTTTTCTCTCCCTTTCTCCTTTACTCCTACGTTTAACCTGAAAGTCCTCCTAGTTCTCCTTAGCCGTTTCCTCCAGGCATTCAGGTGCATAAATCCGCTGAGGACACTGGCACGAGGGGACGCATGGTGAATCTATTTGTTTCCGAAGATACCCGTCCTTACAAGCACATCCAGGGGTACAGGGCTCTGCGTCGTCACAGTTGTAGAAAGCTAAAATCGATCGGCATATTTCAGGAGGGCAAGTTTGTTTACAGTTTGTGTACTCTTCATTTTCACCGGTGCATTTTGGTTCTGAAAAGAAGTTAGAATTATTGCAGTTTTTTAAAGATTTAAAGATTTATTTATTTTTGGAACATAGACATATGGATACAAAAAACAAAAGAAACGATGATAGCTGCAAAACTAAAAACTGTGTCGCAACTATCAACGCCGTCTTAAACATTAGGAAGACATTTTGTTCCAGACATAAAAAAACATAAATTCTACTTATGTAACAAAAAAAAAACAAAATATTGCATGCAGTTGTGTATTTTGAAGAGATGTTAGGTTGTGAGTGTGGATATATGAGTATGAGGGATGTGTGTATGAGGGATGTGTGTATGAGTGTGTTTGTATGTGTGTGTGTGTGTGTGTAGTATGGGTGTGTAGTATGGGTGTTGCGGTGTTTTTGACATGTTTTAATGTCATAAGTTTTTATTTTAGTTTTGCTGATGTTTGTACTTTTTTTTTATTTTTTATGTGCAATAAAGAATATGAATATGAATGTTTTGTCATATGTGAGAGTTTTTACCCACTCGGGTAACTTCTTTCTTAAATCCATAGTTGTAAAATGTGAAGTATCTCTTCTTAAGCTGGCCATTGACGGTCATTTTTCGCGTCGTATAACTGTGGCGTCACTCCAAATGGTTTAGGCGGCCAACCAACTCTGAAGTGACGATTCGACACTCACGATCAAATTTTTGATGGACGTCAGTTCAACAGACGCGGAAAAATGACCGTCAATCGTCAGCTTGACTGAGCAGAAAACCTTTAAAATCTTCCCGTTTCTTTTTTGTTGTCGCACACACGAAGGCGAAGAAATTAGTTTAGCCCAAGGTAAATTTGCATTCAATCACTCTAACCTTAAGGCTTTTCTTATGATAACTATTGTGTAAAACATAATTACGCCTGATTTAATGTGTGTGTGTGCGAACAGTCAGTGCGTGTGGAAACAGTCGTGATTCAATTGTGATTTGATTTTCGTGATGATTATTTTGTGGTTTATAATAAATCACTATGTTCAACTGAGGGCCTAGACAAGTGGCATTGTAGAATATAGATATCGAAAACGAATAGATTGTCAAATGTATGGAATTGACATAAGCTTTCGCTAAACACTTTGACATCTCCATACATCTGACAATCTATTCGTTTTGGCTATCTATTCTACTAGGCCGCTTGTCTAGCGGGGCTGGTAAAGCCAGGTTTGTCGTAGACAGGATGTGGGTCAAGAAGTAAATCTACAGTGATGTTCTTATCAGGGCTTGGTATACTATGCAAGATACATTTGATGGTCAAGTCTCGCCCTTTTGAGCTAATTTTATGTTTATCCTGAAAACGTGAAGGTCAAGTGCGAAAGCTGAGTTAACTTTTTTACTGAGGTCACGGCCAATTTGAAGTCATTGAACTTTTGGTGTTTCGGTGCAAAGTTAGGAGAGATTTTCCGTATTTTTAGGAACGATCGTTTCTGGTCTCTAAGCATCTGCATTAAATATTAAGTATTAAGTGTCAAGTATAGCTTATATGTATGTATTTATTCTGAAAAAGAATTAAGTAAGTTTGTTTAAGCTATGTATATTATTTATTACTTGGGTTTAAAGAAGTTTTGACTTTAGGATCTCTCTTAAAGAAAATAGACAATGGAGAACTGCATCAAAAATATATTTATTTCATCAATAATACTGTGTTTCTGGTAACCGTAAACTTGTACTTATTTATACGAGTATAAACTAGTTAATTCACTGTTTCTTCTGACAATCTGGAACATATATCGCTTCTGGACACTGGCATGTCTCGATACATGGAGAATCTTGTGTTTTCCTCAAGTAGCCAGGCTTGCACACACAGCCCTTCTTGCAGGGCTCGCTGGCACAACCGGCCCCGAGAGTCAGAGTGAAGCAAGTTTCAGGAGGGCAGAACCTCTTGCAGTCGGTATAAACTTCATTCTCCGAACATTTTATCTCTGAAAAAATTGTTAAAAGGTTTAATTGTTTAGAATACTTAACAATGACTGTACTTAGATTCTGCAGGCTATGCTTGAAGTTTCTCTATGGATAGAATCAGGAGAGAGGTCAATGACAGATTAAAAAGGCAGGATCAGGTGGCCGTTGAATGCTTTACCAAAAAGGTTATTTAATGGAAGCCGTACACGTAGGCGTAGGGTTGGTAGGTCTTCAGGGTGGATCGATGAGCTAACAATGGCATAGTGAAGTGAATGAAAGTGAAAGGTGCACAAGTGGGACCTTGATAAACATTATGAAATTTGAATCTCAAAAACGTAAAATATAGAATTCAAGTAAGAAAAAGTTTGCAGCAAAGCATTAGAAGCGAAAGAAAAAGAAGTGGTGAAAAATAAAAACCTATCTTGATAGAGCCGATTTATCTAATTATGATATAGACAAAAAGATACTTGGACCCTTGTTGGAATAGCTCGTTTCTTGTAGAACCAGGAAATACAATGAAACGCTCTTTAACTCTTAAAATAAGTGAGTAGGTTGCTTTTCTTCATTTTTCAAAGCAATTTTTAAACCAAAATAAATTATGGTAATTATTTCTAAGTAACTATTTTTACATCAATTGAAAAAAAAACTGTTGATATTATCATGTTGCAGTTCAGCAATCGAAAAGTGCTTTAAGAGGTACGTTGTGTGTGTTTATCACAACACTCACGAAATGATAAAAGTAGGTTGCTTGGTGGCACAAAATCTGTGGTCTGAACGTTACACCATGTATGAAGAAGTGCAGTCTAGAATAATATAATAATGTGGTAGCTAATCCAACATGTAATTAGGTTGGTTGGTTCTCTAATTTTAAGCTCATAATATATTCATACTTTCTTGTTACTATTTTAATCATTAAACATGTTTTAAATCCAGACAAATTATTGTGAATCAGTTAACTAATTAGTATGAAGATTTTTACCTATAACCTACTATATCACTTATTTAAATTTAATTATATTACTCAATTTATTAATACTCAATATTTTTATTGCTTTACCATATTGGTGAATACGTTTCAAAGGTAATGGTTATTTGGTAGGTATGGTTATAAAGGTAATAATTATTAAGATGTAATTTTTTTCAAAATAGAAAATAAAAGGAGCAAAATAAAATGTGCAATGTTATTTTGTGAAGGTGCTGTGAATTGCAAAAGTGATCTATTACGTAGGTGACGTAATTTTTTAACAAGCTGTCATCCCACAAACACATGCAGATATTGATAACTAACCCCGGGGTTGCGGAATGTTTATAATAGTTACCGTGAGCCTGGAACATAAAAGGCAATCGAATTAACATGAGTGGGTTTTAGTCAGTAAGAGTCTGACACGCCCTCTCGCCGCACCCAGGACGGGAGCAGTCATTGGATGATTTCCCACTCACCAAAAAAAACCCCAAATTACTTTAGTTTTAAAGAATAGTGGTATACATCGACATGGCCATAAGTGATTGTTACTTAAACATATAATTTCACGTATAGTAATCACGATAAGAAACATTATTCCCAAAGAAATATTTTTTTAATTTAAACATTCGAAATAACGTTAAAATAATAAAAAAAAGTTCTTGGAAAAGTTGTTTTTTTTCATGAGTATAAGCACTTACGTATCGATCAATAATCAATAATCACCATATACTTAGTATATAATAGGTACTTGCCTTCATCCGCCACACACAACACAACACAGCAGGAAAACAACAGTATTAACTTGAACATCTTGATGTCTGAACAAGCTCTGAGATACACGGAGGTTCTAGTGTCTACTTATATTGCCTTTAGGGTTCCCTTGTCATACTGTTTGAAGTAAATCCTTTAAATTTTTTATCATATACGAGCTAAACCTTTCGAAGACCAAGCGACAGCCGGCTGTCGCACTGCTATTGTCTCTCTATTGTGTCTCGAATCACGTGTGTTCGAAGTTTTAAAGTTGATTTATAAAATGACACATTTATTTTTGGAGTACAAACGGTCAGCACAGTCAAAGCCTTCGATTTTTTTCGTGCATCACTTAGGCATAGCGCAAACGTAGACACTTTTGTGTCTTGTGTCAGATACAAGCTACCGATGAATATTTTATTCCTATAGAATCAGTATGAAATCATCCACTCCCAGCGCAAACGTTTACATTTGTTATGTCCAGTTCTTAGAGTATTAAACCATACTCTAAGGTCCAGTTGCTTCCACTTCACACCATACTAATTAAGTACGATCAAAAAGTGTTCGGTGTCCGACACAAGACACAAAAGTGTCTACGTTTGCGCAGCGCCTAAAATAAATTATTAAAATTATTATAATTAAAATTATTTGTTGAATTGACAATGAAGTTAATTCAATGGATGTTAAAACAAGTATACTTAGGTCTTATTTTTTAACTAAACTGTTCTAAAAAAATCTTTTGAAAGGATTACTTTTCAACTAACAGTATTAATAGACTTTTGTTGCCAAGTGTCCCTAAATTTAAATATTTTTGATGAAGGAGAAGATCTTCATCAAAAATATTTAAATTATTTAAATATTTTTGATGAAGATCTTCAGGAAACTATTATTTAAATAATACAACCTGTAACTGTTCCAATGCAAGGCGAAGGACTAAAGCAGATGATTCAAACATTCATTCACCCACCTAACATAAAACTAAATAAAATCTATCATACACACACACACACACACACACACACATACACATCACACACAACACACACACACACCACCACCACCCAAGCACAATAATAATTATGTAGTTAATAATATCGACTTACCAGAATAAAGTTAAATAGCGACCTTGTACAAATAGAACTCATGTACCTTTTGAGCGACTGAACACTGCCTCCCAAGATACAGGCTTCTGGCCTAGTTTGGGATCCAGTAACAGTATTTATTGTAATAATTATTCAAAGACTGTGCATGAAGAACTGTGAACCAACTACTGTAAATTTTGAGACAATAAACTATTTTTATTTTTTATTTTATTTATTAATAACCACGCTTGCTCAAGGCTGATTGTGTGACTTCAATTTCAATGCGAAAGTAATGGCCTAGAATTGTTATAAAATGTGTGTTCATAGATGGATTATCATTATCTAATTGAATTGATTAAGTATTTAAGTACTTATTTACAATCTGAACTAAAAATATTACCTACGGGATTCCATGCGTACTTATGTACCTTCAAAATAGTCTTTTTTGTTTTAAGTTAATCCTGTATTGCTTAAACAGGTTCTCACATAGTACTTGTACACTTAGGACCAGTTTCACCACCTCTTGATTGCACTCTTTTGGCCAGATTATGATTTTCAAAATTGGATCAGACCTTATTAAAACGACTATTAAATTGTTATTGCTTGGTCATTGTTCATGTATATAGATTCTATGTATTATTATTAACACGCGACCCGACCCCGCTTCGAACGGGTGTTACAATTTTTTAAAAATCCTGGCTTTTCTCTACTATATTATGCATATAAACATATAAACCTCCCTCAAGAATCACTCTATCTAAAAAAAAAAACCGCATCAAAATCCGTTGCAGTTTTAAAGATCTAAGGATACATAGGGAAAGACAGACGGCGGATAGCGACTTTGTTTTATACTATGTAGTGATTCCCTAGGGTTAAACATATAAACTTACATGCACTAACAACAAAATATTTGCTACGTGCGAGAATCAACCTCAGGGAACGAAGTGCAGCGATCAATCATTCTACCACATAATCATTCTTCAACTACTATAATCGTGATCGTGCCGCCAGTTGTTTATGTGTGTCTTCATCATTATCAGACGGCATCATCAGTAGGATCAAATTACAAGAAAATCAACAAAAACAGACCCTTTGTATGCGCTTTTAACTCATGGTTTTTGGAAATCCATCGCATTTTCATTTTAGCTAAACCGTTGCTTCATGGCCAGTTAAATTCATCGTAGTAGTGTGGAATGAGTAACTAGTTACAGTTTCTTTTGAATCCGATTTGGATTTTTGTTTCAGATAGGCAGACAAACGTTCTACTCTTTCTTGGCAAACACAGAATGGAAATATAAAACTGGTTATTATCATAAACGTCATAAGCCATAAGTATTTATTGCGTTCCATAATGTATACAGGTGGTGGATATTAACAAAATAGTAGAATCAACCATGGACCCCGTCGGGTACAGTTTATAAAGTGAGTACGTCTTGTTTTGTTCCTCTCTCTCTAATTGCCTTTTTGCAAGAAATATTCATAATTAGTCCTTCAGTCACTCTGGTGTCCTTTAGTATCATTCAACGCTTGCGCCAGGCATTCATCTGAATTCACCATCTCAGGGCACTTACACAATGGAATACACGGTGAATCCAAATCTAGCCGTAAATGGCCGGGCTTACAAACACACCCCGGTGCACAAGGCTTTGAGTCGTAACAGTCATAGAAGGCGGCGATCGAAAAGCATACTTCTGGTGGGCAAGACTCCTTGCAGTCTGTGTAAATTTCATTTTCACCAATACATTTTCTTTCTGAAAAGAGATTTTAATGTTTTTATTAATGCCTTCCCGACTCGCTTAAAATTATCTACAAGGTACGATAATGCTAGGATCGACCCCATATCTTTTTTCTCTGCCCATTCAGAGATGTGCATTATTTTTATGGCTGTATTTTGCGCACGAGCGTATAGTTGAATTCCAATCGGAAAGAAGGTCTCTAAAATCCTGAGCGTAGGGGGGTTTTATGTGGGTAATACAAGAAACTATTAGGTGCAGTGAAGGGCGTTAAAGCTAATATAGAAAGTTGAGTGAAGTGAATAACTTAAGCCGCTCACGATAAAGAAAACTTTTTTTGTCTTTCATATTTTTACAACTTCTGTGAATAAAAACATGATGTACCTACTTAAACCTTTTCTTTACAAAGACAACGGAAACCATATTTTTGCTAGGGGTTAGTTTAATTGTCGAATAAACCACTTTGATGCACTTATGTATTTAGTACCTTAAACGTGTTTTCGAGTGGTCATAAACAATTCGGTGCTCGGCACTGCTACAAATGTTTATAATAGGTACTTACCTTCCTTATACGCCACACACAACACAACACAGCAGGTAAGCAACAAAATTAACTTAAACATCTTGACGCCTCGAATAGCTCTGTGTCGCAAAAGAGGTTCAACTGTTCTCTTATATTGCCTTTAGGGTTCTCTTGTCAAAATATTTATAGTACTACTTAAAAAACACATTTAGCTACGGGACTCCGTTCATACTTTGTACCTTCAAAATAGTATTTTTTTTGTTGAAAATTTATCCTGTATTGCTTGAACAGGTTCTTGCATACTTGTATTACACATAGGACCTGTTTCACCACCTTTAGCCTACATACCTTTAGTCAGATTGTATTTTCAAAAATGTCATCAAACATTAATTGTTGGGACCAATTATGTTATAAGTAAAAAAGTGTAGATAGGTTACCCAAACGAAATTCTGTCTCCAAAAACGGCACACTTGCGCCCACATACATTACACGTCAAAGTAAGATGACATGATTGAAGTAGTGCGAGTGAAAAAGAGATAAACGTCAAATGTCAACGCGATACTCAGTATCATGTTGGTCAATTGGCAAACTTATAATGTGCCACTTTTTGACTGCATATAACCTATCTACACTTTTTTACTTATAACATCATTGGTTGGGACTTAGTTTTTGTATATGAATCTTATAGTATGTTCTTATGTAATGTTTGTTTATGTGAGTCATTAGCCGAAGAGCGAGGCAGGTAATTTGTGAAGATGAGAAAAGTATAAATCATCGAAATATCAAGCAATAAAAATCCTACAGTGACGAGGATGATTACTTGAAGACACACCTACCAATAAAAAGCCATAAAGGTTTTGGCTTTCTAGGAGGGCTACCCTACCGTCAACGTCCAAGATCATTATAACCCTCCTAAAGTCCACTGCAGATCATGATTTTCGCCGACTCTTCACCCAATTGTTTCTAGTTATCCTGCAAGGTTCTCGCCCCACCAAGTCTGAGGACGGCTTATTTCACGTTTTCCTTTATCTGCAGACCAATCTAGCAAGGTAAGATTTGATTGGTTGGAAGATTCCAACCAATCAAATCTTACCTTGCTAGATGAATAAACTGATAAATACACACAGTAGGTTAGTGGGTTACTCTTGACAAAGAACAGATCCCCCAAGTTTCATGTCTCTAGGACCAGCGGTCTGATTTGTGTAATCAGTCAGTATAGATAATATGGTATTTGTACGTACAGAAAGAAAAAAAATACCAAATTTGTTTATTGTTCCAAAACGACATCGTGCATAAATCTTTGTGCAGTAATACGTTCAGAATTTCTTTCGAAATTCTCGCGGTTTTTGATCCAGATAAAATTATCAAACTAAATCTTAAACACATCATTATCGCTCATTCCATCACTCTTCCACATTGGCGAGCACGGAAATGAAAAAACCTGATTTTTGTTAAATCTTTATTAAGTAACTACTTAAAACTCCCTCTACTGGTTTCCTCTCAACGCTTGCGCCCTGCATTCCGGTGAGTTCACCATTTGGGGACACTGGCAAGTCGGCATACAGGGTGAGTTTAAATCTAGCCGCAAATACCCGGGTTTGCAAGCACAACCGGGTTTACAAGGCTCTGCGGTTGCGCAATTAAAGAAGGCGGAGATTGATAAGCATATTTCTGGTGGACAGGTTTGCTTACATTCTGTGTACTCTTCATTTTGGCCAGTGCATCTGGATTCTGAAAAGAGATACAAATGCTGTAATTAAAATTATATATATAATTAAAACCTATACGATTAAAACTATCTACAAAATACGATAATGCAAGTGACGTTGGCAGTTGGAAGAAGGCTGTGAAGCCTTCTTTTAATAATGAGCTAGCTTTCATCTAAAATTTTATTTTGGTAGGGATGATAGAATGGCTCCAAGTGCACCAGCAGTAGTTTTCATTTTGATTTGATTACCAGCAACAAGTCAGTTTTTTTACATAGATATACAAAAAACATGTACTTCACGCTAGTACAATCCACATAAATATACAAATATAACTAACACTGCAAAAACCATCCGTTGATTTAATTCTCGCCTCTCGTAGTTATCGTTGATTGCTCAATTATAGCTTTTGTCCGTGACTTCGTCCGCGCGTAATATTACAGTCTATTGCAGTCAAGAATAAGTAACTTCCTACCAGTGATAATATTAATAAATAACGGTACATATAACGTTGCCACTACATTATAAACTTCTAAAGTATAATATGTATTAGCAGTGGCAGAGATGCGTTCTGGATAGTCGATTAAAATTTTCGAAGAAATTTTTAAATTATCATCTCCCTAGCCTTTTTCGCAACTATATTGTATATTGGGGTAGGCTTCCAGCCTAACCGAATTTAGCTGGATACTAATGTTTTACGTGGAGCGACTGCCTATCAGACCTTCACAACCCAGTACTCGGGCGACACGATACCCCGGTTAGACTGGTCAGACTTTCTGGTTTTAAATACAGAGCGTAGAGAGGGCTTAATGTAATAAATAAACAAGAGTCAATCTTGATTGAGGAAGTCAAGCAGACAAGACTTTCTCACTTTGAAATAATTAATCTTTTTACATCTTTTGCAAAATAAATTAGAAGACGACGGACGTACGCCACTTTTCAGAGACAACGGAAACCATATTTTTTGTTGGTGGCCAGCTTGATTGTCGAATAAAGTTTTGTTTCACAACTTTTTAATGTGTATGTTTCTTTAGTGTGTTCGAATAGTTTAGTAGATAGGTACTTGCCTCCTCTATACGCCACACACAACACAACACAGCAAGTAAAAAACAAAATATACTTGAACATCTTGACGTGTCGACGAGTTCTGAGTTACATGGAGGTTCTACTGTATATTTATATGGCCTGTAGGGGTCCCTTGTCAAAATATTTAAGCTACAGCGTACACATTAACATTTTTTTAGGGTTCCGTAGTCCTTATAGTTTCGCCATGTCTGTCTGTCTGTCCGTCCGTCCTCGCTTAAGCCCGGTTTCCACCGCGAGTGGAACGGACCCATTAATGACTTTGTTCTCAAGCGCAAACTGCAAACAACAAATAGTCAAACAAATAAACAACAAATAGTCGAATAATAATTAATAATAAATGCATTTATAATAAAGTATGTATTAAGAATTATAATTTTGTTGGTGGAAATACAAGTATGCAGTTTGCGCTTGCGAGCGAAGTCATTAATGGGGCCGTTCCGCTCGCGGTGGAAACCGGGCTTTAATCTCTGTGACCGTTAGCACTAGAAAGCTGAAATTTGGTACCAATATGTATATCAATCTCGCCGACAAAGTGGTAAAATAAAAATTGGAAAAAAATGATTTATTAGGGTAGCCCCCGTATATGTAAAGTGGGAAGTGATTTTTTTTTTAATTTTAACCCCAACGTGTGATATATTGTTGGATAGGTATTTAAAAATGAATAGGGGTTTACTAAGATCATTTTTTGATAATGTCAATAATTTCGGAAATAATCGCTCCAAAAGGAAAAATCAAAGCGTCCCCCCCCCCCCTCTAACTTTGGACCTGTAGGTTTAAAAAATATGAAAAAAATCTGGAAAGTAGAACTTTATAAGGACTTTCTAGGAAAATTATTTTGAACTTGATAGAAAGAACAGTTTTTGTACAAAAAAGACAAAAAGGTCGTACTAAATAATTTCTGCGTACTTAGTATGTCAACGTAACAAATAGCCTTTTTTAAAACTTATAACCAGAGCCGTCTTTACCTATAGTGCAGGGTGTGCGGCGCACACGGGCGCCGGGTCTAAGGGGGCGCCAAGCGCTTTCTCATATGACACCTCCAAAGATGCGTCGATGCCGGCGCTCTCAAAGCAAGGCTACTATTACTTTTCCTACTACCTTCCTAATTAACACAATAACTTTTGTTTCAACGTAAAATCTGTCTTAAAACAGATACCTATTTAAAAATTAAATTGGCGTTTTTTTTTTGGTTAATGGGAAATCATCAAATGACTTCTCCCGTCCTGGGCCAAGCGAAAGGGCGTGTCAGACTTTTACTGATTAAAATATTTTTTCAGTTGCCCTGTATGTTCCGGGGTCACGGTTACTATTATAACTATTCCGCAACCCCGGCAGGCGTTAGCCCTATTGGGCTCCTTCTCGTGCTGACTGCTCTTAGACGTCCAGAAAGGGCGAATTCGCCACGAAACGTTTCGCGCGATATCATTCGCGCTTCGGCGAGGTACTAGGCACCAATACATCAAGTCCACAATCATCGCGTGAATAATAAATTCGCGCGTAATTCGCGTGCAATTCGCCAGACTCCCGACTCGCGCGTGAATTCGCCCTTCCTGGATAAGGCCTTAGAGGCGCGCCTGGATCACTAACGCGTCGCCGACGCGGGCCTGGTCTTAGCCGGACGGCGAGCTACCCATCTCTCGCCGTCCGCAGACCCGCGCCTACGGTGGCCGGTAGTCGTCTTGCGACTCTCGACGTCTACGCCTGGGTCCCTGTCCGGGGCGCGAGGTTCAACGCTGCCTCGCGCGCGCCGGCGCCGCTTCCTTCACCAGCTTAACTGCTTCGCAGAAGGAAGCGACGGCTTCCCATTCAGTCTCGCCCCGGAGCATGGCCTGAACCAGCGCCGGGCTCGAGAGATCACCGCCGCCGATCGCCTCTGCGAGGACACAGTGATGGCTCGCCCAAGCGGGGCACACCTCCACTATGTGTTCGACCGTGTCCTCCAGGCGACCATTGCTGCAGTGGTGACACCCAGGCGTCGCTTCCGTCCGAATCCGACACAGGAACCTCCCGAAATGACCGTGTCCGGTGAGGATCTGGGTCAAGTGAAACGTAAGAGCGCCGTGGCGCCTCTTCAGCCACTTCTCAAAGAGGGGTCTTACCGCCGGTCTTGAGGCAGTCGCTGTCTCCATTCCGTCATGCGATCTCACTGGAGCTCTGTGCACCGCGCCGCGATCAGCTGCGGCAGCGGGACTTCGCCCCGGCGTTACACTTCCACGCGCCACTGGTATGTGTGTGCAAGGACTGTTGCCTCCAGATCTCACGGCGGGATGCCGCATACTGCAAAGAGGCTCGCCGCCTCGCAAGAAATCGTGCGGTATGCCGCACCATCCGAATGGCCATGACTCTCCGGGACGCCCTCTGAAGCCGGGCAGGAGTCAAATTGAGCGCCCTCACCGGAGCCCCGTAGAAGGCCATGGTCCGCAGGATCCCTGCGTAGAGCCTCCAGCAGGAGGCGTTTGGACCACCCAGATTGGGCAGGAGCCGCTTGAGAGCAGCCCCATTCCTCGGTTGTCTATTGTTTGCCCGAAGATTATATGCCATAATCATCATTTTCCCGAATTTCATTTACCCGAATTTCATTTGCCCGAATGTTTCATTTGCCCTAAAAGACATATGACATACTTTTAATTGCCCGAATTTTAGATACCATAAGATACGAATGCCATAAGTATTGTTTGCCCTATTTTTATGTGCCATAATAATTATTAGACATAATATTTAAATGGCATAACAAGTATTTGACAAATATTTAAGCCCCGTTCTGTGCATGGTTTTTTTTTTCTGTGCATGGTTGATGGTGGGCTAGGTCGACGGAGCCCCGCTTCGCGGGGCTCCTACTTCTGTGTGGTTTATAAAAAAATAACCACGAAGGGGATGGCGGGGTCTATTCGCTCGCTTCGCTCGCTCACACGACCCCGCCATCCCCTTCTAACCTAACCTGTCCGAGTCGGGGTGCCCTACACCCAATTGCATCCAATTTCTCTTGATATAAACAACCGTTACACACCCGATGTCGATGGCAAATTATGTTATGGCATATCATAATTATGGCATGTGATAATTAGGGCTTACAATGATTATGACAAACGATGTTATGGTAAGTGACTTTATGGGAAACAATGATTCTGGCACGTGACTAATATGGCAAATGAGAGTAGGGCAAATGAGTATTATGTCGTATGATATTATGGCTGTTGACTATTATGGCAAATGATATTAGGGCAAATAAAATTCGGGTAAACGGCGGTATACCCCATTCCTCGCCAGTTTGGGGGCCAAATGTCGGAAATGCTCCTTGAAGTTTCATCGGTTGTCGAGGACAAGTCTCAAGTAGCTGCCGGATCCTGTCCACGAATGTCATGACATCAATTCGGCCGCCGCCTGGAAATTGGCGTAATGTTGCATTGCTACCAAAGGTGCGTGCCGGCATCGGCACTTGTTTGTTTTGATTCGTTTGACAACACGCCGACAATCATTGCTAAATCGGCAGTATTAGAATGCTATAAAATTCAAATTGCAATTCCCAGGGACGAGCGGCGGTCATTTCCAAAGGCTTGTGTACGCGTGCCGCAATTTTTGTTTTACCGCTAGTTTTCCGAAATAAGCCTTGATACAATTGGAATAAGTGTCATCTTTAAATAAACATGTAATCATGAAGTAAATCGGCAATTCTTTCTAAAAACTCTTTGCTTCCCGACATCATTTCAAATTGCACCATTTGCATCCGAATTTCCGTTTAAAAATATAACTGTTAGTATTCCATTTTGACCCCTCTCCTACTAGACTAGAGGGCGCCAGGGTACTGTTTGCACACGGGCGCCACAAGGGCTAGAGACGCCTCTGCTTATAACTGGGAACACTTATTGTAACGGACGGGAAACTACGGAACCCTACATTGAGCGTGGCCCGACACGCTCTTGGCCGGTTTTTTTAGTACTGACTTGTGCCCCGTGTCTTAAATAATTGCTCTGCTCTTTTTGTTCGATGAGGAAACTAGATTCAATTGTGAATGACGTTTAAAAGTGACTCTTTTTAACCAAATCAATTATTTCACTTTGATTTTTTTGCAGAACAGAAGCTACGTGTTATGCGTCAGTTTTACATGATCACATTTTATTACTGTTACCACCTTTTTGAGGGAGTTCCTCAAGTAATTAGGTTCGTTTGTTGTCTGTTATTTTGTGCAATTTAGATTAATGATATAGTCATAATAGATTCTACTTCGGTTTTTAACAACATATTAAAAGAAAAGACATATTGAAGGAGGCTTTCGCAGTCATAGACTAGATGGACAAGGTGTCCAAAAAGTTAAAAAATAGAACTAAATTGTATTGGATTTTATGTACAATAATATTGATTGTCGACTAAATTGTAAAAATAGGTAAAAATGTTTAAAGATATTTTCATAAACTATGGGACTCCATTCATTACTGGTTAACATTCAAAATAGTTTTTTTTCTTTTAAGTTTATTTTGTAGTAAACAGGTTCTAATTTGAAGTAGTCTGCATATTTGAACCTGTTTTAGTAGCTTGCACATTTTTTAAAATATGTTTACCTATTCCGAAATATATTATGTCTTAAACAAATGTGTGAAGAGGGATGCAAATTTGTTACCCTTTCGCGCAAAAACTACTAAACGGACTCTGTTAAAACTTTACAGTAATATAGGCTACATAACATTACGTTACGTAACCACCGAAGTAACCAAATATCTAAAACAACGCGTGGGGTTACAACAGGGGTTACTGCTAGTATCCTAATATATTATAGCTGAAGAGTTATCGGTTTAATTAAGCAAAAAATCCGTAGCTATGTTAAAGATATATGGATGCTGCTTATCTGAATAAAATCTATTTTTTTATTTTTAAAGAATTGCATGGTCTAAATAACTGTACGTTAGGTATATACCTACTAAAGTGGAGCTGTGCAAATTCGTACTAGTGAGCCAAGCAACCAGCTCATTGAATATTTGGCACATCCATGACACATCGAAGATTTTTAATGAAATATTAATTTAAGTAGATAAATACACATTATCACCAAAGCGGTAATTCAAAATCAGAAGTTTATCATAGGCCCGTATTAATAGACGTCACTCAATTCTGAGACGCTCTCAAGTTTATTGCTGTCTTTATTTTTTCCCTTTTTTTTTTTTTTTTTTTTTTGGTGAGTGGGAAATCATCCAATGACTTCTCCCGTCCTGGGTGCGACGGGAGGGCGTGTCAGACTCTTACTGACTAAAACCCACTCATGTTCCTTCGATTGCCCTTTATGTTCCAGGGTCACGGTAACTATTATGAACATTCCGCAACCCCGGCAGGCGTTGGCCCTGTTGGGCCCCTCCCTGTGCTGACTCCTTCTCTTTGAGGCGCGCGTGGAACAAAACGCGCCGTCTACGCGGTCCTGGTCCTAGCCGGGCGGCGAGCTACCCATAGCTCGCCATCCGCAGAACCGCGCCTACGGTGGCCGGTAGTCGTCTTGCGACTCTCGACGTCTTCGCCTGGGTCTTAGTCCGGGGCGAGAGGCTCGTCGTTGCCTCTCGCGCGCCGCCGCTTCCTTCACTAGCATAACTGCTTCGCAGAAGGAGGCGACGGCATCCCATTCCGTCTCGCCCCGAAGCATGGCCTGAACCAGCGCCGGGCGCGAGAGGTCACCGCCGCCGATCGCCTCTACGAGGACACGTCGATGGTCCGCCCATGCGCGGCACACCTCCACCGTGTGCTCGACCGTGTCCTCCAGGCGACCGTTACTGCAGTGGTGACACCCAGGCGTCGCTTCCGCCCGAATCCGACACAGGAACCTCCCGAACTGACCATGTCCGGTGAGGACCTGTGTCAAGCGAAACGTGAGAGTGCCATGACGCCTCTCCAGCCACTCCTCAAAGAGAGGTCTTACCGCCGCTATAACGGCGTGCCCAGCACTAGGTTGCGACAGTCGTTGTCTCCATTCCGCCATGAGATCTCGCCGGAGCTCCGTGAGCCGTGCCGCGATAACCCGCGGCATCGGGACTTCACCCCGGCGTTGCACTTCCACGCGCCACTCGTACGTGTGTGCAAGGACTGTTGCCTCCAGATCCCACGGCGGGACGCCGGCAAGGAGGCATGCCGCCTCACAGGAGACCGTGCGGTATCCCCGCACCATGCGAATGGCCATGACCCTCTGGGACGCCCTCAGAAGTCGGGCCGGAGCCGCGGCTAGATTGGGCGCCCACACCGGAGCCCCGTAGAGGGCCATGGACCGCACGATCCCCGTGTAGAGCCTCCGGCAGGAGGCGTTTGGGCCACCGAGATTGGGCAGGAGCCGCTTGAGGGCAGCTCCGGCCTTCGCCAGTTTGGGGCCCAAACGTCGGAAGTGCTCCGTAAAGTTCCATCGGTTGTCGAGGACAAGTCCCAGGTACTTTATCGTCGACTCGACACCGATGTGAACCCCTCCCACCGTTATCTGAGACCCCGGAGGTGGCCGGTGCCGAGGGCCATGAAAACACATGGCCTCGGACTTGTGCAGGGCCACCTCGAGTCCCAGCTGCCGGATCCTGTCCACGACTGTCGCAACTCCATTTGACATCAAGTCGGCCGCCGCCTGGAACGACCCTCCCTGCGCTAGGACTAGCGTGTCGTCAGCGTAGCACACTACGCTGACGCCTTCGGGAAGGTCGGCGCGCAGCACCCAGTCGTACCCGATGTCCCACAGAAGCGGCCCCAAGACCGATCCCTGTGGAACACCGCACGACATCCCTCGTCGACTCCACACTCCCTCGTGACCGGGGTAGATGACGGCCCTGTCCGTCAGATAGGCCTCGACCACACGACAGAGGTAGGCAGGCATCCGGTGATACCGGAGTGCCGCCCCTATGCACCCCAAGGCAGGGTATTGAAGGCGTTGGCGATGTCGAGAGACACCGCCAAGACGACCCTGCCCTGTGCCACCGCATCCCCTGTCGTGAGGGCCCGTACGCGCATGATGGCGTCCACCGTGGAGCGTCCCCTGCGGAAGCCGAACTGACCGTCCGCCAGATCCGGCCCCACCCGCATCAGCCGCTCGACGAGGCGGCTCGCAATCACTCTCTCCAAGAGCTTTGCCGCCTCGTCGAGCAAAACGATGGGCCGGTACGCGGACGGTGAGTCCGCAGGACGCCCCGGCTTCGGTATGAGGACCAGCTTCCCTGTCTTCCAACGAAGTGGGAACTGGCCCTCCTCCAAGCATGCGCTAAAGAGCCCCCTTAGTCGAGGCCCGAGAGCCCCTAAGGCCAGGACCCAGGCCTTCCCTGGTAGGCCGTCGGGTCCTGGGGCGGTGTTCTTGGCCCTAAGCCTTAGCACCGCCACTCCCAGTTCTACCTCGGTCACCTCTGGAACGTCGTCGTCGTCGCCGTCGCGGTCCGCATCGGACACCGCGGTGGCGGAGCCATGAGCGGGGGAGAAAACTCCCCCCGCGAAGGGAACAGAGCGTTCACCACGCCCTCCACTATCTGGGGCCGGAGACTCTGCGTCAGCGGGGGGCCCGCGGTGCGGAGCTTGCCCCGCACCGCCAAGTAGGGGCGCCCCCACGGATCTCGGTCCAGAGTCCCCAGCGTCTCTTGGCGGGCCGAAGCTTTGGCCCGCAATATCTCCAGTCGGAGGGCTTCCTTCGCCGCTCTGTACCCCTCGTACAGCTCCGCCTCAATGGCATCCGCATCCACAGGGCGGATACGGAGCCTGCGGTGTCTGGTGTACGGGTGTCGCGCAGCCACGCACGCCTCACGTAGGGACGCGATTTGCGGCGACCACCAGTACACCTGGCGCTGACCCCTTCCAGGCTGAACCCGGGGCATTGCCATGTCACAAATCTCGGACATGGCCTCCTGGAACCACCCAGCCTCGGCATTGATGTCGGCAGGCCTGTCCGGTGATGACACCCAGGCCTGCACTATCGAGGCTTCCAGGAGAAGCTCCCGGTCCAGCTGCTTCAGCGCCCAACGCGGACCGCTTGGGGTCCGTCGGACCGGCGCAGCGGAGGTCTGGGCGGAGACGTCAAACCGGATGTACCGGTGGTCGGAGAACGTCTCCACCTCCTCCATTACGCGCCAGTCAACGACACGCGGTGACAGAGCGGGGCTGGCGAACGAGATGTCCACCACCGACTCACCCGCATCCGCACACACGTGGGGACGGAACCCTGGTTCAGCACGACTAGGCCCGCCTCTAGGGCCCAGTTTTCCACCATTCTGCCCCGTGCATCAGTGTATCGGGAGCCCCAAGCCAAGTTCTTGGCATTGAAGTCCCCGAGAACGAGCACGGGGAGGGTTCGGAACCCGGCGACGACGACGCTCAGCTCCATAAGGGAGTTGTGGAGTTCGACGAGGGATCGGCTCGGGGAGAGATAGACGCCTACAACGGCGATCTCCCCGAACCGTGCCGCAACGCACCCCTGTGCCCTCTTGACGCCCTCGAGGGTCGGGGTACCGGCGGCGGCCGACGAGATGATGGTCACCGAGCCGCTTAGGTCCTCCACCCAAGAATCCCTGGGCGGGACAAAGTACGGCTCGGAGACCACGGCGATATTGATCGACCACTGCGCCATGCTCTGGAGCAACAGATCCTGAGCGGCGGCGCAGTGGTTGATGTTCGCCTGTACGAGGCGCAATGGAGCCATTATTGGCACTCCATTGCGGCCTCGGTAGTCGCGGCTGCAGCGACAGACGCGGCAGCGGCGGGGACGGCGGGAGCAGCGGCGGCCGTAATGACAAGGACAGCAAGAGATTTGAGAGCGTCTCAGAATTGAGTGACGTCTATTAATACGGGCCTAAGGCACTTGTTTTATCAACGTTTGTTTGTTATGGTTGAGAATTAAGCTAGTATAAATGACCGGTCGCGCCTCTTGTTATGTCAGAGTCATTTGAATCGCCAACATGTTGAGGCTAGTATTGTTTACCTGTTGTGTTGTTTTGTGTGTGGTGGGATATCCAAGTAAGTAATATTGAGAGAAAATACTCGTTTATTATAAATATTATCACATACCTTCGTAGGCACAACTTGTAGTGTTTTTTTTTGCTCTGTTTATCGATTAATTGCTGTCAATTGGATTTTAACATGAATGTGAGTGTCGTGATGGTCTAGTGTTGGGCAACCTGCCGAAGTGTCATTGGAACAATTATTTTCATATAAGATTTATAAGAAATAATTATATGCTATAAATCATCACGCTACGACTTACGGTAGCTAAGTAGTAAGCAAATGAATAACGCAGGGGACTACTGTAATCCACATAGAAAATTCCAATTAGACAGTTAATAAAATATGTTGTAGGTATTTTAAACCAGTGACGATATTCTGCTGATGTTTAAGTGTTTGATTTTGACATATTTTTGACATTGATTGTTGCTAAGATGATATAACGTTTTTATTCCGATTTGGCCTTGATAAGAACCTGTCTTTGTGAACGCGCTATGTTTTTTGTGTACACAAACGTATGAATGGAAGAAGTACTAATTGTGTAGGTACTTAGAATAATGAATAATCTTAATTACTTACAAAAAAAAAGAGCTAATGATACCGAATCGGTAAATGCCAACATTTTTTATTGACGTGACAACGTCTTAAATTAGGTTGCGGCTGGGAGTCACTTATGAAAAAGTGTAACGCTCGGTAACGTTACGATGAGTCACCGAACGAGAGAGAGGCCCGCCGAATGCCTTGCGTCTCTCTCCCACTCAACTATGATCGGTAAAAGACGTTGTCACGTAAAATCTTCGCCCGTAAAACCGACTTTACAGGCAACCATTTTTTATTTAACGTAGGTGTTTTACGGGTGAAGCAAGCAATAAGTACCTATTAAGTGTGTCCAACATAAAAATAATATCTCATAGAATGTTTATAATAGAACAGTTACCGTCACCCCGGCCGGAACATAAAGGGCCACCGAAGGAACATGAGTGAGTTTTAGTCAGTAAAAGTCTGACACGCCCCCCCGCCGCGCCCAGGACATTTAATGATTTCCCACTCCCCAAAAAAAAGGAATACGCAAGTTAAAACATTAACACCAGTTTATTATTGACGCACTTTTACACATGCCTATCACACAGACATAAGTGTGTTAATCAAACAAAAATCTTATGAATGTAAACAAAACAGATTCATAACAAAAAATAAGAGGAAAATACATTTGTTGTTTTATCCGCATGCCATGAGATAACACAAATTATCTAACGACGGGGAAACACCTTTACCGTGTCAATGTTGTACCTATGACTATGACGTCAACGTCAATTGACGTGTTATACTATTTATTAATCTGTGTTACTCACTGACGCTGACGTCAAATACTTCAAACTCATTCGATGAGGTTTTTTAAACCTTCGAACACACGTGATTTGAGCCACAAAAAAAAGACAATAGCAGCCCGACAGCCGGCTGTCGCTTGGTCGTTGAAAGGTAGAGTAAATATGGTTACAATAATATTTATTGTGTAAATTGGTTAGATATAACACTTGCATCTCAATATTGATTTTGCCTTTTTAAATATTTGCTAATGATAGCGTAGTAGGTCCTGCCGGGGTTGCGGAATGTTTATAATGGTTATCGAGACCCCGGAACATAAAAGGCAACAGAAGGAAGATGAGTAGGTTTTAGTCAGTAAAAGTCTGACACACCTTCCCGCTGCACCTAGGACGGGAGCAGTCATTGGAAGATTTCCCACTCCCCCCCCCCCCCAAAAATAGCGCAGTAAACATTATAAGTACGTATTTTTATTCAGTTTTATTTTATTACTGTTTACATGGAGTTTATGCGAAGTTTATTACTGAATTTGGTTCAATTATATTTTTAATACATTTTAGGTTTTTCTTTGTTTTACGCTCTTGTTGTAACCTTTCAACGACTAACCGACAGCCGGCTGTCGGGCTGCTGCGGGAAGTCGGTTAAAAACCTAAAAAATCTGTTTTTTGGAAATAATGTTTCTTATCGTGATTACCTACTTGATAAGTGAAATTATGTTTTCAATGACCAAGCGACAGCCGGCTTTTGGTTGGTGGTCAAAAGGTTAAGCCACTTTTGACATTAGTAGAATAGTCGACATCGGCACTATAAAATGTAGAATTTTGCATATTTATGTAACGAAGGTTTTTTTACACAGATTTTGTTCAGTTTATTAAATGTCATTGTTGTTTTGTTTCTTGCTTGTTGTTCATTATGAGAAAAAAGAAAATGACTGTCAAACTATAAAGGATTTGTCACACTGGATGCGTTCTGCGGCCTGCGGTCAGGTCAAAGTGAACGCAGCCCGCATCATGTATGAACAACGCTGTCGGTCGCCGCCCCGTCGGCCCAACATGCGTGCTTTGGTTGTGCTCGCACGGTCAGATCGCATTCTATATAAAATATATTGATACCGACAATGTTTTTCATACATGATGCGGGCTGCGTTCACTTTGACCTGACCGCAGGCCGCAGAACGCATCCAGTGTGACAAATCCTTAAGTCTTCATCGGTAACGCGAATCATTACTATCGATTTCTTGTATTTATCTACATCCGCCGTATTCTGTGAGCCTTATACATAATCCATACCAATATTTTAAATGCGAAAGGAACTCTGTCTGTCTGTCTCTTCTTCATGCCTAAACCACTGAACCGATTTGAATAAAATTGGTACAGATATAGTCCGGGACCCGAGAAAGGACTGAAGTTTTTATCCCGGAAATCCCCCGGGAACGGGAACTATATATATTATTCCACGCGGACGAAGTCGCGTGCAAAAGCTAGTAAAATATAATGAAAAAAAAAAACAGTTCGAAAACACAAGTTCACCACTGCAAATAAACAGGCATACAAAATACTTCATATTATCTTATTGATTTTAGATTGTGGACTAAATGAAGAAATGCAATGTGTGCAGTCATGCCCCCCTGAAAAAACTTGCAAAAATCGCGACATACAATTTAGCTGTATACAAGTTGTTCAGCCCTGTCATAATGTTTGTACCTGCAAGCCAGGATTTGTAAGGAACGCTGTGGGTGACTGTATAACTAATGAAGAGTGTGGTAAGTTTCTTGTGTACGATCGACAAAATTGAATCATGATCCATTTCGACGACAAATCGTTTGAAGCTGTCAAAATAATAAGACTAGACGTGTGACATTTTTAATACATGTTTACACGATTGTCGACCTATAACTGTATTTGAATGTCTATAGGAAAAAAAGCTTATGGTGGGTCATGATTCCATTTGACATGCGAATTAAACATGACATTTGTACTGTCTAAATTAATGCAGCATTACGTTAGCCCGTAAAGACTTCACTCGGTTCTACTCATTATGACGAGAGACGAAGTACTGCTTGACATTTCAAAAAAAAGGAAATCTGCAGAATACGGCCCTACTTCGTTCATTTTACACATAGGGCTTTATCATACAAGTAGATTGCGAGCGTCTTCAAAGCGGAGCGGGCGCGCAGCAAATGCGTCGCGAACACGCCGCAACGTTTTCGTTGTGTGTTTGTATCAAGTTAACGAAGAAATTACACTGCTATTTACAGCAATCTCGTTGCGCGTCCGCAACGAATTCGCTGCGCATGCGCGGCGTGTTCGTTGTGTGTCCGTAACGAATTCGTTGCGCGCCCGTTCCGCTTTGAAGACGCTCGCAATCCGCTAGTTTGATAAGGCACTTAGCCGTTTGTCCGAATTCCATAGCCAATCGAATATGATCTAACGGCCAAGTGTAATTGAGACTTAAAGCATAATTTAATTTTTCAGATATGTGTCAAGCTGAGAACGAGTACTTTTCATGTGGCAGTGCTTGTGATAATGAATGTGCCACACTTGCCACACAGAATAAGACAAACTGCCCTATTGTAAACATCGTCTGCAATCGTAAATGCTACTGTGAAGACGGATTCGCAAGAGACAAAGACAATAAATGTGTTCCTGTTAAACAGTGCCGTATGTATTGATTTAGCTTTGAATATCCAAAATTATTACAATAAATTCGAAAATCCTTATTATGCTTTTGACCAGTCTATCTATCTATAATGACATACAGTGCCACAACGTGAACACTGGCGGTGGGATTAGTCCGCAGGTTCAAAATAGCTCAGTTAGTGAAGAAGAGGGCTATGCTTGGAGTCCCTCTGAAGGTCTAATTTCAAACAAAGTAAACCGTCAGAGAACCGAAGTTACCGACAACTACTCAAACCAGCACACTGAACTGTGGGCTGGTCTCGCCTCTCGCACAATCGACAATGGTTGGAGTAAACGTATTGTTTAGTGGACACTACGTAGAGACAAGCGTGTTATAGCCCCCGGCCACGGGCTCAAGTTTGCTATTGCAATAGTGGTTCAATGATAAATTTTTGACGTAAAACATCAACCTTTTGACACGTTTTATACAAACACTGTCAAATGTGTCAAATATTCAGTCAATGACTGGTCATTGAGACACGATTTAAATAGCTAACTTAAGCCCCAGATAATATAGATCGTCGATCTGAAAAGGATAGTTGGCACACTCAGCTTAAGTCCAGCAGTCAACTACTGCAATCTGCAGATGTTAATGATAATGATGACTCCGTAAAACGGGAGAAGCTTCAATGCACATTGTTATACATATTTTTGGGAGTACCGAACTAATTTACGAATTTATTCGCAGATGATAAACTTTCTGAAGATCTCTAGTGGTGTCACCCGAGTCTAGATTAATCTTTGGCAACTGCTTTGCTTTATTAAAAAGATCCACAGAACCTTAGAAGTCAAATATTTAGTTATAATTCCAGAAAAATGCGAAGGCGAAAATGAATTTTTCAACTGTGGCAGAGAATGTGACAACGAATGTGCTACACTTGCCACACAGAATAGAACAAATTGCCCTATTGTAAACTTCGTCTGTAACCCAAAATGTTACTGCAAAGACGGATTCGCAAGAAACAAAGACAATAAATGTATACCTGTCGAACAGTGTGGTATGTATTGAAATTATTTATTTATCTAAACTCCATGCACAAATGTACATGGGCGGACTTAATGCCTTAGGCATTTTCTACCAGTCAACCCAGAAAAAAATCCAAACATAATTTTGAATCCTGTATTAAATTAATGATTATGGATATTAAGATCCTGTTTCACGACCTCACAATAGACGCTATTTTCTAGATATATTCAAAAATGTAACTGACATTGTATGAAATAATCTATCAGCTAAACAAGAACTTATTAGAAGATTGTAAAACTGGCCCTAATATCTAAAACCGTCACAATTACTTAGAAAAGTGGGAGTTTTGACTTGATTTGCTTTGATGGAACTAAAACAAATAATAAATTGTTTCGCAGATGAATCTCGAGTTAGGCGATACGCTGACTCCACTGATGGTTAGTATGTTAATATATTTTTTTCACTATATGATAAGCGTGTGTTTTCCTACTGCCAAGTTACTTATTGATTAGATATGAGTTTTCTATTGTGTGTAAATCTTATTTGATGAAACCTGCACTAGGTCTATCTCTTTTTTATTCTTTTTTAATTTTGGATCTTTCTCATTCGCATTTGTCATTTTAAATAGAAACAGATTAAATGCAAAAGATCACATGTTAATAACGAAATCTTAGCAATAAGGTCCATAAATAACTAGGTATTCTACTGTTTGGATACGAAACCTGAATGAGTGCTAAATCATGTGCCATCTAATTTTTTATCCATCAGAAGTAATGTCTTATTCTCTTTCCAGAAACAATCTGTAAGGGCGAAAATGAAGTATATTCTGAATGCAGCAAGTCCTGTCCACCAAACACTTGCCTGTCTCTAGTGGCGAGGTTCAAATGCGACAGCAAGGAGCCTTGCAAGAAGGGATGCGTGTGTAAACCAGGGTACCTGAGACAAACTCCAGATTCTCCCTGCAGACCTCTATGTGAATGTACTGAGATGAGAAATGCTCTAGAATGTAAATAGATAGAATTTATATGATAGGATTTAAGCCTAAACAATATTGAGGTTAATCTCGTAATGGATACGGCGTTGAAAAAAATAATATTAATTGTATAAAATGTTACTAAACGGGCCCTATTTTTCCAGCAACATGTGACTGCAATAGTCAATAGTGCCTTTCTAATATAGGTAAAGAACTGTCGTACAGACGCCAGCAAATCAACCTAATACATTCTTACTTAAATTATCTTATCCGTACTAATATTATAAATGCGAAAGTAACTCTGTCTGTCCGCCTTCACGCCTAAACCACTGAATCGATTTGAATGAAATTTGGTTCAGATATAGTTTGGGACCCGAGAAAGGACATAGGATAATTTCATCCCGGAAATCTTCCGGGAACGGGAACTATCATTCCACGCGGACGAAGTCACGGGCAAAAGCTAGTCTTTAATAGATTTTCAACTTTATCACTAAAGCGTAGGCGTTAAGAGTTATATGCAACAGTAAGAGTTCTAGAGAGGTATTTAAAATTTAGTTCTAATGTTCTCGTACACAAAATTATATACGTAAATTGAGAAATTTTGATTTTCAAATCTCTGTATCCAACAGGTTCCCAGGTATGTAACATTCTTTCGACTTCCTTACGTCTTTTAATCTTTGTTTACACTGCCATTACTCATTTCTATTGCTTGTGTATACTTTGTTAAAAAAAATGATAAAGAAATGAATGATTTTAAAAAAGCTGATAGCTAGTTGTATTATATGCACTGAATTTTAGCAATGGACAGCATAATTATGTAATAAAAAACTTTCAAAAAGATCTATGATTTGTTTGATTTGTCTTTATTTTATGTATAGTTTATATAATTACATCCACTAGTCACTAGTGGATGTAATTATATAAACTATACATTATTGAGCATAATGGCTGTTGCTTTATATGTAATATTAAAAAATCAAATATTACATTTAACCTCAGGTCTTCCCCTGGACCAAGTGTATCTATTTTTTGGGTATTGTTCTATGCTGGGGTCCAAAGTATACATAGATATAAAACCAGAGTAAAGCCTCCGTTTATCAATACACGGTGAGTCGTCAACATGATGAGATCATTATTCGTGTTGTTTGTCTGTTGTGTCGGGTTAAGTGCGGCGCAGGAGTTTGGCTTGGATTTATTTCCACAAAGTAAGTAATAACTTAATCGGACCTTTACTTGACCTATTCTAGATAAATAAATCAACGGGCAAGTACACACATCAACATGGTCTAGCGATATTTCAATTAAACCTAAATAACTAAAATTCTAAATAACTAAAATAACAAAAATTCAATGAATGAATGAAAAGTGTCTCAACAAAAAGTTAATAGAATTTTAGTTATTTAGGTTTGAATGAAATATCCCTAGATCATGTTGATATGTGTGTCATTTGTATTTATATAATTATTGTCTTATTTCTTGCAAAATGAGCAATATAGTATATTACATACAGCATTACATGTTATTACGGTATGCATTTGTTTTTATACTAGCGACGGCTACGGCTTTGCATGGGTGCAATGCTGATACCGTCGTCACGAAAAATCAGACTCGGTTATAAGTCAAATACCTATATGAGCATCTTATATTAGGCTGATTAAGAAAACCGCAATATTTTTCCTTATGTGAGTAACCTCGTATTTTTTTGTTATAACGTAAGACTAGCCGGATAACATTTACAAAAAAAATATACTTACAGTGCGACTTAAATTAGCGCACCGTGAGATTTTACGAAGTTTATGTCTTTAGGTACTTTTTTTTGTGAAGAGAACTTTGCCCTGCAGTAGACGATATTTAAAATTAGAATTTAAATTTCCTTTTAAAAAATCGATATGGCGGCGCCACTGCGAAAAGTGTTTCTCTTGTATGCACTTGTGCACTCGGTACTTGGGCCTGAAGCTTATGTGTATTGTAAAGAAATACAACATTTTATAAATCAACGTGTCTTTCGACTCAAAACAAATAAATAAAGACAACCGGATATTTCCGAAGATAAGAGAGGTTTAAAATGCATGCGAAGCCGGGGCAAGTCGCTAGTATAAAAATAAATGTATACCGTAGTAATAACATGTAATGCTGTATGTTATATATATTAAATTGCTCATTTTTCAAAAAATAAGACCATAATTAAATTAATAATTAATTAATCAAAAGACAGGCGGTTCTGAACAGCATAAGACCTTGACAGGCGAGGGGAAAGATGGTACGAGTAAGAGGCGTGAATGCATATCGATACCTTTGGGTAGAAAGGTCGTCATTTTGGCCAAATTGAGTTATATATACCATTCTGCTCAG
Source organism: Athetis lepigone (assembly GCA_033675125.1). Lineage (NCBI taxonomy): Eukaryota > Metazoa > Arthropoda > Insecta > Lepidoptera > Noctuidae > Athetis > Athetis lepigone. The sequence continues at coordinate 16,380,257 of CM066229.1, read as the reverse complement.
ATTTTTTTTCTCTATCGATCTGTATATTTGAAATGCCGAAATTCGCACAAAAAGGGTTAATACGACCCAGAAATATTCGGTCATACACTCTTAAAAAAAGTAAATTTTCAACGTAAAAATTTAAATTTGAACGAAATTGATTGCCTTTTTACCAACCCTCACTTGAACATAGGACGCCCTACCCTGCTACCCTTGCTGAACTGTACTCGAGACCGGATCTGTAAAAATTGCATTATTTTACCAATTTGGCCAATGATGAGAACCGTGATACTTCGACTCGTGAAACCTTCCTTTCTGTATACTCTAGTTTATAGCCAAACTAGCTTCTGCCCGCGGCTTCGCTCGCGTTAGAAAGAGACAAAAAGTAGCCTATGTTACTCTCCATCCCTTCAACTATCTCCACTTAAAAAATCACGTCAATCCGTCGCTCCGTTTTGCCGTGAAAGAAAGACAAACAGACAGACAGACACACTTTCCCATTTATAATATTAGTATGGATTCTAGCTCTGGAACTGTCAGGCTTAAGTATGTATGGAGTTTGGTTTTTTATTTTATTTTACTTTATTTGGAAAACAAACAATCGTACATTACAACTAGTTTCTAAGTATACAATAACCTATTAGTAAATGTACAATCCACTACGTTTCCACATGTTACTAAATGTAAAAGATACAGTTAGAGTGAGAAATAAGGAACAAACATATTAATAAGGAACAAAATACAGTTTTCTTTTGCTAACAATAAATTCTTAAAATCTAATATTACAAATATCTACTTACTTAGTTTCGGCAAGGCACATAGTAATTCGTCTTGGTTTTGTCCTTTCTACAGGAAGACCGTTAGTCGGAGGGTTCATTAGCTCTCCTACTCCTACTATAAGCACAGATTAATAAATAGTTACTACGTAACAGATACTTCACTCCAATACAAAAACCAAAATACCTACGCTATAATAGCCTACAAAATCATAATAATAATACCAGTTGTTTGCAGCAAGGAGAAATATACCATAAGTACGCACGAAGAGAGTTGAGATTCTTTTGCCTGCCGCGCGACTAACGTGTGTGCGTGTCGTCCAGCAAATCTGCTAGGGTTATACGTATGATGATAATGGTAATAAAACGAATGTTTTAGGAAAACAATTTTTTTTTATTTGTTGATCAAATATTTTTTACTTTGATAAAATGACTGATGCATATTTTTCGTTCCTTGAATTCCCGACTAATATATTTTAGTGTCGAAAATATCCAAAACCGCGTGAATAATTTTAATAAATAATCAAAAGGGAAACAGGAGAATTGGGAAACAGGGGAATTGCACAATAATTACGCAATAATTACGTGGTTTCGGCATTTTGATAGTCAGCGCTGTACCCGTGACGCGCGAGCACTCAGGCGGGCGCGCGACAGCCCGGTGTTCGTTGTATCGTCGACGATACGCGAAGCGGTAGGCATAAAACGCGTGGCCTTGAGCGAGTGACGGACGCCTGCTATAAGCTCCTCGTTTCTGATTCGATTACATAGGAAATCTCCAAGAAAAGCTCTTTCCATCATCGCGAAACTATAAAGGTTGGTTATTGACAAAAGCTAACCACCTATCAAAAATTTGTATTTGTTTAAATAAGAAATGTCCGTTATTCAACTGCACCACATTCATATTCATCACGGGGTAGTCATGTTTCGTCGGTAACGAAACCATAGCGCGATTCAGGAATCGGCTCTCAAATAACAACGCCATCTAGGGAGGCAGGTGGTAAACTTTTGCACTACTAAGTTTTTTAGTTTTTTTTTTTATTGGTAACGTTTTGTGTTATAATTACGTAATGTTTTTATTTTAATCATATAATGTTATTGGATAAGAATATTTTACACAGGGTTATTTGTTACAAAATGGTATTATGCGACCACCATTTAAATGGTATTATGCGACCACCATTTCATCACTAGCACCGCAAGCAATCACAGGGTATAAAACTGTCAACTGACCAACAAACCCGGGTTCGAAACGTTACTTCGCGAGTAATTTGATCGATTAATTAAAATTAGATTGAACTATTGTTCGAACGGACTTCAAAACAACCTTTTATCGGTAACTTTAACCGAACAATTTATGGAATATTTTTATCGAACAAGATGAAAGAGGAGTCCCTCTTTCCATCATTAATTTTTATCAGCTTATCAGCTAGCTTTTGTTTATCAGCTAGCTAAAAAGGCTAGCTGATAAACAAACACACTAGGCTCTTAGAATTCCATATTATTATTTATTGCCTAAGTAAGGAAGTAGGTAATTACACAAGCAAGTCGGATTTATAGTGTTGTAAATAATAACTAGTTTACACCCGTAGATAAATACGCAAGTCGGATAGCATCTAGCACTGTACTGTTCCCCATACTTATTAAATTTACATCTATTTAAAGAACTCATTCATGACACGTTTAGAGCAGTAGATTATTTCAGTTTAGTTCTAGTTCAGTTTTACTTATAAGAACTATCTAGCTAGCAAATTGCAGTTTCCAAGATTTCGTATTATAATGAGTTAGTGATCTTTCATTTTTATGTAATAATAAGAATAATATTTAATTTATCCCGTTTTTCCTAGAATGTGGACCAAACGAAGTATACGAGTGCGTAAATCCTTGCCCGCTCATACAGACGTGTGAAGATCGGGCACTAAACATCACTTGTTCGAAGAACCAAGACTGTGATTACCTTTGTATCTGTCAGGAAGGATATTTTAGAAGGTTTGATGGCGGTGAATGTATACCAGAAGTAGAATGTGGTAAGTAACTAGTAGTGCATCAGCAATGGGATGCAACGTTGAGGTATGAGGGTATCTGCCTGATTTTAAAAGCGTCCAAAAATACACCATAAATGCTAGAAAATAGGCGTCATTATTGCCGAGTGTATGAGAAATTGGTTAGAGATGTCAGGAATGAAAGACATACGCAGATATACAATGCTTTTTGATCTTTATTTCCATATCTACCTACCATATGGAAATAAAGATCAAAAAGCATTAAATACAAATCGATAATAGAAGAGCAATAGCTGCATTTTAGCATGCTTTTTGAAATGATGACAAAAACTATTGTAACTATACTGTGATAAAGTTGGGAAATACTAAACAATGTCCATATTAACATGACTTAAATAGTCAACGTTGGTTTTCAGGACCTGTGATTAGTTGCGGCGAAAACGAGAAGTATACACATTGCAAGCCGTCTTGTGCCAACGACACCTGTTCAACAATTATGGGCATTCCAAAGTGCGACAATTCAGAGCCGTGCAAACCTGGATGCCTTTGCAGGGATGGTTTCTTCAGGAAAGAGGAAGACTCATCGTGTGTTCCGCTGTGCGTATGTCCCGAGGCTCAGGAGTCGCATGATTGTTCGGAATGGTTAACTTCATTCAAAAGTCTTTAAATTTTTCTATGGTTTATTGTGTTGTCTTGGAATTTTAAAACAACAGTGCTTTATAATATTACTTGTTTGTTTAAAGAATGTAGAACAATAAAGAATTTGCATTAATTTTTTTTTTAATTAAAAAAAAAGAAACGATTAAGTACCACCTACAAAACGATTTGATTTTGTTTTTCTTAACTGGTGCTTTATGGCATTGCTTTGTGCCAAAATTAATACTGTAGGTTGACGTCAAAAACCATGTTGATGAGAAAAATAGACGTTACTTAGCACTGACTTTGGCTTAGCTATGTTCCGTCTCTATCGTGCACTTGACGATTGACAGTTGTGTAACCGTGATAGTTATAGCGCCTTACTAATAAACGCTGCATAAAGTTATGACAGGTTTATACGTCAAAAAAAAAACCGGTCAAGTGCGAGTTGGACTCGCGCAACGAGGGTTCCGTTAATTTTTTTTAATGAAATAACTACAAATTTACGGTTTTCGGAGTTTTTCTTTTTTGCCCAATTTCATGATTCTTGGTCAATGGAAAGTACCCTATAGGTTTTGATTCCCTTGATAATGTCTAAATATGCAATATAAACCGCAGTATCTTTTTATTGCGTTGATTTAGAGACTTGATGATTTTTTTACTGCTTTAAGAGATAGCAGACCTGAGTATGTGATATTAATTTCAGCTTGATATCTCGACGCGTTTCTGACAAAAAGGGCCTTGACAGACGGACGAACGGGAGGACAGACGGATGTGAATTAACTTTAAATTTACGGTTTTCGGAGTTTTTCCTTTACTTGTGCTACATGACCTTGCTTCTTGTCAAATTTCATGATTCTAGGTCAATGGGAAGTACCCTATAGGTTTTTAGTTTTGATTCCCTTGCAAATCTCTATATATCTCGACGCGTTTCTTAGAAAAAGGGTCTTGACAGACGGACAGACGGACGGACAACAAAGTGATCCTATAAGGGTTCCGTTCTTACCTTTTGAGGTACGGAACCCTAAAAATGTATGATTACACAGGCTTTATTCATTGCATAACTTTACACAGTGATTATTAGTAAGGGCAATAGTGTTTAGTCAAAGTACGTGCATTTATCTCGCCCTATAAGTTTTGATTACCATGAGAGTATCGAAATACGGTTTTTGCGACACGGCCGTAACTTCTTTCCGAACTTATATAATATACAGTTTGAATTCCAATACGATACTTCCACAGGTTCTCGAGATTAAGCGTCTCGACAGACATAAAAACAACAAAGTGGTCTATAAAGGTTTCGTTTTTTCCTCTTGAACTAGCCTAACCCTGAAAACAAGTAACGGCCATTGTTTGTACAGACAAAAAAAAAACAAAAAATATACATAAATGCTATTTTTTTATGAATTATTTCCAGAATGCTATTATTGAGACTATAGAAGTACAGATTCCTAAAGCTGGGCATTGGCGATAGTTGAACTATCCATCCAAAATTTGAAAAGCTACAAAAATAAATTTTATGTCTTACTTGTATGAGGAGAAAAACAAAATTTAAAATCAATTAAATGTCGAGTTTCGCTGTAAGAAATTTCTCTGTTTACTGTATGCACAAGTGTTTAAAAGATAATAAAATACCTTTTATTTACCGAAATATCTATTAGTCTGGGATCCAAGAGACCCCAAACTGACATCATCTTAGCATGGCAAATTATTTTAGAATGTAATGTGTAACTATTTTACACATATACAATGGGAAGCTCATCATTCCAGGGCTTTCCAAAATTATAATACAATTTTGAAGTTTACTTAAGTGATTTTATCGCATTTCTTAATAAGCGAACTATAATCCAGTAAATAACTATTTAGAGTAAAAAAATAACATTAAATTTATACGTAAGTCTAGAAAAAAAAACTAAGATTGTAATTCTTACATGGAAACAAATTGTAATTGGGTCGCTAAGCTATGTGCGATATGTCCGTGCCGCACTTAATTTTATGACCTTGCTAAAGGCATGAGGAATAATTAAATTAATAATTAAGACAGTTTCTTTAAATAAAAAAGTTTCTAATATTAATAATTGTTAAAATTACGCCGAACTTAACTAAATCAAATATCAGAAGAAAATAGAAACTTCTTCTTTTGATTTTAGAAGTCTGCTAAAAAGTCAAACGAAAATGACTTAAGTCTGGCGGCTCAGGGATCTTAAACTATATGAATTTAAATTAATATGTAATTGAAACTAGGCAGCATAAAATGAGCCGATAAGTCTTCATTTTCTATCACAAGTCACCAACATGTTGAAGTTTATTGTGTTTTTGTCCTGTATTTTGCTGAGTGTCGGAAGTAAGAGCAAAAGATAAATAAATTATTATAATTTACCTTACTATATATTACTATTCTTTTGTGTATAATACAATAAAATTAATTTGACTTGAATTAATTTCAATACGTAGAAGCATAAAATAACTACACGTGATTTAAGACACACTATAGACAATAGCAGCCCGACAACCTGTCGCATGGTCGTGAAAAGGTTAATAGAAAATAAAAATGTTTTAAATTCATGAAAGTAATGTTCACGAATTTACGCGCGAGAGGTCACCCCCGCCGATCGCCTCTGAGAGGAGACGGCGAATTGGCACTAGTACTCAGTGAGTAATCAGTTTCAAACATGCGAGAGGTGCAGGCGCCTTAACTACTGGGCTTCAGGTCATCCAGGTAGAGTAAACATACTAATATTTTTACCTATTTTCAGAACGTTTGGACTGCACGCGTCCCAACGAAGAATACCAATGTGGCATTGCTTGTCAAACTGAGTGTGCTACTCTGGGGCAGGATTGTCCTATACGGAACATTAAGTGCAACGATGCATGCTACTGCATAAAGGGATATGCAAGAGATAGCTCTGGAACTTGCATACCTCAATCGCAATGTCCATGGTATGTGTCTATACTAATATTATGAAAAGGAGGAGAAAATTTGTAAGTTTGTATGTAGGGGTTTAATCTCTGGAACTACTGGTCCTATTTGAAAAATTCTTTCACTGTTAGATAGCCCATTTATCGAGGAATGCTATAGGCTATGTACCATCACGCTACGACCCACGGGAGCGGAGCAGTAACGAAAAATGCGGGTGAAACCGCAGGGGACAGCTAGTCTTAAATATAACTCAAAGGTGTCTGACTGACATAGTGATCTATCAACGCACAGCCCAAACCACTGGACGGATCGGGCTGAAATGTGGCATGCAGGTAGATGTTATGACGTAGGCATCCGCTAAGAAAGGATTTTTGAAAACTCTAACCCTAAAGGGGTAAAATAGGGTATGGAAGTTCGACATTCACGAGGCGAAAGCTAGTTATTATGTATTTTGTAGTTTGTTTGGTTAAACGCGTTAAGTCCAGAAACTACTGCATCGAATTGAAAAATATTTTTTGTCTTGTATAGTTCATTTATCGAAGAAGACTTTAGGCTATATTATATAATATCTCGCATCAACATAAGGGAGCGGAGCAGTAATAAAAATCGTAAATGAAACTGCAGGGGACAGCCAGTAGGAAAATTAAACCCATAAAGAATCACATCTTCGTCTGTTATGTTACGACCTTTTTTCAGAATCGCATGAAGGCTTAATAATATGAAACCCTCCGGTCGACACAGTACCGAAAGTAGTACGACTAACCTTGTTTTTATATTTATTCATTTCAGAAAATAAAAAGTCTCCAGCATTCCATCGGTTTTACAACTATGTAAATGGCACCACGTATACTTTAATTACAAAAATATATACTGGAATAAATATATTTATGATTACACTGACTTTTCTTTTTTCACGCGTCACTGCGATGCGACTGCTTTCTGAGCATTTTTTAAAATAGTACAATGCAGATTTTGGGGAAAAATGTCCTATTCCCAAAATGTCTAATAATACACATTTATTAAGAGAATGTTTAAAGGGGTTGTGATAAATTCGTACAATAAAATGAATTCAGAACATTCGTCTGTATCTGACAATACGTAACCTTATTTTTCTATAGAATTACTAACGCCATTATAAAGCGTTTGTATTTCTATAATGCGGTTTCATAAAGCTTAATAGCAGCTAGCGGCACATCACCACCGATTACCACTGTCGCTGAAGCGACAGCACGGTCACTATTTCTTAAATAAAAGGTTAACGTTGTCGTCTTCATAATTTTCTAATAAATTCGCCAAGTGCGTGTCAGGCCACGCATGGAATAGCGTTCCGTAATGAAACATTTTGTATTACTGCTTAACAATAATTTCGTATTATGCCGGTTTTGAACTATCGTCTTGAGTTGTGGACATTACCTGGGTTTTTAAAGTTAGGCCTTATAACTGTTAATCTTGTAAAGTTATAAGCCGTTATAGGTTTCCTTTGAAGTTCTTTACATTAACTGTCATCATTTTTAGAGGGGAGAGGTGACGATCTTTCATTATTTACTTAACCTCCAACACAAGTGATTCGAGACACAATAGAAAGACAATAGCAGCTCGACAACCAGCTGTCGCTTGGTCGTTGAAAGGTTATAGATAAAAGCATGTTGTAAGGGAGTTGAAATTATTTCCATTTCTTGTCGCAACAATTTAATTTTAAATAGTCTTAACTTGAAATTTGCAAGTTCTTCAGGTAATTCACTTTAAACTGTTGACACAGAGTTACTCTACTTTTTCTGTATTTGGTTTCCAGATATTTAGGGCTTTCATCAAACCCTATTACAAAATACCACTCTGGGTTGAGCAGGGCACTACTACAATTACGAATCCGTTTGAACAATCCTAGGTAAATGAAGTTAGTGCGGAGTTTTGTACACTCCCATATCGGTTAGCTACCGTCCGGACTGGCAGGAAAACGTTTGGTATTACAAATCTGCGTATTGTAGAATATTTTTGTGTGTAAGGTTAGGTTACTAAGGCTGAGGCTACAGTGGGCAGCGATTTGCGATGCGAATGGAAGAGCGAAACTAGATAAACATGGAATGGCTACATTATAAGCGAAAGTTTGTCGTATATTCGATTTAATTTCGCTCAATGTAGCCGGTGCCGCGATTACAGTGATGTAGTTCCTGTCGCAGAAAGAAATCAAAGATCGCTAGTAATATTTGATGAACGGTGTAGCCATAAACGTGAGCATCCATGTATTTGTTTCAATCGCTAATGTGTCGCAGCTCGCGTCGCAGACTAGTGTAGCCTCAGCCTAAGAGTTCAATGCTTAATGCATTACTTGATGTACTACTAATACAATGAAATATATTTTAGAAAACATTAAGAGCAACACTGCATGCAACTGCATAAAGGGATATGCAGGAGACAGCTCAGAAACTTGCATTATCTTGATCGTAATGAAAAAGTGAAAAATAAATGGGCCATTTTCCGACAACGTGAGGCTGTATCACATCATTTGCTCTTTGCCAGCCTGGTTGTTTCCTACATGTTGCCAGCCAATATCGCTAAAATACGTGTTAATATAATTTAGTGTGGCTCAGTCATTCCTAATAACAGCTACAAAGTAATTTGTAATTTTAACTAAATGTTTTTTTTTGTATTTTTTACTTGTATGATGGAAAAAAAAGAAATTTATAATAATTATTTGTCGAGTTTGGCTGTAGGTATTTTATCTGTAGACTCAAGACTGTATGCACATGTGTTCAGAAGATAATAAAAAATACCTTTTATTAACAGAAGTATCTATTAGTTTGGGATCCCAGAGACCCCAAATTGACGTCATCTCAGCATTGCTGATTATTTTGGAATAATAATGGATTAAGGTAATAACTATTTGTACTTTTTTTGTAACTATTTTAAACATAATGGTAAGCATATCCTTCCAGGTTCCAAAACTATAATAAAATTTTGAAGTTTAATAAAGTGATTTTACCGCATTTCTTGATCATCGAAGCGTAGTCCTGAACGGTTTAGTGTAATTTGCTAACTTATTAGTCTAATAAAATTACACAATATTTAAACGTATTTTGAACTATTAATTATTATAAAATTAATGACTAAATTAAAAAAATGTGAGACTGTTATACTCATTAACACTAACGACATCTTTTTGAATTCTCTTTTATACATATTAATTTGGTTTCATCTGTACAAGTAGCTTTTGGTCGTAAAACTATGTGCTAAAGGCATGAAAAATAATTAAATTAAAATAACTAATTAACAGCTTCTTGAAAAAGTTTTTTAATATTAATAATAATTGACAAAAGTTATGGCGGACTTAATGAAATCAAAATTCAGAAGAAAATAGAAACTTTTTATTTTTATTTTAGAAGTCTGCAATAAAGTCATACGAAAATGACTTAAGTCTGGCGGCTTAGGGATCTTGAACTATATGAATTTAAATTATAATATTAATTGAAACTAGGCGGTATAAAATGAGCCGATGAGTCTTCATTTTATATCAGAAGTTACCAACATGTTGAAGTTCATTGTGTTTTTGGCCTGTATTTTGCTGTTTGTCGGAGGTAAGTAAAAAAAAAAAAAACAATTATTTTCTGCTTTTATAATTTCATTATGTTTGAAGCATAACTATAAAATAATGAAAACTTTTTTTTAGTTCATTTTGACTTTTATTATGTTATTCCCGATTGCCATCTTGTGGCAATCCATATGTTGGCGACTGGGTATAATATATTGTTTTGAGTGTGTAGAATAGTAAACAGTTAATCTGTTCACGCTATATTACTTAATATAATAATATATAGAACAATAATTCAGTTTTGTAAATAAAGTTTTCTTGATGCCTCGATAGATGGTGTTGGCCTATTTAAATTCGAGCTATAGTTACGTTACCTCGCAATGTATAACTATAAGAGGCTACGATATCATATGAATAAATGTCTTCGTTCTGAGTACGTGATGTTAAATTTATTGCTATAAAATACTCCCGAGCCATCGACAAACTGGGTGGAAAGGTTTTCGATGATCAAAACAGTACATATTTAATATTTTTTGACTGGTTTTAGTGGTAACTGACGCTGACTGCTAACGCACAGTTATTCAGCAATATTTGCGTTTCGCTGAACTATTTCTTAGTTTAAAATCAGATAGCGGTGCGTTAGTTGTCATAAGAAATTTCTTTATTTTCAGAATCTTCGCAATGCGATCAAGAATGCAAACGGGACAATGAAGTGTTTATATGCGGCGGCTGTCAAACAGAGTGTGCCACTCTTGGGGTGGCATGTAATAATATTCAGTGCACAAATGCATGCTACTGCATAAATGGATATGCAAGAGACAGCTCAGGAAATTGCATACCTGAATCGCAATGTTGAAGGTGTGTAAATGAAAATTGATAGTTTTTTAATTATTCATTAATTATTGTTCTCAGTATTTTTTTTAGGCTTTTACAAAATTACATTAAAACCTCATTTTCTACACCTTAATGGATGCAATTTAAATAAATTGAACTAAAATAAATCGAAAAGGATTGTAGCTTAACGTTACAAAATAAAATGTCGAAAGAAAGCGAAACATAACACTGCACTATTCAATTATTCATTTGCAGATCACAATCGCAAACATCTTCCTATTATCCACGAGTTTCACGACTATGGACATCAATGAGGACACTAAGCAGAGTTTTAATTGTAAAAATATACTAGAACTAAAACAGCGGCATAAGTTCATTACAGAGACTCGAAAAAAAGGCTTTCAAATTATGTCTACGGATTTTTTACTTGTACACTTACTGAAAAAAAAACAAATAAACAACACTGATTACATTTATTCAGTCTTTTCCTTTACCTTTAATTAACACCTAATACCTAAGTACCTAATTTTAGTTGCGACTTTCAATCTGATTAGAGACTGGCCAAGTATCAATGTGATATTTGATATTATAACAAAATATCAAATAACACATGCTTTAAATTGTAAAAAAATTGAATAGGTTATTAATAAATAACATTACGCCATACAAATAAAGGAGAAAACTATGTCAATTATTTGGTACGTATTATCTTGTAGTCTCGAAGTGATAAAGCAAACGAGTTACGAAAATACTAAATTATAGGTAAAACTAAAACTTAAAGATATCTATTTAATTACTTTATTTAAAAAAACATGACCAACATCAAAAAACAGATAATTGCAGTGTAGAATAAGTAAGTGCGAAGTATTAAAAGTCGACAGTTACGGTTTTCTAATTTACGTAATTACGTAATATAAAGGTAACTTTGGTGGCAAATAATTTTAAGTAACCAAAATGACAAATGACATGTTGGTAACATGGCTAGGAGAATGAGCAAAAATATATAGGAGCTGATACCCAAAACTGTATAAACAGTCACAGGCCAATTTATATACAGTTTTAAGGTTTTAATCGAATGCGGGTGAAACCACGGACAGCTGCTAGTGACTAGTAAAAATGTAAATAATGATAAAACAAAAGAAAATCTTAAAAAAACCGTAGTTGAATTGTTATAAGAGAGTGAGATTAAGTATGATCCGTTCCTCTTTCGATGAGTATCCAGCGCGCGTGTCAACAATTTATTTATTTATGAGGCATTTGGTAAAAAAAATAGGTATTATTTATGAGACTCGAATACTGGATAACCGCCTTCAATATGTGCCTCGTCTTACCTAACACGGTGTATATTGCTGTATGTTCCAAGTTTTTTTTAAGGTAGGTATTTTATTTATTGCCCCATATTTTGTGGCACACAACAAGAATACAAAAAACCAAGAAAAAGAACTATGGGTCGAAGGTGCCTAAAATAAATAAATATAGAAAGCAAGCAAGAAATATATTAATTAAGAAGAAAGAAATAATACTTCTGCCTCTATCGAAGATTTGTCAAAATAGTTGAAGGAATCTCCTTTAAAAAATAATAATTTTCAAGGCACCCGACCGCTCCTATCTGGATTTTTATCAATTTATATGTACTTTTTAAAGTTTATCTTGGATGTCACTGACTTCCCGTGCTTCGAGAAGCGCGTAAAACCGTTGGTCACGGTTGTCATTCGCAGGACTTTGACAGTCGCTTCTGACTACCTGTGTGTGACTGACCTACCAAAAAATCTGACCAGCCTAGTCGCAGTTGCTTCACGCAAAACACTGGTATCCAGCTGAATCCGGTTAGTCTGGAAGCCGAGCCCATTATTGGGAATAGACTAAAGGAGATGATGATGACCAGATAAACATGGTCATATTTTTCAAGTTAACGAATAAAATAAAACAAGAACATCTAAAGCCAATAAGACTTTTTATTGACAGTAATCAACAACAATCAGGAGAATTTTTCATTTCTGGGCAATCACAAATTCGTACACAAGATGAATTTAAGTCTAACCGCAAGTAACCAGAGTCGCAAATACATCCAGCACCTTCTGTCTGGTTGTCAGGACAACTGTACTCCGCTGTCAGGGACTCACATATATTAGGTGGACATTCTTTAAAGCTTGGCGTAAATACTTCATGGGCGTTTGGGCACATCGGTCCTATGAAGGGGGAAGGTTAAAGTCAATATACGGAGATAAAAATTGTGTGACTTTATTTTTTAAACTGAGGAGAATAGAAGAACAAGTTCTAACAGAATATTGTATTCTTTTTCTTTTTGCTTTGGACCAAAAACGGATGGAGAGTAAATGATGTCCTTGAAACTTCCAAACTGCATAAATAAATTGGTATGTATACACCGTGTTAGGTAAGGTGAGGGACATATTGAAGGAGGCTATTCTGTATTCGATTCTCATTCCAGTTATGTAAAAAAACAATACCTTGTTTCTTTTCCTTTTACCTGATAAACAATATTGATGTGTCGTGATGGCCCAGTGGTTAAGGCGTCCGATCGCATCTTATGAACAACTTTTTCAATTCATATGTACTCTCTAAACTTTATCTTGGACATCATTGATATCCCTTGCTTCGGAAAGCGCGTAAAACCGGTGGCCACCGTTGTCATTCGCAGGACTTTGAGAGTCGTCACAGGTAGTCCGAAGTCAGAAAATCTGACCATCCTAACCAAGCGGTATCTTGTCGCCAAGTAACTGGATTGTAGAGGTCTGATATGCAGTACTTCACGCAAAACAATGGTATCCAACTGAATCCGCTTAGTCTGGAAGCCGAGCCCATTATTGGGAATAGACTAAAGGAGATGATGATGATTGGATAATCTGGATATACATACATAATCATATTATGCAAGTTAGCGAAAAAAATAAAACAAAAACATTTAAAAGTAATAGCTATTTTTATTAACAATCTGGTGAATTCTTCATTTCTGGACAATCACAAATTGGTACACAAGATGAATTTAAGTCCAACCGCAAGTAACCAGACTCACAAATACATCCAGGACCTTCTGTCTGATTCTCAGGACACCTGTATCTAGCTACCAGGGAGTTACAAATGTTAGGTGGGCATTCCTTAAAGTTTGGCGTAAATACTTCATGGGCGTTTGGGCACATCGGTCCTATAAATGGAGAAAATATATTTCATTTTTTTGGAGATAAGATAATTTGAAACATGATGCTGGTGGTATTGGAAAAACTGTGATTATTTTTTACAATGATTCCAATCTGCCATTGTCCTAACACCAGACGGGTTGGCGATTTTTGACTATTTTTTATTTTAGTCTAGGTTTCTTTATCATGTTCTCCAGCACTGGTGCCAGTGATGTCCTAGATAAACTTAGAAAGTACATACACATAATTACATACTTGCTTGGATTCGAACCCACAATGTCATGCATGAGAGCTGGGCGCATAAATCGTGCCTAGACCAAACCCCTACCATCCCGAAATCTTTATATGTATAGTTGAAAAACCTGCCCTAGTTTTACAAAAAACGCAATAGGAGATTTTAGCCAGACTGAGCAAATTTTTGGATCCAGCAAGATTAGTTAATCACTATTACTTTTGGAACTTTACTTTAAAATAATCTTACCTGCACATTCTTCGTAAGACACACAAACTCCTTTGTCATTCCTGTAGTAGCCTTTCTTGCATACGCAGCCTCGTGTACATTCGGAGCCGTCGCATGTAGGGCAGGTTTCCATGGCAACGTCACGTTCTGAACAGTTCTGCGGACGACAGGTTCGTTGCACGCAAGGTGAATACTCCTCATTGTCAGGGCAGAGATTGGCTAAAAGATTAAAAAGAAGAAGTCAAATATGGTGTGATGCAATTTAACTGTCATCCAGTTGGCCTGGAAGCTGATCTCACTAAAAGGTTAAGCGATGGTGACGAATGGCGCTTGGAAAAAATGGCGAAATTACGTGCTTTCCAAAGCACGTCAGTGTCATACCACCAACTTGCAAACTCCAGGCTTCTAAAGACATTTTTTTAATCAAAAAACTATTCGACCATAAGTGTAACTCCAAGCGGAGCAGCCGCTATTGTGACAGAGAGACCAACAGGTTAGCCTAATGTGATTACGATTTCAAAGAGTGAAATCATTTACTTACGGCATTCTTCAAATGGCACGCAGGTTCCATTGACTCTGCCATATCCATCCTTACACTGGCACTTGGGTTTGCATTCTAAACGGATGCCTATTCTAAATGGGCACCGACCTTCGAGCCTGGGCTTACCGCACTCATCACTCGGGCAAAGTGGAGGACAGGCTACGTACTCCTCATTGGGTTTGCCACTGCAGTCGAAGGGAGCTGAAGAAAAGTGAAATTATTGTTTGAATTTTAGTGAGGAAGGCGGCTCTTTTTCATATAAGATAAAGACTTGCACAAAATGTATGCGCATAAAATACTTCTCAAGCTTCCAGCTACATTAAATATACCAATTAAGAGTAATGTACCAATGTTAACAATGATTTATTTTTCACTTCTACTGAATTCTTTAAAAAAAAAATGTTAAGTACAACTTTGGGAGTGTACTTTTAACTGACAGACGACTATTTATTGAGAATCTTATAATTAAAAAAAATTGGTTTAAAATATGCGCTGTTATCCTAATGTTATGAAAATGCTTGACCAGTGTTGTTTTAGAGTTAATGCACCTATTAGGGATTTATATTTTAAAAAGTCTGTGTTTCACCTGTCATTTTTCATGAGAACCCTGATAAGTTTTTAAGTTGCTGTTGTAAACGGCAAAAGCATGCTTTTGACTGTGACATAAACAACGTAAAGTAAGGAATTCAACTCATAAATTATTTCATGAAAAAGTGTTAGGTAAAGCTAGGAACACACTGTATCTTTTCTTTATTCTTCTTAAAAAAATCTGTTAATTTATTTATAACATCATCAATCATCATTCCCTTTTGTACATCTACAATCCAATGTAAGTGTTTTATATTATTTTCTACTAACCAATTTTACATTTAGATTTATTTTCGGTCTGAAGTGTTTCTTGATTACAAATTTGGTGTAATAATTTTTTATTTTCAATGTGTAAGTACCTTTTTTTTATTTCTTACACACCTTATAGCGTAGCAAACACATATTATTTTGAATTTTTCCGCTATATTATATTAGTACGTTGTTATGTCTATGCAAATAGTTGCATGAGCAATCGCTACAGTCCAATTCATATTTGTTACGTCCGTACTAATATTATAAATGCGAAAGTAACTCTGTCTGTCTGTCTCTTCTTCACGCCTAAACAACTGCACCGATTTGAATGAAATTTGGTACAGATATAGTCTGAGACCCGAGAAAGGATATAAGATGGCTTTCATCCCGGAAATTCCCCGGGAACGGGAACTATCATTTCACGCGGACGAAGTCGCGGGCTAAAGCTAGGCTTTTATACATGCTAATTAAAGAATAAGTTTATCAAAAAAGACATGTCGGACTCACGGCAATCCTGAGTTGGTATACAACTTCCATTATTAGAGCGTCTGTAGTTGAACTTGCATTTACAAGTTGGAACGCAAGGGTCCGTCTTTCCATAACACTCTTCCACTTCATCAGCTGAATAGGGACAGTAATCAGTGTTGCATGACGTTGGGCACTCTACCAAAATTTCGTTTTCTTCACAAGCTGAAATAAATAAATGAATGAAAAGATGTGAAACATCGACATTACATATCGCCACACAGTACACAAGACTGTGACTGTATATATACACCATCATATAGCGTGACGACGCGTCGCCACGGCATGCGTCGCCACGGCATGCGTCGCCACGCCAGAAATTTGGTTTACGTGCGGCTATAGATGTTTCACATCAAAAGGGTATCTTTGACGAAATTTCTCATTTGATTTTAGCCAAATATGGCATTCTTTCAACGACCAACCAACAGCTGGCCGTCGGGCTGCTATTGTCTTTCTATTGTGTCTCAAATCACGTATATTCGAAGGTTTAAGTTGTTGCTAGAATATTGCAGTCCGCTATTTCAACTTTGTCTTGGGGTCCTATTTTATAGAGATGCCTTAGCTAATAAGCCAAAAGATGAGGCATTCGACAAAACACAAACGCCGAAATAAATAAACGTAACCTAACACATACATATTTTGGCTTAGCAATTCTCCATATCTATCTTGTTACTTAGTTTAACAATTGTGCGACGGATACCAGGATACTAAGTGACATCTGTTTAACTCGACTTATAGAACCTTAAATGATTTCTTACTACACTGGTCTTCAGGAATGCAGTCACCATCAGCATTTCTCAGGAAACCATTTTTACAGACACATGCTTTCTCACAGTAGCCCGGCAGAATCGATGGACAAGCTATTGGTTTGCCCCTCTGCGTACAATTCACTGCTCTACATAAAGCTTGGGCGCAAGTGGAATATTCTTCATTTGGTGGACACACAGGAGCTGTAAAAATAGATTACGTTTTAAGAAAACAGTTTTATGGTGCAAGTTATATTCTGTGTAATAGCTTCTTAATGATGTGCATAAACGTTTACATTGAGTTTGAATTTTCTGAACACCTGAGATCAACATTGAATTCATTAACAAAAATCCGCTGATCCATATTTTTTGAGCTACGGTACAAATATATAGATACGTTGTTATATTTTGTCCAAAATAAGCATTTTCTGATAGGATTAAATATAATTAGCGTAGCTAAGAGCAATTTCTAGAACGGCCGGATCGATTCGACTAATGGCAAATAACAAATGTTTTTATGAAGCAAGAAAATTGTAAAGTACTTTAGACGTTTTTCGAATTCGGGAACAACAGAACTTTCCTTTTTCGACGGAATGTTTGTGTAAAAAAAAAACACATTCATTGAGCAGAACAATCTGTGAGAGTTAACTAGTATTTAAATAAATACTGCTTACGTTTACAGTCCTCCTCCAGTACACAGAGCCCATATTGATCTCGCAAGTAACCTTTTTCACAAACACATCCCTTTAGGCAAAATTCTGGATTCAAATCGACACAAATTCCTGGTTGCCCTTTCTCATCACAGTCTAGAGGTCTACATTCGGATTGTTTGCATGCCGAATATCTTTCGTTCTCGGGACAAACTTCATTAGCTGTAAATGATATGTTTAAAGAATATTTATTTGTAGATACGACACTTTTACTTTAATATTGTTTTCGCTTATTTAAACCAACGAACAACCAAATAAATACATTGAATTGAATTGGGTTGACGTTTTCTAGACGATTGGTCTGAGTAAAACATTCGGTTCAAACTTGGTCATCTTCTGAAGTGTACCTAAACAAAAAGAACATTTCCAAATAGGTACGTTAGTAATTAAAATGCGTAAAGTATTACCTACAATATTTGTTAAAGTAGTTTATGAGCGGCTCGAGGTAAGTAGTAAGAGTTTTTTTTTTTTACAAATATTTATTATGTCCGCGCGGCAGTATAACTAATCTATTACTTCATGTCAGATTATCCGAACGACTTATTTGGAAATGATTTAAAAACTTACTTTCACATTCGTTCTCCAGCACACAGAGACCATCTTTATTTCTCAAATATCCATTTTCACAAACACATCCTTTTATGCAATTTTCTTCGTCTATATCGACACAAGGCACTGGCTCATCTTTTTGGGAACAGTTCAGAGCTCGGCATTCGCTTTGTATGCATGTCGAGTATTTTTCGTTGTCAGGACATTCTTCAGCTGGAAAAGTTTACGTATACCTATTCTAATATTTTCAGAACGATATTTCAGCAACAGAGACATAGTAATTAAAGTGAACTGAAATATCACTGCGTGGTCAAAAAAGCTTGGAATGCTACGAAGTTTTGGCTACTGTTTTTTTTTCACATTTGGAGACAGATGACTAAAAAATTTCGTGATGGCCTGGTGTTAAACCCACTTCTCAAGTACGTGGCTGTGGGTTCGAATGTAGCAATGTGACTTTTTCCAATACATACGTGTTTTCTAAACCTTATCTTGGACATTACTGACACTTCGTGCCTCGGAAAACGCTTAAAGTCGTTGGTCCCAGTTGTCATGGAACTTTGTCAGCCGTTACGGGTAGTCAGAAGCCAGATAGACTGACCTTACCAAGAGGTATCGTTTTGTCCAGCAACTGGGTTATGGAGGTCTGATAAGCAGTTGTTTTACGTCAAACGGAATTCGGTTAGGTTGGAAGCTGACCAAAACGTAGTTGTGACAAGGCTAGGGAGATCAGGAAACCTAACTAAAAATGACCTTGTAATCTACTTACTTTCACATTCATCCTCCGGTACACAGTCACCATCTTTGTTTCTCAAATAACCCTCATCACAAACACATCCCTTTCTGCAATAAAACGGGTTTATTTTGATACAAGGCACTGGTTTGCCTTTTTGAGAACAGTTTCGAGCACTGCATCCACCTTGTATGCATTCCGAATATACTTCGTTTTCGGGGCAAATGTCAGCTGAGGAATTTAAATATGAATTGGAAGAAATTACTCCAAAGTGTATTTATCATCTTAAAGGTAAGAGTAGTTTCTAATTTACTTAGCAATACTTGGTTCGAAATTACTTATAGTAAGAAAAAAGAAAAGAGTAAAAGGGGGCGTAATTCTTCTTCTTCTCTTTAAGATTTAGAGGTATGAGAAACTGAGTGAAAAGTTCCTGGTTCTCTGTTAAAAAAAAAGCATCCTCCGACCAGACGGGTTTTATCTGGTGGGCTACTGTCCAAAGATTGTTATCGAATCCGTACTATCCATACTAATATTATAAATGCGAAAGTAAATCAGCTGTCCGTCTGTCCGTCTTCACGCCTAAACCACAGAACCGATTTGAATGAAATTTGGTACAGATATAGTCTGGAACCTGAGAAAGGACAAAGGATAGTTTTCATCCCGGAAATCCCCTGAGAACGGAAACTATTATTCCTAAAAGCTAGTTTTCTATAATTAAAATACTCTCTCTGTAGCCTTTGAACCAATTGCATTCCCGTTACATTTGGTTGACTTCGTGCAGCATTTACTATGAATCGGTCCTGTACATGTGTTTTAATGTGTTGAGTTCCTCGGTGCCGTTCCACCAATTCCCCCGTGACACGATAACGTGACGAAAGCCTGGATTTAACGCTCTGACTGGTCCTCATGGCTTTAGAAACCGCAATTTGGGACAGTATTCCACAACAGGATATTGACACCCTTGTTTTGAGTATACAGAACCGCTGCAGAGGTGTCAAGAGAGTCTTAGATGGATCCACGGATTATTTATTTTAAGTTTTCAACAATTAAAAAAAAATAGTTGTTTTGTTTAGGTTTTGATGTTTCAAAAATAAAGTTTAGATTGAAATTTTGTCTGAGTTTTTCCTCTTCTTCTAAGTTTTTTTTTTATTTATTTTTATCTAAAAGTTTATTATCAGATTAGATAGGCTATTAAACAAGGTTTATTTTAATGTGTAGGTGTCTTAACAAAAAGTTAATAGAATTTTAGTTGTTTAGGTTTAATTTAAATATCCCTAGACACTTTTGATGTGTGTATTATAAACATTCCGCAACCCCGGCAAGAATATCAAACATGAAATTTCACATTTAGTACTTACATTCACATTTATCTTCAGGCACGCAGACGCCATATTTGTTTCTCAAATAGCCCTCATCACAAACACATCCCTTTATGCAATATTTAGGGTCTATTTTGATACAAGGCACTGACTGATCTTTTTGTGTACAGTTCAGAGCTCTACATTCACCTTGTATGCATGTTGAATATCTTTCGTTGTCAGGGCAATCTTCAGCTGAAAAAAATAACAATATGTTCCAATCTATGTTTCTAATATGGTAAATTTATCTGCCTGATTGATTGTTCAGTATTTTTGCGTTCCATAATGTAAGCAGGTCGTGGATATTAATAAAATAGTAGAATCACATGTGGACCCTGTCAAATCAATCATTGTCATGGAGGCAAGAAAAGCTTTTTGTTAAATTCGAGTGGTAAAATAGTGGTTGGATATCGTGTCGGTTGGAGGTTGGATGTTGAATTTACACCCACTTGGGCGAAGCCGCGGATGACAGCTAGTTTATTATGTTATCGTAGACGTTTATTTAAAGTAATGTAAGTGTACATGTGTTGGCTAAGTTTGATGATATTATTTTACTAAAATATTGTTGTTGAATTTATCTTAACTTACAATCACATTCGTCCTCCGGTACGCAGTTGCCATTTACATCTCTTAAAAAGAATTCCTTGCAAATGCAGCCACTGTCACATTGTTCTGGTGGAATGTCGGGACATGGGACGTCTTCTCCTCTTTCGGAGCAATATTTAGCCCTGCACACACCTTGCATACATGGGACTAATTCTTCGTTGGCAGGACAAGATGATGCTGCAAGAAAATTTAATTCATGAGTAATATAACCTTGGGAATTTGGGATACACAAATATGAATTTAGTAGACATGATGAAGTTATTCTACATTATACACGGTCTGGTAAGACGAGGGTTACATTGACTATTCAATATACGCGTGGAAACGCGTTCATAATACGCGTGGAAACAGGCAAGGATAATACCTATCCACAAAAATGGTAAACGAGAGATTGTATCTAACTATTGGCCCATTTCTATTCTGTGTACCGTGTCCAAAGTCCTGGAATCGCTTATATATCCCATATTGTATGATCACGTAAAAAAATATCTATGCAATAATCAGCACGGTTTCATGGTAAAAAAGTCAACCAATACATACCTAGTAACTTATATCACTGAATTAATGTGTGCAGTCGATAAAGGGTTTCAAATAGACGCTGTATATACTGACTTTTCCAAAGCCTTTGATAAAGTGAATCACAACCTACTGTTACTTAAACTTCAGTCATTTGGTATTACAGATTCTATGCTAGACTGGTGTAGATCCTATCTATATAACAGACCATCTTCAGTGGCCGTAAACGGCATTGAATCAAACCCTTACCTTGCCACATCCGGTGTACGTCAGGGATCAAATCTAGGACCGTTATTTTTTAATAAATTCCTTAATGATATATCGCAAGTGTTTATTTATTCAACACCGTATTTATTTGCAGATGATTTAAAGTTAACTCGTGTAATTTTTAATGAATCAGACGTCAATCTACTGCAATCAGACATAGATAGATTAAATCGGTGGTGTCTAACTAACAAAATGTATCTAAACTGCGCCAAATGTTACCATATAAAATTTACCAGAAAGCGAAACAACAAAATTTTATCAGAGTACAATATTTAAGGAAATAAATTAACTGAAGTCAACACGATTAGAGACTTAGGTATTCGTTTGGATAGCCAATTAATCTTTATACAACACTATGATGCTATAACAAACTCGGCATATCGAGCTTTAGGTTTTGTGCTGCGGTCCTCTAAACACTTTAAGAAACCCTCTACCACGCTCCTCTTATATAACAGCTACGTAAGAAGTCACTTGGAATACTGCAGCACCGTGTGGAACCTAACATACCAAGTTCATATAAACAGGATATAAAATATCCAAAAAAGGTTGGTTAGACATTTGGGTTTCCGGTTTAGGGTCAGAAATACTAGAACTTATCAGGATAGACTAACTTACTTTAAACTTACATCTCTTAAGACTCGTCGTACTATCTCCGACCTAGTTTTTTCTATTTAAGTTATTTAATAATGATATTGACTGTCCAGATCTCTTCCAGTTAGAATTCCACGTTATCCTCGTCCGTTATTCAGGGTTCTCTGCTGCCGCACCAATTTAGCAAAACATGCACCCATTGCAAGGATGACCCACGAATACAACATTGTTTCAAGTTCTTCGGGAGACATAGACATCTTTTCTAACAGTCTTGCTAAATTCAAACGTTTAATTCGGGCACAATTTTCAGACCCTGTTTTATGTTGACGTATTGATACATAATAAGACAGAACCACTAGTAAACTTGGCTTTATTCAGCTAAAATTCAGTATAGTAAATTATATGACATCAATAGAATAGTGACAATAAACATCCCATGGAAACGAACCATAGAGATATACATCATTCACCCCCTCCTAAGATGTCTGGTAATCCTCTAGATAGGCAGGTGGATGCCTCGAGCGCGTCGAGCGCCGAACGTCTGTAGACCGTGGCTCCTCTGCCCTTGTTTCCTCAGGTCCAGGTGATTCTTCAGCCTCATGTTCAGGACGATTATCTTCGTCATCAGAGGATATGGACACATATTCGTCATCCGAGGGAGACACATATTCGTCATCCGAGGGAATTGGTGCCAGATGTCTATTTGATATTGTGGCTTCTCTTCCATCAGGATATCTAACGTGAGAATAAGTTGGGTTACTTTGCAGGAGATGCCCTTCTTCCACAATAGGGTCATATTTAGAATTACGGACATGCCTTTTTATTCAAATGGGTCCAGGAGACGTCAGCCAGGCAGGTAAAGATACTCCATTTGGACTCCTTCGAGGATGGCTGAACATCCTTTCATGAGGAGTAGCATTGGTGGATGTACACAGCAACGATCGTATCGAATGTAATGCTAAAGATAGGACTTTTTCCCAGTCCGTTATTTCTAGACCTCTGGATTTCAGACTTAATTGAATCGTTCTCCACAAGGTAAAATTAAGGCGTTCAACTTGTCCGTTGCCTTCGGGATTGTAAGGAGTAGTCCGGCTACAAGCTACTCCGAGAGACACAAGATATTGGGTAAGTTCCTGCGACAAAAACGACGTTCCTCTGTCTGAGTGAATATACATAGGGGTTCCAAATATATAAAATATTTTGTTTAAACAGTCGATAACCGTACTTGACGTCATGTCTTTGCACGCAAATGCAAAAGGAAAACGACTATATTCATCAATGACCGTGAGTATATATTTATTTCGTGACTTTGATGGGAGTGGCCCTTTAAAATCTATGTTAAGGCGTTCTAAGGGAGCCGTTGCTTTAATAAGCTGTCCTTTTGTGTTCGCGTACCGGGGCTTGATTTCAGCACAAACCTTACAATTAGCAGTCATTTGTCGAATGTCATTAATTGAATACGGAAGGTTTTTCGATCGTACCCTGTGATTCATGCGAACTATTCCAGGATGGCAGAGGTTGTCATGTAAGGTTTTGAGATTGGTTATGCTCATATGTGCACAAACTCTGGTTAGTGCATCGGCCACAAAATTTTCTTTACCAGGACGATAAATAATGTCGTACTTAAAACAGGACAATTCTAGTCTCCAGCGTTCAATCTTTTCATTTTTTATTTTACTCGAGTGAACTTGGTTAAACATAAAAGCAACCGACTTTTGGTCTGTTATTAAAAGAAAGTGTCTACCGATTAGGTAGTGGCGCCATTTACGTAAAGATTCAACAATCGCCGCGGCTTCTTTTTCAATTGAAGATTGACGCCTTTCTGATTCATTAAAAAATATATAAAAATACATAAATATATAAATTGATACATAATAAGACAGAACCACTAGTAAACTTGGCTTTATTCAGCTAAAATTCAGTATAGTAAATTATATGACATCAATAGAATAGTGACAATAAACATCCCATGGAAACGAACCATAGAGATACATCACGTATCGACAGGTCACACAAATGACATGGCCGGATTCTGCCCTTAAAACTCAATCCAGATTTAATACTGTACACTAATAACTATTTTATGCAAAAATCTTTTAAATTAAATAAATAATAGTCGCAACAATTACGTTTCTCTAAAACAGGCGAGGAAAATCCCTAAAAAAATAAATGTTTTTTGTGTGATATCCTGTTTAATTCATTGCTAGGAAGTGACAATTGCATCGACGTTTGGATACACGCATAAAACAATCAGTGAACCTGTGTAAACTATGCTTGATAGTCATATTAAAAAACAGGTTATAAAACGACCGTGACCTCCAGAATTGTATCTTAATGATTTAACATTAGGATAATTTACCACTTTTCGAATGGCGCGCGTCTTGACGCGTCTCACGTACCACTTTATAAATCGATAATATATTTAAAAGTGCGTATCCAAATGTCCTAGAGTTATTTTGACGTTTCTGCGAAAGTTAAACGTAACAGTCAAAGCTGTCAAAAGTCAAAACTGTGCAGTCTTGCGTTGATCTTATCACGTATTACTGTGTTCGTTGCTGTATTGGATTTTGGATATTTAAAATCGACTTCACGCTATCGTTCATCGGACTTATATCGTATTCTGTTGTGTATATTGGACTTGTTTGCTTGCGATTTGGATTCTGACGCTCACCATGTCTAGGTGCCTGAATTGTAGCAAGACCACTAATCGAATGCGAAGGTATAATGTAACAACTTTAACACCGCTGTTACAAAATACGTTGGCTGAATGGTTATCTATACAATAAGTATGTACCTACATAGTAAATCTTTACATATTTTACCAACAAGTAGAGAAGGACAATATATTTAACTGTCACGTATTACTTTATTGAGTACTATGTTTTTCAGCTTCCTTCAGATAGGGTGATTTGCAATGCATGTTTTGTGTTGTTAAACCAACGCTTGAAAGAAGGCTTACCAGGCAGAGTAATGGACTACCCAATGGTCTGTATTGGTTGCGGATGCTCTGTTATGGGGAGACGTTACTCAGTGCGACACCACACACTTGGAGAAAACAGTCCATTAATCGATATTTTTATTTCATGGAATACCGACAATTCGGTTAGTGTGTTTTTAAACATAATATAGTATCTGAGACTGCACTATAATAATTACCTATTTTAATATTTACCCAATTTACAACGTCTTTTAAAACGGCTGAACATGTTACAGGACCTGAGAACAAATCTGCAAGCCTGTCATTCCTGTTGGGTGCGAGCTAATCGTCACTTGTTAGTAAATATACATTGAAAAAATGATGTACTACAGGAAAATGAACCTGGAGTGCCTGAACCACCTCCTATTCTACTTGCCAATCCACCACCACCGGCTAACACCATCTATCGAGATATAAAGAAAACTCTATTTACAAAACTTAATTATTGTTCTATATTTTATTATATTAAGTAATATATCGCGAACAAAAGGTAAACCTTAAATGTAGATGAAAACATTGAATGTGCTTTATCTGAGTAATAATTGTAATCATGAATTTTCTTAAAAGACCTATAGAACAAGTAGAACTGTACTAAATTACGTAATTACGTAAATAAAAATTCAAGTATTATTTAAGTGTTTTATTGTCAATCGAATTGGGTACTTATTTTTTTAGCAAAGTCGCTTTAGAGAAACCATAATATTCAGAAATATGTGTAAAAAACGAAGTTTTCTTCACTATCGTGGCCTGTTTTGACAACGCGCAACGTTTGTAAGGTCTAACAACTATAGTAACTGAGCATTTACCTCGCGAAGCTGACCATTATCTAGGAAGAAACAAATCTAATACATGCCTAGTAAATAAATGGCCATTATATCTATTGACAACACCATTTCTTGTATTGTTTTGCCTCCGACTCGTTGCTATTCAAAGTCAATCAATCAATCAATCAATCTTTATTGTGGATCATAGGTAGGTACATAATACAGGTGGCAGAAATATAATACATTGTGAACAGCTATGTCCCGCCCGTAGGGCATACAATAATAGGTAAATACATAATAATATTACATACACGATTTGGAATTATACAATAGTCTATTTATTAATGTACAATGTCAATAGGTCACTGAACGCATCACGACTGAGTGGGATTGCTCGTATATTGGTGCAGAGATTTATCTGATAAGAAGTCTTTTATAGAATAATAGCACTTGTTTACTAGCAGATCATGGAGTGTCTTTTTAAATTTTTCTATTTTTGCAATCATTCGAATGGGCCCTGGAATACTATTAAAAATACGAGAAGCTGCACAAAAGATGCTCTCATGCATTATATGAGTCTTGCTAGCTAATGTGCGTAATTTGTCCTTGCGTCGTTCACGGGTGTAATAGTTGTACATGTCAATATTATTTTTGACAAACACTGCGACCTCAAATATATAGACACATGGCAAAGTTAAAACCTTCATCTTTTTAAAAAATGGCTTGCAGGAGTCAGTTTGACATAATTTAAATATAGCTCTAATACAACATTTTTGAGCAACAAAGGCGCGCTCCTTGTCTGTACTGTTGCCCCAGAATATTACACCGTATCTGAGAGTGGAGCTAACGTAGCCGTGGTAAGCTGTTAGTAAAGTAGACTGCTTTGCTATTTTGCTTAATCTGTGTAGTGCATATGAAAATTGTCCCAGCTTTTTGCATACATGATCAATATGATATTTCCAATTTAGTCTGTTGTCAATATGTAATCCTAGAAATTTTGTTGATTCAGTTTCGTCAATGTCCCTATCTAAATAGTGTATTTTTAAGTCATCCGTACGTCTAGTTCGTATTTTAAAATTCATTATTTTTGTTTTGTCAATATTAATCATTAAATTATTTATTTTAAGCCATTCAATAATAAGTATTATTGTTTTGTTAATGTCAGATTCTAGGTCGATTAGATTATCATTAACGAATAAAACAGTGCTATCATCAGCAAATAGTGTAATATCATGATTGGTTATCGACGGCATGTCATTTATATACACAAGGAAGAGCAGAGGGCCCATAATACTCCCCTGAGGAACGCCAAATTTAGCACTTCCAGATTCAGAAACATATATTTCTTCGGTTTTATTACTTGGATTAAACGTCCTTACTTCTGTAAACTGTTTCCTGTTGCTAAGGTATGAGTCTATAAGTTTGTACACATTTCCTCTCACACCGTATGCATACAACTTTCTCAAGAGGATTTTGTGATCGACACGGTCGAAAGCTTTCGACATGTCCATGTACAGCGCGAGAGCTGGCAGCCCTTTATCCAAGTTGGTCAGTACTTTATGTAAAAAGTTATATACTGCCAAATTTATGGATTTGTTTTTCCGAAAACCATACTGATTAGGTGTAAAAATGTTGTTTGATTCAAAGAAAGTGTTTAGGCACTTTTTTTAAAATCCTTTTTATTATATCTCTCGCTTCTTCCCTGTTCATCAAACTTAAACTATTATGAATACATACCTGTAAGCTTTATTATGAGGTACTGTATGTTAATGTAACATGAACATTTTTTGTCAGGGCAATGCTCTATACAAATACCGGCCATGTCCTTTATCATTTAATGTTAATAATTGCTCTTTATAGTTTAGAATATTTTTATGTTTTAATTTTTTGTTTTAATTTTACTCTTCATTTGTTTAACTCGTGTTTTAATTTCAAATGCTTAATTTAATTTTATGTTCATGTGTTGTTTAATTTGATTGTTTAATTTTAATTTGATTTAAATTTTATTGTCTCCAACTTATACAATTCTAGATGTTTAAAATGATGATGTATGCATGATGTGTTCTCCTATAACTGAAGGAGCACAAATCTTCATAGAACGCTGTATAACAATGCATGTAATGTGTATCCTTTGTTGGAGTTCCTTTCCGAATAAAATAAAATAAAATAAATATTCGATTCTCATTCCAAATATGTGAAAAAAATAAATGCCTCATAAAATTAATAAATTGTTAACACGCGCGCCAGATACCCATCGAAAGAAGAACGGATCATAACTAGAAAGAAGAAAGAAAGAAGAAAGAAAAAACATTTATTTGGCACACAGACACACACAGTGCAGAAAACCACATATTAAAAAAAAATTAAAACAATAATAAAGAAAAGAAAAAAAAAAACACTGCGTGTCTCGCGGTTGCGCCAAATAGGTCCAGTTCAGCAAAAAATGCCAGACAACTACGTTGCCTGACGCTGGTTTTCAACTGAACCCTAAATCAAGTGAACGGCTGAAAAATGGTTCATTTACTCAGTTATTATTTATTACAAATGTGTAGTGTTTGGTGTAAATGTAAGGAATGATATAATGTATTTGTTTATGTGCAGTAAATAATAAAATAATAAATAAATTGATGAACAGTGTCTCAAAATTAACAGAGATAAATATTTATATATGTATAATAAATCTATCAATCGTGCAACATTCCATGCGCACAAAACATAAACCGGTTGTGAGGCGACTCATCTTTGCCCCACTGACATGCTTGCGGGTAGTGCATCTACTATGCCTAGGGCAGCTAAGCGCAACGGAAGAAGTGCAAAAATATCTAAGGACAATATTTTACATTTATATAAATTTACGGGTACTTTATAATAAAAGGATGTAAAACATATTTCGAAGTAATAATGCATAAGTATTTTAATGCTATCAGTAAAGTGAATTGTAGTGTTATGCAAGAAAGGAGTATAAAATAAAAAGACTGTGACTGTGTTAGGTATAGAGAAGGTAGGTAAGTGTCATTTATTTTAAGCAATATCTATTTAAATGACTCTGTGTGTGGCGTGTGTATATATATTCATATATTATTTATTTTTAGTTGCGGGATTACGATGACTGGAAGCAAAAATAAAATTTTACCAAAATGAGTAACGATGACGACATGGCGACATGGAATGCAAGTAGGCCATACACAAAGGGTAAGTCAACATGAAAATAAGTTTTAGTAGAAAATAAGTGTAAGCAAAAGTACAGAAATATAATTATTAACATTTGTATTAAGAAATGTGTCGTTTTCCACAGGTCTCCCAAGTACGCGGGAACGCAGATGTCGCGGAAGGTGACCAGACAGAGCGGTGCCAAAGGAGTCTTCGTTACCCACATGCCGTAGATATGCCTAAGCAATTTTTATATTTCGTGAAAACATATTTAACTCCATGTCTTGCGAATAAAACAGTTTATATTAGAGAGACGTTGAGAGTGACCATATCCAGTTTCCTTTGCGCATCTATCAGATACTGCCGTAAACGCGTTCTAAACGTATGGATTGTGCCTAGGTCTCTCAATGGTGGAGGAATGTTATTCCATACCTTAGATGCAGCGTATCGGAAACTGCCTCTGAATGCTGCTGTTCTATGGTGCTGCGTTGAGAGTTGCTGTGCACAACGCCTGGGCGCGCATTCCCGTCTACTAGTTATCCAGCTGAGCTTGTCGTACAGGTACCTCGGTGTCTTAGTCTTGACGACCCCAAAAAGAAGGCAGGCTAGATGTAACTTTCGCCTTGACTTCATTTTTAGAATAAAGTGTTTGTTAAGAACAGGGGTGACATGGCTTCTAGGGGGAACTGCGTAACAGAAACGAGCGCAAGCGTTTTGGACTCTCTGTACAAGTCTGTCGGTGCGAGCCAGCAAGCGGGGGCCGTAAACCGTGTCAGCGTAATTCAGTTTAGATAGAACAAGGGTTTCGACTAACTGCTCGCGGAGCTTCTCCGACAGGAAGGGTCTCATTTTATACAGCAATTTCAGGCGATAAAAGCAATTTTTAACGGAGTCCGCTACGTGTTTCTCGTATCTAAGGCTGCTGTCCATACGCAGTCCGAGGTTTCGCGCCTCATCAACTCGCTCAACAGGTTCACCCATAAGCGTTAGACTTAGGCTTGCAGGCAGCTTCTTTAACTGCTGTTTCGTACCAAACAACATGTATTTTGTTTTTATTGGGTTTAACGACAAACAATTCTCATCCGCCCAGGTGGAAATTCTGTCAAGATCATCGTTGATATCCTTAATAGCTGATATGTAGTCCTCAGGTTTAAAAGACAAATATAATTGTACATCATCTGCATAAATGTGGTACTTGCATTTCTGAAGGCATTTTATTACGTCTGCACAGTAAATAATAAAAATAATCGGACCCAAAATTGATCCCTGGGGAACCCCTCTCTCTATTGCAGAAAGGTCCGAAGTCAAGGTATTACCGTCCGCCAAACGTAATTGCACAAGTTGCTTTCTGTTACCTAGGTAGCTTTGGAACCACTGTATGGCATTATCGTCAAACCCGTAGTACTTCAATTTTGAAATTAGCAATGACACATTTATACAGTCGAATGCACGTGAAAAATCAAGAAGCACCACCAGTGTACACATGCCCTTATCTTGTGCTGTCAGAATGTTGTCGGTAACGTCCAGCAATGCCGTGGAAGTACTCCGCTGCTTCCTGAAACCAGATTGCAGGTCAGGTAGCAACTGGTTTTCTTCCAAAAACTGAGTCAATTGACGGCATACTACCCTCTCCATTACCTTTGGCAGACAGGGCAGAATACTTATTGGCCTTAGGTCTTTAACTTCAATAGGGTTGGAACACTTGGGTATGGGTCTGACTATAGCAATTTTCCATTGATTTGGAAACTCCGATGTCCATATGGAGTAATTAATTATATTGGTTATAGTTGGTAACGTATTGGGTAAGGTCAGGGTAAGCATACTCAAGGTTATCTGGTCGTAACCTTCCGCGTTGGACTTGAGCTCAGTAATAATTCGCGAGACATCGTTTTGGTCTACCGGGGTAAGAGTGAATATTGCTCCGCTATATCTGTTCGACTCATAGAAAGTTATAAGTGACGTACTAGCAATCGGGTTGCCTGGAACGTTCAAAAATGTGTTATTTATTAGCTCGGGGTTTCTAAAATGTGAAGGGAGGTCTTGTCTTTGCTTTGACGGTACAAAAGTGGACTTAAAAACTACTTCACTCTCTTATCATAGGTGAGTGACCTGATGCAATTGCGAGCAGGGTGTTCTTTTTTAAGAATTTGAGAGCCTTCTTGCATTAATGAAACTACGGTTTTCTTAACGATTTTAATTGTTTTATTATTATTTCTATTTTTATTAGTCATTATGCAAGCGTATATTATCGCGTTCATAAAAATATTCCTCGCCTAACATAACACTGTGTATATGCTATCTTTATTTAAAAGTCCTACATTGATTCTCCGGTATGCAGTTGCCATTTTCTTCTCTTAAGCGATCCTTGCATATGCAGCCGCTATCACATTCTTCTTCTGGCATGTAGGGACACCCCGATGTGTTCACCTCTTTTTGAACAACAACGTACCCTTGCATACATCGAACGTATATTTCATTGGCATAAATATTAAAATATATTTCATACACATGGAAGACTGATCACCATGTCAATGAGGAAATGTTTACTGCCCCTAAACTATCGAGCCTTTGGTCCACCTACCTTGTAGCGGGCTTACCAACCCAGCGGTTTCAGTGCAAGATTCCTTTTAAGGCTATCTTGGCATTTTAGGCTACGTTAGAACTTTTATGCCTTATTGTTATCTTTATGGGTAAACTGTGGAACTCCATGCTCAGCTTACTTATAACTTGACTTAGAGTAGCCGCGACTTCATTTTTCTTTTTTAAACTCAAAAAGTCAAATTGTTTATTTCCATTAGACCATGAAGACACTTTGGAACGTCAATTGCGTCTTGCCATAATAAGCCTCCTGAGCTTCAACACCCTGTTTAAAATTACTACAAATTCTACTTACATTCACATTTATCCTCTAGTACACAGACGCCTTCTTTATTCCGCAAATAACCCTCTGTACAAACACACCCCTTACTGCAATATTTTGGGTCCATTCGGACACAAGGCACAGACTTGTCTTTTTGAGTACAGTTTAGGGCTCTGCATTCGGCTTCTATGCATGTCGAGTATCTTTCGTTGTCAGGGCAATCTTCAGCTGAAAGAAATAAAAATATGTTACAATCTATGTTTATATGTTAAATTATCTGCCTGATAGATTGTTAATACATTAGTAGTTTTGCGTTCCAGTAGTAAAGCTTGTTGAGACCGCTCTAGAATGGGTTACTTGTTTTAAATATCTGGGGCACTGGGTCACTGAGACGCAGACAGACAATAGTGACTTGGAGAGGGAACGTGGGCACTGTCAGTCAGGAGCAATATGTTGATCCGGAGGTTTGCAAAGTGTTCAAAGAACGTAAAGGCTACTTTGTTTAGAGCATATTGCCAATACTTTTATACCTGCAGCCTATGGGTCGACTATACGCAGAGGGCTTACAGTGCCTTACGAGTTCAATATAATAACGCATACAGGGCACAGTTGAAGCTGCCACGACACTGCAGGGCATCGGGGATGTTCAATGAGGCACGTATAGATGACTTTTATGCTATCATACGCAAGCGTGTCGCCTCCCTGATGTGGCGGGTGCGGGGCAGCGACAACAGTCTCGTGTTGACTGTGGCAAATAGGGCTGATGGCCTCTTTTGGAAATACTGGACGAAGACGCAAGTGTTGTCTACAAACCGTGCCCAGAAGTAGTACCTGTACCTATATGACATGACTGATTGATTTTATTTTGATACTTATATTAAGTACTGTAGCTGGTAGGAGTGGGTGATGGTGAGAAATGAGGAAAAACGACACTTGAGTTTTAACAGACCGACTAGGACGGAATGCGCGGGCGCGCTAAAGGGCGCGCATTGAGTGTTCGCGGGAAGTTTTTAACACGCACTGATCCACTGATCTAAATCGTTCGTTCTGCAATGGCGGCCGCGGTGGTAGGCGGGGTGAAGATGTCGCGCATTAGCCAATGAGAGCGCCCGTATGCAGTCCGTTCTTGAAGGTCAATATATTTATTGAATAAAAGGTACGACCATTACGACATACACTGTGGTCGTAGAAAACATACTTAAATCAAAGGTATACAGTATAAAGAAAAATTAATTTAAAAAAGACGAGCGGACCATGACACCGTCGTCAACATCCTGCCCCTTAGTGTCGTCATCGTCAATGCGACACTCATAACTCATGAGGAAAGCTACTCGTGTGGCCGGCCGTTTGATAATACCCGTCTTTGTTTTAGTGTCTACGGTCCTTACCCGTCCGTCAGCTCCCGGATAAACTTCATGAATGATCCCCTTTGGCCAGACATTCCGAGGGGAAGCGGGGTCCACTACAACAACTAGGTCACCTACCTTTAGCTGAGCACCCTCGCGGTCCCATTTCTTGCGGGGCGCTAGTGTAGGCAATACCTCCCGGAGCCACCTAGACCAAAACAAATCAGCCAGGCGTTGAGAAATACGCCATTGCTTTCTTAGGTATAAGTCGCTGTCGTCAAAGACACCTATTTGTGGAAGATTAGATGAAGAACCTAACAGGAAATGATTAGGTGTTAGAGATTCTGGGTCGCGTGGGTCGACGGAAACATGTGTCAAGGGTCGCCCGTTAATCATATTCTCAACTTCACACAAAAAAGTTAGCAAGGTTTCTTCTCTCGGAGCTCTTTCTTTTAGTACCACTTTTAAAGCAGTTTTGACACTCCTTACAAGACGCTCCCATGCACCACCCATATGTGGACTGGCCGGAGGAATAAACTTCCACTCGACTCCCTTGTTTAAAGCTTCAGTTGTTAATGTTTGTTGATTTTCGAGTAGTTCTTTATAAGCCCTTTTCATTTCCGTGTTAGCCCCTCTCAAATTAGTCCCGTTATCCGAAAACATGGTGTGTGGCCAACCCCTACGAGCGGCCATTCGACGAAGTGACATTATCATGGAATCAGTAGTAAGAGTAGGCACTACTTCAATATGAACCGCGCGCACCGTGAGGCACGTAAATAGTACGCCGTACCTACGCGCCCTCTGCCGACCGACCGTGACTTCTATAGGCCCGAATAAGTCTACTCCACACATAGTAAATGGTCTCTGGTGATGCGTAAGACGACATTCGGGTAGGTCACCTAGGCGTGGCGGCGAAGGCATGGCTCTTTTAAAACGGCAAATTAAACATTGTTTAGATATAGTGCGAACTGTAGGTCTTAGTCGAATGAGCCAATATTTTTGACGCAACTCATTAACTACCATTTCGTTACTAGAGTGCGCGGCCTTTATATGATATTGAGTAACGATAAGTCGCGCGATATAATCATTGCCATCTAAAATTATTGGGTATTTAGTGAGCTGATCTACATCCTTTACGTTACCGATACGACTGCCTATGCGTAACAAATTATTTTTGTCTAATATCGGGGTGAGTGACCTCAAACGGCTATCTTTATTTACTTCTTTGTTTAATCTAAGTAAATTTATTTCATTTGGAAAAGAACATTCTTGTGAGTAACGAAGTAACATTAGTTCCGCTTGATTTAATAATTTTTCGTTAATTACTTTAATTTCACTTTTCTTACATTTTTCAATAAACAATAGAACAGTTGCAGTACTACGTAATAATCGCAGCCAACTAGAGAATCGTCTTGGATCGGGAACAGGTAAGTCTCTTATTATATCATTATCTTGAACGACGTGTACTTTTTCTAATATTTCATTACTAATTGTTTTTATTTCAGGTTGTTGCGGCCAGCAAGAACGCGGCTGGTGTAAGAACGACGGGCCCGAGAACCACTCCGAATCACCTGTCAATACGTAATCGTTATTTTTTTGTCGCCAGGTCTGCGACGTTCACGCTTGTGGGCACATATCGCCACTCGTCGGATTTACTCAACTCATCTATTTCTCCTAGCCTGTTCGCGATAAATGCTTTATACGTTCTACAATTATTTTTAACCCAGTGTAAAACTGTAGTCGAATCTGTCCAGTAGAAAACTAAATTAGGTTGTAAACGATGTTCCTTTTTAACACTATTAGCTAACTTACATGCTAACACGGCTCCCTGCAACTCAAGTCTAGGCACGGAAACCGGTTTTAAAGGGGTGACTTTACATTTACTCGCGATAAACGATACGGTTACTTGTCCGTCGCTGCTTTCGCGACGCCAGTATGCGACAGCGGCGTACGCGCTCGGCGATGCATCACAAAATAAATGAAGTTCCAAACTAGCTAAACTATCACTCGTCTGATTACACGAAAAATAACAACGCGGAATTCTAATATTATTTATCTCCTTAGATTGATTAATCCACTTACAGAATAACTCATATAAATTATCATTCAATTTTTCATCCCATTTAATATTAAGTTTCCATGTTTCGCGCATTAATATTTTTCCCTTGATGGTAAACGGTCCTAAATATCCGTGAATATCAAAAATAGACATTACAATGCTTAGCATTTCGCGCTTAGTAGGTATTCGTTTCAAAAGTAAAATATCTTGCGGAATACGTTTAAAAGATAAATCTAAAGCTAACTGATCGCTGCGCGGGAACCACAATATGCCTAATGCCCGCTCCGCCTGTTTATCAAAATTGAACTTTATTGCTATGTCGTTAAGACTGTCTTTTGGAATGTCACATAGCACACTAGGTACATTGCTGAGATAGTTACACATGTTAAATCCACCTTCACTATGAATTAATGAAATTTCTCGTATTATTTTTCTAGCTACCTCCTCATCAGAAAAGCTATCAATATAATCATCCATGTACTGATTGTTTTTTATAGCCTTCACGGCGTCTGGCATCTGTTGACTAAATCGTGAAGCATTTTTATTTTGATTGATAAATTGGGCAACAAACGGGGAACACGACGGGCCTGTTGGTCTAGTGGTTAGTTACCCTGACTGCTAAGCCGGAGGTCGTGGGTTCGATTCCCACCCAGGACAAACTTTGTGTGATGAGCACGAATGTTTGTTCTGTGTCTGGGTGTGATTTATCTATAATATGTATGTATTTAAAAAATATATAAGTATGTTTATCAGCTGTCTGATTACCATAGCACAAGCTCTGCTTAGTTTGGGATCAGATGGCCGTGTGTGAGTTGTCCCAGGATATTTATTTATTTATTATTTATTAACAATTCGCGCCGAAAATAAGTGACGTCATTACATACTTATTTACAACGTCGCTGCCTTTCTCCTTCCACAAAAACCTAAATGCATTTTGATCGCATTTATGTATTTTAATCCGTAGAAACATATCTTTTATGTCTCCTATTATTCCTATAGGGTTCTCTCTAAACCTAAACATTATACCATATAAAGATTGTAATAAGTCAGGCCCTTGGAGTAGAAAGTCATTAAGTGACATATTGTCACTTTTGGCGGCGGCATCAAAAACCAATCGCAACTTTTTTTTGTTTGGGTTGTCTACACCAAAGTGCGGTAAATACCAAACGTGGTTCGTCTCTGAATCGAACCTGCACTCTGCCTCAGTCAGTTTACGTGCGTAATTATTTTTAAGTAAATGTTCAATACGTTCGCGATATCTAATTTCGTATTCTGAATTAGAAGACATTTTTCTTTCTACCGACTGTAATCGTTTTAATGCTACGGGATAAGCGTCCGGCATAACAAATTGATCGTACTTCCATGGAAGCTTGACCGTCCACTGACCGTTAACTAACTCAGCTGACTCGTTAAGGATATTTACGGCTCGTAATTCTTCAATATTTTGACGTGGTTTGTTACTGATACCAATTGAATCGAGTGAAAATGAACAGCGAATTAAATCGTGTAATTGGCTCAAATCGATGTCTGTACTACATTTGGTATCTTTAACGACAGCTGACTTACACAATGGTTTATCTACACGTGTAAAAAAATCAAAACATGACGTCCCGCTCGCGCCCGCGCTGTCGTAGCTCGGGGACGAGTCGCGGAGCGCGTGCGCGGCAAGCTTACCTGAATCACATGTCGCCGCTCCGTGCGCCGCGGCTGGCTCGCCGCCGGCGCCACCGACGCTGCCGATGTTGTTGACGCGCTCGGCGCGCTTACCAGTGAAGTCAGCTTGCCAGGCTCCGTGCACACACCAGCCCAATAACGTTTGCGTGATGTATGGTCCGCCCGGCTTATAGCTTTTACATAAAATAGGTGCAATTAAATCATAGTTGTCCTGACCAATTAATATTTTAGGTTTAACATTGCTGTCACATATTATAGGGTTATTATTACTGGAATTTATTTCACAATAATTTACATTAGAGGTGAATAACTGTAAGGGCAAATTAAGTTCTTTGAGTTTACGAGCACGTAAGTTGAATTTGTTACCGTCACTGTTACTTATTTTACATTTAATTATCTCAGTCTCGCACAATAACTCGGAGTCCCATGCACCTGAAGCACGCATTGTGACCTTTTCCCCGTGCAGACCGACTTGATCGGCAAGGTCGGCCGCGATGAGGGTCACTGTTGCGCCGTCATCTAAAAGTGCATGCGTGGCCACGCTTGACCTGGGTCCATGAATAGTGACCGGCACTATTTTAAGCACTACATTAATCTTTGGTTTAATCACTGACACTTCGAGACACTGCGCGGCGCGGGTGCTAGCGTGTGAGACGAGCTCACTATCGGCGGAGTCGGGCGCGGGCGTCGCGCTCGCGGTGTTGTTGGGTGGCGCGGATGTTTCGCGGCGCGCCACTTCTGGCTTCGTCCAGTGCAGCATCTGGTGATGAGGCCCCCCACAGGCCTCGACGTTGCAGTTTTCCGCAGTACACTCGTCCTTGTCCGGGTGCCGAGCACCGAGACATTTGAAACATAACTTGTTTGCTCGAACAAATCGCCATCTATCCTTTCTCATGGCTCGCTTGAATTGACTACAGTCTGGCAACGCATGCTTGTTCCTTTTGCAAAACTTACACTTGCCGGTAGTGTCGGGGTCACTGACCTTAACAGCTGTTAGTACGGAATGACGATCGCTATGCTTTTTCTGGTGTTTATTGTTGTTAAAATCATTCTGGTATTGTATGTGGCTAACTCCCGACTCTGCAACCTTTTGTGCTTCTCCATATACCTAGGAATTTTGCCAGTAGTTCTAATTTAGACGTTTCAGTGTGTTCTCTGTTTTCGTGTAGGTATTCTACCCATTTGCTTACGAGTCCTGTAGGTAACTTGGATACGACGATTGTTAACAACTCTGGACTTTTCAAGTAATCTAATTGTTTCAATGTAGTTACGGCGGTGACACAATTTTTTATTTTTATGGCGAACTTCACAATTTCGGCGTGGTATGAGTGTGGTAGTGGTGATAACTTTTTCAGTTGTGATATAACTTGCCGCATGACGTTTTCTGGTCTGCCGAACCTCAGTTCGAGCGTTTCTATAATATCGTGGGGCGAGCTCGCTCCCATCAGCAATGCAGCGGCTGCATCTTTTGCGTCGCCGCGCAAACACTTCCGTAGACGCCACACATTTTCCGTATCACTGTACTTACATACCCGTGACGATTCATAAAACGCTTCCCGAAATTGTATCCATTCCAACGGATCTCCAAAGTACAAAGGCAGATCCTTCGAGGTGGCTAGTCTAGACAACAGCACCTTATTGCCCGTGTCAGAATTAGACGAGTCGACAGCCTTCTTAATCGCGTTTGCCAGCTCCTCGATGGCGCGATGGGTACTCGTCGCGGTAGCAGGTGGTATAGCCGTCTCGTCGCCGTCAATGTTGCGGTGACACTCACCGCCACCGACAGTCGCTTTGTTGCCATCGTGCGACGTGCCGGGTTCAGCAACAGACTTATCCAGCCATTTTTCCACTTTGCTTTTGTAGGAAGCTGATGAAGATTGATTTGAGCAGCGCGATTTTGACTCCAACTCGGCCAAGTCCATGGCCAATTTCTTGTCGACCAATTCTTTTTCGATGCGAGCTTTTGTTTGAATTTCTTCCATTTCGATTTTAGCTTTAACTTGAGCGGCTTCGTATTCCAGTTGCTGCCGCCGTGTTGCTGACGACGCCGCGCGTGATTTGCAACTACTTTTGCACTCGCCGCCATCTTGTCGCCTCAACATCAAGCTCGAGGTATTTTGTGGGCATACATCGATATCTGAGTGCACTTTCCCGACTTCTTTTACTGCATCCGTTCTGCTATGCAGCAGATCTGATTTGGATTCAAGCTGTCTTCCTTCTTCGTTAGCCAGTTGCTCCTTTTTCATTTGTGCACGTGTTCTCACGACATGCGGTGATCGGAACAACGACATCCCTGCTACACAGGTTTTGCTTCTCACTATCAATAAACTATGCGGCTCGATGGGCCAGCTTTGTAGCTGGTAGGAGTGGGTGATGGTGAGAAATGAGGAAAAACGACACTTGAGTTTTAACAGACCGACTAGGACGGAATGCGCGGGCGCGCTAAAGGGCGCGCATTGAGTGTTCGCGGGAAGTTTTTAACACGCACCGGCACTGATCCACTGATCTAAATCGTTCGTTCTGCAATGGCGGCCCTGGTGGTAGGCGGGGTGAAGATGTCGCGCATTAGCCAATGAGAGCGCCCGTATGCAGTCCGTTCTTGAAGGTCAATATATTTATTGAATAAAAGGTACGACCATTACGACATACACTGTGGTCGTAGAAAACATACTTAAATCAAAGGTATACAGTATAAAGAAAAATTAATTTAAAAAAGACGAGCGGACCATGACACCGTCGTCAACAAGTACTATACTAACACTAGTTTTTGTAATTTTATGTATTTACTAACAAAATGTGGATTGTAATTATCTATAATTAAATAAAATGAAATGAATGAATAAAATAATGTTAGCAGGTGGTGGATATTAATAAAATAATAGAATCACATGTAGACCCTGTCAAATCAATCATTGTCCTAGAGGCAAGAAAAGATTTTTGGAAATTCGACTGGTAAAATAGTGGTTGGATTTCGTGTCGGTTGGATGTTGGATGTCGAACTTACACCCACTTGGGCGAAGCCGTGGATGATAGCTAGTTTATTATGTTATCGTAGACGTTTTTTAAAGTAATGGAAGTGTACATGTGTTTGCTAAGTTTTATGATATTATAGACTTTAATATTGTTGTTTAATCTTAACTTACAATCACATTCGTCTTCCGGTACGCAGTTGCCATTTACATTTCTTAAAAAGAATTCCTTGCAAATGCAGCCACTGTCACATTGTTCTGGTGGAATATCGGGACATGGGACTTCTTCTCCTCTCTCCGAACAATATTTAGCTCTGCACACACCTTGCATACATGGGACTAATTCTTCGTTGGCAGGACAAGATGATGCTGCAAGAAAATTTAATTCATTAGTAAAATAACCTTGGGATACACATTAATACACAACAATGAATTTAGAAGACATTATGAAGTTATTCTACATTATTCACGGTGTTTGGTAAGACGTGGGTTACATTAATAATAAACGTTTATTTCTCTTCCTGACTACTACATTGACTATTCATTATTCAATTCTCATTCCAAATATGTGAAAAAAAATGAATGCCTCATAAAATTAATAAAATGTTAACACGCGCGCCAGATACCCATCGAAAGAAGAACGGATCATAACTACTTCACTCTCTTATCATAGGTGACTGACCTGATGCAACTGCGAGCAAGGTGTTCTTTTTTAAGAATTTGAGAGCCTTCTTGCATTAATGAAACTACGGTTTTCTTAACGATTTTAATTGTTTTATTATTAATTCTATTTTTATTAGCCATTATGTAAGCGTATATTATCGCTTTCATAAAAATGTCCCTCGCCTAACATAACACGGTGTATATGCTATCTTTATTTAAAAGTCCTACATTGATTCTCCAGTATGCAGTTGCCATTTTCTTCTCTTAAGCGCTCCTTGCATATGCAGCCGCTGTCACATTGTTCTTCTGGCATGTGATGTTGTCACCTCTTTCTAAACAACAACACCCTCTTGCATACATCGAACGTATATTTCATTGGCATAAATATTAAAATATATTTCATACACATGGAAGACTGATCACCATGTCGATGAGGAAATGTTTACTGCCCCTAAACTATCGAGCCTTTGGTCCACCTACCTTGTAGCGGGCTTACCAACCCAGCGGTTTCAGTGCAAGATTCCTTTTAAGGCTATCTTGGTATTTTAGGCTACTTTAGAACTTTTATGCCTTATTGTTATCTTTATGGGTAAACTGTGGAACTCCATGCTCAGCTTACATACTTATAATTTGACTTACAGTAGCCGCGACTTTATTTTTCTTGCCATAATAAGCCTCCTGAGTTTCAACTCCCTGTCTAAAATTACTACAAATTCTACTTACATTCACATTTATCCTCTAGTACACAAACGCCTTCTTTATTCCGCAAATAACCCTCTGTACAAACACATCCCTCAGTGCAATATTTTGGGTCCATTCTGACACAAGGCACTGACTGGTCTTTTTGAGTACAGTTTAGGGCTCTGCATTCGGCTTCTATGCATGTCGAGTATCTTTCGTTTTCAGGGCATACTCCAGCTGAAATAGTTTTTAATATTATTTATTGCAACATTTTTTTTTATACGGAATGTTTTTTTCAGCTCCGTTTTAACATGTTATTAGAAAAATAACTACCTATTATTTGTCTTAAAAATCTACACCGATTAAAAACCACACGTTTCAAAGTACCATAAGCTATGCATAGCATATATACAGGGTGTCCCACGGCAATGCCACATGGAGGGAAAGTATCTTAAATATTGTAGATAGAGCATTTTACTGAAAGAAGACATTATTTGAATTTTGAAAACATTTTAAACTGCATTTATAAATATTTAAATAATTACATAGTTGAACCGGGAATCGAACCTGTTACTCGAGAAAATTAATTAGCTTGTACTTTTATCCTACAGATCGAAAGGCTTCATCACAAGGATTATTTTTTGCTAAATAACATAGTGTCAAAAATAGAAGAAAGACCATGTATTTTAACATTTTTAATACAAAATTAGTCAATTTTTCAAATGCTCAAAACTAGTCCTTTCTTCTTGAATACAAAGTGATAACTTTGATTATTTCGATCCCTGACGATTTTTCGGTCCTGTTGTGGTGGATATTTATTTATTTAAATGATGCGTACTACTTAATTGGGTAGA
Organism: Athetis lepigone; assembly: GCA_033675125.1. Lineage (NCBI taxonomy): Eukaryota > Metazoa > Arthropoda > Insecta > Lepidoptera > Noctuidae > Athetis > Athetis lepigone. The sequence continues at coordinate 16,337,995 of CM066229.1, read as the reverse complement.
TTAATTAGTAATAAGTAGTTATGATTGTCAATTGTATGTCCTTACGGCAATGTAAGCTTTTAACTTTTCAGAACAAAATTTTACATCAAATGTTAAAATTCACGGTCTTCCCTTTATTTGTGACACTATGTTACTTAGCAAAAAATAATCCTTATGATGAAACCTTTCGATCGGTATGGTAAAACTACAGGTTGATTATTTTTTCACGAGGAACAAGTTCGATTCCCGGCCCAACCATTTAATTATTTAAAAATCTATGAATGCCATTTAAATTGTTTTTAAAATTCAAATAATGTCTTCTTTCAGTAAAATGTTCTATCTACAATATTTAAGGTACTTTCCCTCCATGTGGCATAGCCGTGGGACACCCTGTATATTACGGTAGGCATATTTGACTTCTCCTAGCAATAAAATTAATATCAATTACATGAATACTTTTTTTTGAAGATGGGAAATCATCAAAATGACTTCTCCGCCCTGGGCGGGGCGGAAAGGAGTGTCAGAATTTTACTGACTAAAACCCAGCCTTGTTCCTTTGGTTACCCTTTATGTTCCGGAGCCACGGTAACTATTAGAACTATTCCGCAACCCATTACTTAAATACTCACGACATTGTCCATAAGGTACGCAAACCCCGTCAAGTCTCCAGAAGCCTTTGACGCATCTGCATTGTGGGTTACAAGGCAGTATCAGCAATATGTTACCGAACCCTGTGGGACATTCGCCAGTTGGCGTGGCTTGGCTGCAGTCATCAGTGGGGCAGAGGGGTGGGCAGTGGACGAATTCTTCATTAGGTCCGATGCAGTCGATGACAGCTGTAGAAGAATTTTAAATTATTAATATCACTGTTTGAATAGTACGCAATTAGAGGTTGCAAAAATTCGATAATTTTAATTTTCGAATATTCGAATATTTATTCAGTGCTATTCGAACTTTATTCGAATATTTAAGAAAAAATAATAAAACACAGAATATCAGCGTTTATTGGCTTAGGAATTATATTTTTATGCAGATAAGTAAACCTAGCACAATAATTATTTACTTATTCAATAAAATTTTAAAACAATTATACATGAAAATGTTAATAGTCAATAGTCAAATCGTTTATTTTCATTAGGCCAAAAAAGGCACTTTGAAACGTCAATTATAAAAGTGATTCTAGTTGCCCATTCCAAAATGTAGTTTCGTATGGAGAAGAATGGGCAAGAAACTTCATACTTACTCTTTTAAAAATAATAAATAAATAATACAAAGTTTGTTTTTTTACATGGTTAAATGTACATTAGAATGAATATAATCCAAAAACCATTTCCGTCAAAAATTACATGTATATAATAAAAAAACAACTACTAATTTATATAAATTAGGAAATGGAAGCTACATAATCAAAATCATAAAATCATATTTATTTTGTAAATAGGTTAATGTCAGCGAGCAGCGAGCATAGTGTTCACAAGTTTACAAATAAACAGCATTCCTCAAACAATGAAAGTAATGTGTGAGCCAGCGCAATGTATAATATTAGAAAAGAGAAAAAAAAAGTGTCAATAATTTCTAATTTGAACGGCAGTTAATCATTATCTGTTTGAATTAGCAACCTGTTTGGTTTTGTCTACACTGTGAACTGTAATCAAAACAATTATATTATAAACATTCCGCAACCCCGGCAGGCGTGGCCTTGTAGGGCCCCTTCTTGTGCTGCCTCCTTCTCTTTGAGGCGCGCGTGGAACAAAACACGCCGTTGACGCGGTCCTGGTCCTAGCCGGGCGGCGAGCAACCCATCGCTCGCTATCCGCAGAACCGCGCCTACGGTGGCCGGTAGTCGTCTTGCGACTCTCGACGTCTTCGCCTGGGTCTTAGTCCGGGGCGAGAGGTTCGTCGTTGCCTCACGCGCGCCGCCGCTTCCTTCACTAGCATAACTGCTGCGCAGAAGGAGGTGACGGCATCCCATTCCGTCTCGCCTTGAAGCATTTCCTGAACCAGCGCCGGGCGCGAGAGGTCGCCGCCGCCGATCGCCTCTACGAGGACACGATCGCCTCTACGAGAAATAAATGTCTTTCTCTCTTGTTAATAATAAAACAAAAAGTATCACATACATACGTAAATGTGTCGTAAAAACGTTACTGTTTTATTTTCATAATATGCAATATTACACTTAAAAATCAGATTCATCAATTATAATTCGGAATCAGATTTACCTATTATAACATTTTAAACAAATTCAACTCTTCTGTTAATAATAAGAACAAAATAAACATCTCTCGCTCGTTAATAATAAAAAGAAAAACTATCACATGTCACAAAAAAATCAAATTCGTCAATATTAATTCGGAAAAAGATCAATTTTAAAGTCGTTCTCTCTCTTTAATAATAAAAACAAAATAAAAGTATCTAAAATCACTTCAAAAAAGAAAATGGACCACTTTACACATAAATAACAACGTGTTCTGTAAGTGACAAAATGGCGTCGAGTCAAGCAGTGTTGCCAACAACAATTTTCAAGCTCTATCAACATAGACTTTAAACTGATATTTTTTTTGGTAATATTCGAATATTCGAATAAATATTTATTTACTATTCGAATATTAATTTGGAAAGAGTATTCGAATAATTCGAATATTCGATTGCAACCTCTATACGCAATGTACGACTTTGAGTTACTTGAGAAGTCGAGATGGCCCAGTGAATAAGGCACCCGCCTTTCATGTAAGAGGTTGTGGGTTCGAATTTGGGCAAGTACCAACGTGACTTTTGCAATTCATATCTACTTTCTGAAGTTTATCTTGGACATCACTGACATCCCGTGCCTCGGAAAGCACGTAAAACCGTTGGTCAAGGTTGTCATTCGTAGAACTTTGATAGTCGTTACGGGGAAACCAGAAAGTCTGAGTCTGAGTGGTGAGTCACTGGGTTGTGGAAGACTGATAGGCAGTCGCTTCACGTAAAACACAGGTATCCAGATCCGGTTGGGCTGGAAGCCGACCCCAACATAGTTGGGTAAAAGTAGCGAGATGATGATGATGATATTGTACGACTTTGAATTACTGAAAGTTTAGACAAAATATTTAGAACTTGTACAATGTCTCCTTTTAGGTGTCACAACTATGGGTGCAATGACCCCTTACAGGTTGCACACTGAAAATACAATGAACCCAAATGTACACAAAGCAACTTATATAAGTTTACAGTCACTACATACATAATGTATGTGTGAGTAAAATCAACTCTTGTATTTACATTGCCTATTTGTTAGTGTTTGCTTGACAATAACCTGATGTCCACGCACACAAATACAATTATTAGCAAGACTTCGTCATATTTGGCTTTGGAAAAATGTATAGTCTACCCTCAAAAATTAAGAATCATGTATACGATTCTTAATTTTTGAGGGTAGTATATTATTTAATAGTTTAGTTTCATCGTTACATTGCTTTTGACTATTAACTCACAGAACATCTATATCGGACTTACGTTACGTTTTAAGACATTATACCCTGCTTGTTTGGAGAAGTGTTGTTTTTTGTTGTGTTGATTTAGTTGTGAGTCAATATGAATCACTTTACTATACCTTTGAGAGATGAGAACTGAAATTGTTATTTAGCATGAGCAAAACGCTTTAATATGTGAAATTGCGATGAAGATGAAGATTTTGGTGAGTAACAAAATAATTATTCAGTTTTTTTTTTTTCATTATTTATGATTCGAATGATGTTACATCTATACTAATATTATAAAGCTGAGGAGTTGGCTTGTTTGGCTGAGTTGTAGTTTGGATTGAATAATTATATGTGTGCTAGATGGCCTATTTATCACGGAAGCATAGCGGATAAAACTTTATAGCTTCCTTATAATAATTATATAATATAATGTTTTTTTTATATATTACATATATTATTAAATAATTTTATTATATATATATAACATTATATATAGATTATTATACATATTATAATTATTTACATCTCGTTAATTATTCTTGTTTTTTTATAACAATATTTCATTTTTGTTCACAGAGAAAAACTGTAGGTGCACCGCTATACAGACACGAGAAGCATTGATCGTTGTCGATCGGGGACCACCGCAGGATTGGCATACACAAATGACAATGCGCGACACCGTGATATGGTTGTTAGCTTGTTACGCATAAAGCTGAGGTCTTCTTGACTTCGTCACGTTACAATATGTGCGGAACCAGCAGCTGGTTTAAAGCGTCGTAGGCTATTCCTTCCCATTATTCACAGGCAAAACCGGAACCGTTTTATTTTTTACAATAATATAGTTATACTTAATAACGAAAAGTGTTTTAAATTGGACAAGGAACGTCGCAAAATAGTTATTATGGCGTAAAAATAGTGAGCGTAATAGAAAAAAAAAATGTAAGTAGATAATATTACCTACTGTTCTGAACCCAATCGAACCTAAGGGCTCATATGGTGCTAAAAGTTATAGATAGTGAAGACGCATCAATCGGATATAAATATAATATGTGGAGGTAATTTCATTTATGTGAGTGATGTTATTGTTTGTGAGGTTACAATTGGGATAACTGTATCTTAATATCTCACTAACATGTTTATTCATATCATAAATAAATAAATTACCCACTTAAATACAAAAATTGTCATTCATTCTTGTCCGATTTAAAATAATTGTCATGCATAAAACTTTGTTTTTGAAATTATCATAAAAATCTACTGAACAATAAATATTGTTGATTTCTAATTACAAATTGTTTCATTTTTATTTCTATTCTATTATAAATTACAAAAATAAACAACAAACTAACAGAAATGTTATTAGAAATGAAAAAAAAAACAACACAGTTTGTGAGGTTCGATCCTAAGTCAAATAAAAAAATGCAAAAAGAAAATAAGGATTATGTGATTTGAACCTGTGACGCACAGTTTATCGAGTGCCAGGCTTACACACCTACGCCATCGAGTTACTTACGTGAGAGTCTGAATTTGTGCTTCTTATTTTTGGTTTATATTTATATTGTCAAGCAAACGCGAAGTAGCTATTGACTACCTACAACATTAAAGTTAAAGTGACAAGTGCAAATGTGTGCATAACAACGGGTCTATCTTACAAGTAGATTTTACGCACACCAAGATTATGGTAGTATGCGTATGTAAACTTAAATAGTTTGCTTTGCGTACATGATGATGAGTACAATGACCGATTTATATACTGACTCTATTCAGATAACATAACGATGAATATAATGTCTCCTTACAGGTTTCTTAATGATGAGTAATGTGACCGTTTTCAGGATACAAGTGGTGAGTCAATGCCCATATTCAAGGTTACATGAGCTATCTCTTAAATTTCTGGTAATAAAAAAACGAGGTTTAAGCACTTACGGCAGCTCTGAGCATGTATGCAAGACCCGTTGCTAATGCGCCGATGGTTGAACCCACACTTGCACTTCGGAGGAGGGCAGACGTCTGGTATAACGCACGGTCTAGTCTCAACGTCTTCAGTCGGGCAATAGTCGGAATCGCATTCCGCTGGGCAGCTGTCCAGAATTTCATTTTCTCCACATGTTATTGGACCTGGTGATAAAAATCAATAACTTTTAACAATTCGAACCTTCAGGAGTGAGTCGAATTGTAAAATTATGCGTTTATTTTTTTACTTATTTTAATTGCTTTCGTCTGTTTGTGCCTTCATATAGTTCTCTTCTGTTTTTTGCCTGCTAGGAGTCTTTTTAAACTTTTTTATTCTCTTTAAGCAAACATAATTAAATGTACTTTTAATTTCAACCGAATTTAAGTCACGAACAGTCAAAATGCGGACGCTCGGCCACGTTTAGGCAGTGATGTATCTCGCGTCCAGGAAACTATACATTTTATTACCATAACAATTAATTTCTACATTCTCTATACATATTCTAAACACTTATACATGAACTACTCGTAGTAAACGTTACCTTGAAACGAACACCAGACATTTTTTGTAAATTATATTGTATTTCTTTTTTTGTTGATGGCAACTAGTGTTTTTATAAGTATGTTAATTGTTATCTTTTAATTGTTTTTTGTTGTACTGTTTTGTGTGTACCAAATAAATGGTTTATTTATCTATGTATATTACTTACATTGTTCAGCAGGTACACAAGTGCCGTTTTCTACCCTCAAATAATTTTCCTTGCAGACGCATCCTTCTTCCCAACATGGTCTTCTTGGCACTACTTCATTAGACTCTACACAATATTGTGGTCTTTGGATCGATTTCGTGCAGTAGGTAAATATTTCATTTTGTGGACATTTCTTGACTGAAAAAAATGAAGGCATTATTTCATGTATGTTTTATTAAAATAATGGTTAAATCGAATTAGTGCATACAGTTTAGAAAATAGTAGGTATTATTTGATATGTATAGGTTGTCATTGTATTAATTAATAGTAAAATGTTATATGCAGTTTAAAACCAGAGGTATTCCTGCCGTAGTTCGAAACGGCATGAGCAATTGAGCATTGATTACAATTCTCACTGAGCTAAAGGCTAATTGGCGATTAAATCGCCAATTAGTCTTTAGCTCGGTGAGAATAAACTTATATTTATATAAAATCTCAAATAAAGAAAGTTAATTAATCTAAGTCCGAATTGAAAAGTTCTTTTAGCCCCTCAGCCATTACGCAATAAACAAAATTACTGCGGAAATTTCACAAATCAAACATATTTCAAAATGTAGAAATATAAAAAAAAATCGAAAAGTTTCATTTATAACATTTGTTATAAACAAAGAGTTGAATTCTATAGCTCCTTCATTTGTGCTTACCCTATGATTAATCACTGTAATACATACATTATTATGTATAAAAGACAAAACCAACGTATTTTTTCATAAAAGACTATTGTATTATTTTACATTAATTACCAAAAATGACGTGAATGTGTAAGTACCATTTAAATAAATGGGTTTGTGTTCATAAGCTATTTGATCTACAAACTGTTCATTGTCGTCTGCTTCCACTTGTGTAAATATGTATAATCTATTGTTGATAAATAAAATAAATTATTTAAAAAGTTAAAGAATTTGAATTACTTCAGGGTTAGACATGTAAAAGTCGCTTGTTAACGTATTTTCAAAATATCTTCGCTTTGAGCATAGAATGATAACAGTCTGCAAACTATATTAGATCTTTTTTAAATAATCTATTTAGACAACGTTTGAGAAAGCTACTGATCCACGAAGGTATAAATTGTTCAATCTTGCATTTCAGAACTTAATTTTGTTTCTGAATTTTTTTCCTAAAACTACTAACATAATAAGCGGAATCACTAAAGATAATAGCAATCGGGTATGATCGGAGGACTAGAGGGAGGACTTCGCCCATGCCTGTAAAAGTGCAACCATGTAAAAGTCGCTTGTTAACGTATTTTCAAAATATCTTCGCTTTGAGCATAGAATGATAACAGTCTGCAAACTATATTAGATCTTTTTTAAATAATCTATTTAGACAACGTTTGAGAAAGCTACTGATCCACGAAGGTATAAATTATTCAATCTTGCATTTCAGAACTTAATTTCGTGTCTGAATTTTTTTCCTAAAACTACTAAGATAATAAGCGGAATCGCTAAAGATAATAGCAATCGGGTATGATCGGAGGACTAGAGGGAGGACTTTGTCCATGCCTGTAAAAGTGCAACCAAAAGCTACGAGCAGCTTTTTTTAAACATAAGTTTAAAAAAATTGTATTTTATTTTTATTTTTTAATAGTATTTATTTTATTTTTTTATGTGTATTTTAAAATTATTGAAACAAAAAAGAAATTAGGATGGTATACGCTTTTTTATTCCTTCATTTGTTAATCCCGGAGTTTCAGTTAAATTTCCGGGTTTCACTCAGCGTTTATGGTCATAGAACCAAAATAGCTCTACCTTCTCCGTTCACTGATGTAAACACTTTAATATCAGTCGCAATAGTTTTATTGTGTTATTATTACATTAAAAACTTGCAGACATTTTTACGAGTAACGAACTCACGTTTACATATTTATTATTTCGATATCGTTGCCGGCACCAGATACTCCTAGTAATAGTACTAAAAAAGTAGATAGTCATTATCAGTTAGTCTGCATAATTAAAAAATAAAAGAGTTTTTCATTTTACCAAAAGGTATTTACAATTTCTTGATACATCTTTCTACCTACTACATTTTGTTATTTCAATAGTTTTATTGAGCGCTATCAAAATAATACTGCACACTGATTTAAATTTTCTAGGGTGACCCTGGAAATAAAGTTTTAATTCCTAGGGATGAATAAGAGATAAAAAGTTGTCTGATTTAAATGAAAATAAGCCACATCAGTCACATCAGACGTATAGTATGTCGTGGCCGCTATTCAAATACCCATGGTGCATAGAAATGGGAGCTTTAAAATGAATGAGGTATTAAAATAACCTGAAGGCGATAGCTCATCTGTCTGCTCTCTTAGGTATATGCTATATACGTATATGCCTGAATGTGATTCCATTGTGGTTGAAAGGCAAAATGTGTTATGTTATTGATGGCATATAAACGTGGCCCACTAGATTTTAGATAGTCATGCAAAACATGGGTTCACAACATATGTCTTGCCGAGTTGCCATCCTAGGCATAAATGTGATATGTGTCATGTGCCTGTGGAAGGAAAAGAACAAGGTAGAAGCCCACTTCGGACTGACCAAATCCGCACCACGCAACACAACAGTTTACGATGCTCTACACTCGGTAGCAAATCAGCACAAATGGCTTCAATTGTGCACCAGAAGCTTCTGGGAAGTGGTGACGATGTTCAGCTCTGAGGTAACCGATGCGAGGAGGTGGGATATGTGCATATAATTACACTGGCATGGCACCCGAACTCTTTAAACCGCAACGCAGGAGTCCATTTACTTACAATTTACGTTGGTTTCCATTTTATTAGGTCTGTTATGGTTTTTATCATTTTGTATTTAATTAAAGTAGCTAATTAGTATAAAATCGACTTGATAAAAAGTTTTATTGGATAATAATGATAGGCCTAATCGTATGCAGGTGAACACCATTGTTGCATCCGGTGACGATCGGGTGCCTTTTTACGTTTACAACTTTGTTACTAGGCAACTCGATATATTTTTTATGGCATTTAGTAAATAAGCTTGCTGCTCAACTGACGTTAAATGGTCATCACCGTCTTTAGACATCTGCAATACCGGAGGGTTTGCAGGTCTTTTGACATCACGGAGAAAAAGATGATTATTTTTTCTCAAGTTCCTATAGTTACACTTCATACTAGGACACAACAATTGTTACATCTTTTGACGAGCTTATCACAAAACTCCCTCGGGTTCTGTTGGGCTTGACTGGCCGTAACATTAACCGCCCGATCATGGAATAATGTGTTAGACCTGCAGGTACGCCCAAGCTTTCATGGCTTGTGAGTTACTTGCCAAGTTTTTGGTTACGTCTTAAGAAATTGTATCTGTAATCGATATAAGTATCGAACATTTTTTTTAAGATGTCGTCACAGAATATAAATTTTAACTTTGAACGAAAGCATAAAAGTAAACTCATGTACTTCTTAAATAAGAACTAATAGTTATTTTTACGTAGCGTACGTGCGCGTTGACATGGTCGTTTGGACCTATGGATCGCCAGTTTAGTTTATTGCTGATATGGGACCCATTATGTTAGTCGTCGATCCTAGAGGTCGATGTAGAGTACTTTGGGAATCAATGCGTTTGACACACAGAAGGTCAATTTGTAAGGGATCAAGAAGCACCTGTAGACAAGAGCCCCAGAAACGTACCTATGTAGATTACAGCTAGAGCTCGTTTCGATCCAAATAATATGGCAGAGCTAGGTATGGGAAGGTTATTTGGTCGAATTGTTCATTGGCAAATGATGATTCACAGAGCTGATAACTTAGTTAATGTAATATGTTTATATTTTTTATATGATGCTACTTACTTTTGCGACATTTAACGCGCCTGGAGATGGCTGTTTCCGCTGGATCACTAGACTCAGATGGTGTCGGACTATCTGGCGATATACTTGTAGTGGTAGCATTCTCGCTTTCTGCTAAAAAGAAAGAGAAAATGCTTTATTTCAGTTTTTGGCACGTACGTATTTGAATTTTTAATTTGTAATCGGCCAAATGCATGTGGGACTATGTGCATTGTTAAATTTCATCTTTGTTTAATTAATATTTTGTCATGCTTTAATAGAGTTATTTTGTACAAAAAGTCTTTGAGCTAAGTCTTAGAGAGACAAAGAATCTGACGGACATTGCGAAGCTTATAAAAAATATATACAATGATAAAAAGTATTAACAACTTAAAGGTCAGTCTGCACTTACCGTAATCTGTGCGTCCATTCAAAAATACAGGATAATATTGTGGAGAAACCAATACTAAAGATAAAAAGTTTTGCAGAGATACGAGAAACGGGTTTTTACCTATAAATAAATGAGTTTTCCTTACCTGCGTTTACAGCTAAAACAAATATGTTCGCCACTAGAGCAACACCAAGGAGTAATCTAACCGACATCGCGACTAACCCACGTCTAAATAAAAACAGCAATACATTCGTATATAAACGGGTTTTTTAAAACCAGCTGTTTTGCACGTTATTCAGTGACGTAACTCTTGAAACTACATCAATTAGTTTGACTCGAGGTAATGTTAGCTAAAAAACCGGCCAAGTGCGAGTCGGGCTCGCTCATGAAGGGTTCCGTTCCGATATACGGTTTATGACGTATTAAAAAAAAACTATTTACTAGATCTCGTTCAAACCAATTTTCGGTGGAAGTTAACATGGTAATGTACATCATTTATATTTTTTTTGATTTATCATACTCTTATTTTGGAAGTTACAGGGGGGGACCAACATTTTACCACTTTGAAAGTGTCTCTCGCGCAAACTGTTCAGTTTAGAGAAAAATGATATTAGAAACCTCAATATCATTTTTGAAGACCTATCCATAGACATCCCACACATATGGGTATGATGAAAAAAAAATTTTTGAGTTTAAGTTCTATGTATGGGGACCCCCAAAATTTTTTATTTATTTTCTATTTTTGTATCAGAATCTTAATGCGGTTCACAGAATACATCCACTCAGCAAGTTTCAACAGTATAGCTCTTATAGTTTCGGGAAAAAATGGCTGTGACATACGGACGGACAGACAGACAGACAGACAGACAGACGTGACGAATCTATAAGGGTTCCGTTTTTGCCATTTGGCTACGGAACCCTAAAAACCTAGTTCATATGGGTTTTATAAAATTGTTTAATATTCATATAAGGAATTAATTATATTATGGACTAGCTTTCGCCCGCAGCTTCGCTCGCTCGAATTTCAAAGGTTCCTATTTTCCCCTTTAGGGTCTGAATTTCCAAAAATCCTTTCTTAGTTACTTATCCTTCTTAACCTTTCGAGGACCAAGCGACAGCCGGCTGTCGCGCTGCTATTGTCTTTCAATTATGTCTCGAATCACGTGTTTTCGAAGGTTTAATGAAATACCCCACAAGGTTCATGTTTCTAGGACCAGCCCAGTCATTTAGCCAAAAAAGGTATTTCAATATAAAGAATTTAAGGTATTTTAATATAAAGAGTTTAAGGTAAACTACCTCAAATTCTTTATTTTGTAATACCCTTTTTATTTATGTACCGATTTAAATGTAACAAACACCAAATTTTGAGTGGAGAAATTTAAAAAGCATTAGTGAAAGCCGCAAATCGGTTTAGCCATTCTGAGATAAGGGCGCATAAATGTATAAACAAACAGACAAAAAATTAAAAAATTATTTTGGGTTCTATTTCGTTAATAAAGCCACCGTATTGTGGCGACATCTAACGCCGAACATGCGAACTACAACTTACAATCCTGCATAGCGATATATGAGTTATCGGCGACATTAGAACGTATACAAAAAAACCCGACTAGAACAGTCGGGCAGTAGCCCACCAGACACAATACCCGTCTGGTCGGAGGATCCTCCCTTTTTAATGGAGGATGAGGGACTTTACACTCTGTTCCTCATCCCACTAAACTATAATAGTTTTTCTTATGTTTCTTCCATTCAGCGATCTCTAACGATTTCATTATATATTATTAGTAGTATTGATTGATTCCATGTAGGTACTTACGTCACGCCGATGGATGATCTCTGGGTAACGGGGATTAATGTGGCGCAAAGTTACTCTTTTGACGTCATAATCGTGACTTCAGTAGAGAAACAATACAGTCAACATTTCTGCAAACAAAACTGCATTCAAAGATTTTCGGAAATTCGCTTGTCACAGTCGGGAATCGAACATGTAATCTGTTAGGGACATTCATAAGGATCAAATCTCTTTAATAAACATGGTTAAAAAAACCGTGAATTTCAATTCTCGAGAATTTAATTATTGGTTTTCTTCTAATTTCATTTACCATGTTTGTTTGAAATATTTGATCCCTACAAATGTTCCCTATCGATTAACGTCATAAAACGAAATGAATGCAGTTTTTCTAAATGAATGTTTCCTTTGAGTAAAATAATCTATACTTATTAACGATTTAAGGTAGTTTTCTTCTAGGGCCCATTAAAAGTTTCTACTCTGTGTAAGTGCGAAATCATTCAATATAATTATTTAAAGCTAAGCAACACAGTCACTTACTTGGAAACTATTGCACAAAATTGACGAATAAATAGATTTGAACACAATCAGTATGGTACTTCTATGGTGCCCGCTTCTCGTGTAAGAGGTTGCGGGTTCGAATCCGGGCAAGTACCAATGTGACTTTTTCAATTCAAATGTACTTTCTAAAGTTGATCTTGGACACCACTGACATCCCGTGTCTCGGAAAGCACGTAAAACCGTTGGTCCCTGTTGTCATCCGTAGAACTTTGGCAGTCGTTACGGGTACTCAGTAGTCAGAAAAGTCTGACGAGTCTAACCATGGGGTATCGTGTCGCCCAGTTACTGGGTTGTGAGGGCTTGATAGGCAGTCGCTTCACGTAAAACACTGATATCCAGCTGAATCCGGTGAGGCTGGAAGCCGACCCCGACATGATTGGGAAAAGACTAGGGAGATGATTATGATGAATTCGAATCCATCGGGGAACCTTCTATTAGTTTAGTATTCTGGTTTTACTATATTCTTGAGCACATTATTAGTACATGATTGTCTATAATTTGTTTCACCTACCTATAATAGGACTGTTCCTAAACTTGTGATTGTTTATACCATCCAATTTTATACGTCTAAATGCATCTTTTGTATAACCTAAACTATTCTCAGTTAAGTGAAATGTATTTTTTTATGAGAATAAAGTGTATTAAACCACAAACTCTTTGCGCAGGAGTTCATCTGGGTTTTCTGTTGGAAAGCATAGTTGCTGTATTCCGGTTCGAAGGGTATGGAAGGGTGCCGGTCAAATCTACGTCTCTGGTATTTCAAAGTCTTTAAGCGGGCAATCAGTTTGATTGCCATTACTTGAAAATATAAAGTTACCTAATAGGGATAATGGCTACATTAAAAAATCGCATTCTGAAGGTAGACCGTTCAAAAATAACTGGATTTTACGCTTGATCAAATAAATAAAATAACCATACATTTTTTTTGGGAGTGGCAAATCATCAAACATTTGATGATTGACATGACAGGGGCAGGGCGGGAGGGCGCAACGCACAGAAGTCGCTAGACTAATCCTAGAGACTGACACTTGCATTGTGAGTTATTTGTGAAGAGTAGATAACCACTATTGCCCTTACTAATAATCACTGTGTAAAGTTATGCAATGAATAAAGCCTCTGTAACCATACATTTTTTGACGTATAAACCTGTCATAACTTTATGCAGCGTTTATTAGTAAGGCGCTAAGAAAGGATTTTTATTATGGAAACATCTGAAATCTCGAAAAAAATATCAGCTGTTTCATATATTACGGTCGGAGGGCATTAAACTTTTGTTAGGAACAGCTGTTTTTTTTTTTTTTGCGATTTCGGAGTTGGTTCCATAATAAAAGTTGTTTGTTTTCGTGGGTAGAATTATCTCCTAGCGGGTGGTGGAGGACTAAAAATTCACCTAGTATAATTGATTGATGAGTCACAGTAAAAAACCTACAGCAATATTAACTTTTATTTGCCGTTAAAATAACGTAATAGGTAAAACAGATGATAAACAAAAGAAATAATTGTATTTGGAATGCGAATTTCGTGATTTGGTGCACGATTAAGGTAGTATTAGCTTGTAGGTACTACTTAGGTAATTAATCGTTGTTTCCTTATGTTCAGATAGTAACAAAATAATTAAATAAAAAGAAACATCTTGGGACATTACACTCGGTCATCTGACCTTAAACTTGGCAGAGCCTGTGCTTTGGTAACCAGACATCTAATATAGGTACGTACTTTTATAATTTATAAATACATAATATCAAAGGTAAATTACACACAAACACTGAACAAACGACATGATCGTTTGTTCTGTCTAAGAAGTCATTAGATGGTTTACAATAAATAAATAAAAAGTTTGTCTTGTTTAGGAATCGAACCCACGACAATCACGGTTTAGCAGTGGTATACCATCAGGAAAGTCAAACCAAAAAAGCATACAATATACGGTCGAATTGATAAACCTCCTCCTTTTTTTGAAGTCGGTTAAAAATCGACTGTTACTTTTACCTTTGAACAATAATCAAATGGACTGAAAATAATACGATGCATTGTTTTTATCATTGCATATAACAACTGACGTTTATTTTATCTTGATTTAACTTCCGTTAGGTATTTCCTATAATATTGTATTATCTACATGACATTATGATTTTAAATCCGGATTGTTTTGTTGTTAACATATACTAACATATAACATACACGTACAGGCCGAGATAAATACAATGTGTAACTGAATTAATGCACTTTGAGAAAATAGTTTGTTCAGAATCGTTTACTGAATCGATATTTGTAATTTTTAATATAGGTAATATTTTATCCCAAAAATAATTAAAACTATCTACGTAAACTGCTGTCACACTTCCGCTGTACAGTCAAAACAAACTAAAATGGATGAAATACCTACTACGCTAGACCCTTATGCAAGTGCAACTGTGTGCATGCGTAGATTAATTTGTAATGTGACTATTGTTAACGACGCAGTGGACTGTATATTGCTGCTGTTCCTGCGCGTGGTGTTAGGGTGAATCCTTGAGGCCTTTTCTTCGTGTGACGGTCGAATTGGGGTCGCTCGGTGAAGTAAAACGCATACGAATAAGCACTATCTTCATTTATTTCTACTTCTTGATCTTGAGGCCGCCGCCGACTGACTGAACCGTTTGCTCGCGACACAGGCGGCTTTTATTTACTCGGCAATAACAGATTCTGACCTGTTAGCCAATCAGCGGCCGCGCTCCTTACAAAATTTGAGAATCTTTTTACTTCTACCTACTTACATGATTCCAGAATATCGCTGTAACTTTTCTGACTACCTGGCACCTTTCCATTTATCACTTTGAAATCTTTGAGGGTTTTTAGGCACTGCGCGCGTAAAACCTAGGTATCCAGGCACGAAAACAACACATATCAATTTCAGTGTGCCTGGATACATTACCTGAGACACTACTATGAGTTTACGCGCGCTTCGTACCCAAAACCTCCAATTATTTAGATGTTTTGTGCAGTTAGCAGCGAAATCTAGGGCTTTAGGCTCTGTCTATGCCCTAGGTTATCTAGTATTACATAAACTAACTAATTATTAACTAGATTTCGCTACTACCACACAAAACACCCAGTCAATTGTATGTGCCAGGTAACAAGCAATAAAATCAGTACGTACCTATGTACGTACACCTATTCTAGCTAGGTACTTTATTTTAGACCATTTCCTAAGCCCTATGCTCAGGGAAATAAAAAATATACTACATATTTCAGCGCCTGACCAAACTACCATCATATTTATTTATATTAAAACTACATGTCAGGCGCTGCCTACATCAAACCTTATTGTTTTATTGAACAAACTAAATAACATTTACTTAATCATGTACGTCTTACTACATAACAACAATATATAACTTAAAAAATGCAACAAGAAACATCATAAACACACTATAAGCTACTATATTCTCCCGGCTCCCGGCGCCATCCCTGCAGCAGGCTCGTCGTCCGTAACAACTATAATTTTCTCCCACAATCTGTACAACTAATTTATAAAAACAACAGTGTTTTAAACATAATAATAAAAATTCAGTGTATGTATTATGATTATAACATAATATTCTAATTGGGGTGTCTGGTGGTGTGCGTTTATTCCGGGACGTGTTGTATATGTCGCAGTCATCTGGTTGAATCAGCTATTTGATTGTATGACTAGCGCGTTCATTGAATGGTGACATTTAATTGAATGACTAGGCCGAAAGGTGATTGAACAAGCGTCACTCAACGTCCAACTAGATAGCTGATTGTAGAATAGCCCTTTGAACAGAGCGGACGTAAATCAGTCAGGTGATTGTAATTTAGTTCATTTTTTTTCCACAGCGGCGTTAGTAGTCACCGAAACAAATATGGCGTAAAATAGCTCGCGCAAATAGCACTGTCTTGATATTATTTTGAATAAATTTACTTTAAAGTGACTTATTCGTAATAAAATAGTGTGACAGCATGAATTTACCTTTTAATACACCGCCGCCGTCGGCTACTTTTAAAGTTTTTTTTTATTAAAATCATATTAAAGTGTATCATGTCATGTCACCATTTTTGTTATGTAAAGGAAGTTAAGTTTTTAAGTTGCGAACTTATGGTCACCCTAAACAAACATTACAAAGTCGACTATATCCCATTTAACGACAATGCTAAATGACGTTCAGTCAAGTCGTTGAACGTTACATTAAACAACTTGACGAGTTGTCGTTTAGTCATTCAATTTAATGTCGTCATTCAATTAACGCGCTAGCCATACAATCAAATAGCTGATTTAACCAGATGACTGCGACATATACATCATGAAATCACGTACTTTGACTTAAGCCGGGCCCAGACGGGTGTAGCGTGTAACGTATCGTGTAATTTAGCGTCAATAGTGTGGGCGGCACACAAACTCAAAGCGAATTGTATACTTGAATCAATTTGAAGTCAAGTCAAATCCGGGGTTGCGGAATAGTTCTAATAGTTCATCTGCATCGGGTATCCTGACCACTAGCACGCAGCGGACGCGCAGTCGGAGTGATGCAGTACTCCGACTTACTGGAGCATCATATGCAGCATCACCCCGACTCACCGGGGCATCACCGTAGACAGTTCCGACTCACCGTGAATTATGCGGCACTCGGTTCCGACTCACTGGAACCTTCCACTGGCCCGGCAAGCATCATAAGAAGATGTATGGATGACTCATCCAGTATCGACCTCCGATCTCGGAGGGGAGTGATGTGGCGACATCTATCGCTAAACATGCAAACTACAACTGACAATCCAACATCGCGATATATGAGTTATCGGCGACATTAGAACGTGTACAACAATCCCGACTAGAACCGTCGGGCAGTAGCCCACTAGACACAACACACGTCTGGTCGTCGGAGGATCCTCCCTTTTCAACGGAGGATGAGGGACTTTGCACTCTGTCTCTCATCCCTCTAAATCTTTAAAGACAAAACTCAAAAAAACATTTATATTTTTTTCGGTCCATGCTTAAAATAAAACAATTGATTGAATTAAATTACTAAGTACCTACCGTGTAAGGTAACACGATGGACATAGGTATTGAAGGAGGCTTTTTGATTGTCATTCCAAATAATATGTAAAAAACAATACTTGTAATTACTTATTACCAAATGCCTCATAAAATTATCAAATTGTTGTACCCATCGAAAAAAGAACGGATCATAATATCTACTTTACTCTCTTATCATAGGTTAGTGTCCCGAATCCCGATGCCACCGCGAGCTGCTAGGGTGTCCTTGTTTGGAACTTTGAGAGCCTTATTTAGATAATTCAACTACAATTTAATATTGTTTTATTATTATTTTTTTCATATTCTGATGTCTTGTTCAAATAATCTGTTTCTAAATAAAACGAGTCTTTTTGCTCACATTGGCAGTATTTATAAGGTGTTTATTATTGATAGAAGACACTGCTACATGCGAGTTTGCAATTTTGTGTTGTCCTTCGCGTGGCTTTAATTTTCTTTAGCTGAAACAGAAAACGATTTTTTTTTATTACATATGGGCTTGCTCTTGGTCCCAGACTAGCCCGAGGGCATAGACGGGGCCTACGATGGAACGAGCTCACCCAAAAGAGGTGATTGTTTTATTTGGTTGATTACTTTGATAGTAAAGTACCTATAAACGAAAGAAATATTTTGAATTTGGCTTATCGAATTTTAGTAGCCAATACTAAACTTCTGAACTGATGCAAATATATTTTAGTAACCTTTTATTTTAGACGCACATTGTGTTGGGCCCAACCATTTCTGCCTCTGATCACTATCTATAGGGTTGCACTGACTAGAAACAATGGCGGACAAAAAGTCTGTGGTACGCTCTTATTAGTACAACAGTAAGGTTATACTTTGTCTGTCCGTGCAATACCTCACGTCGCTTATCGGTGCAAGCTGACAAAAAGCTACCTAATGGCAGTAATAATAAGAGCGCGCCGGTTATTTAATCCGTCATTGTTCCTTGTCTGCGCAGGTCCACAAAGTTACAGTTTAACACTTACGGCACTCATTATAAGGTATACATTTCCCGTTATTCCTCCAGTATCCCTTGACGCATCGGCAGGCTGGTCTGCATTCCAACACAATTAGTATATTTCCCAAAAGGGGACATTCGCCGTCAGGGGAAGCTTGCTTACAGTCGTCAGTTGGGCAGTATGGTGGACAAGCGACATACTCCTCGTACGGCCGGTCGCATTTGAATGGAGCTGTAAAGTAGAAGAAATATTTGTGAGGAGGAATTTGCTTCCCAGTAGGTATTTTGCAGCCCAATAGCCTAATCAGCCGTTCATTTAACAGCTAGCTTCTTTATAATATGAGTATTAAAAATTTTGAACTACGATCGTACCTACTTTTTATCCAATTTAGAATCTGTAAAATCCCACAAAAGCAAAGATTGATAGTTTTATTAATGATGTAAATGCTAATGGTTATTAAAACGGTATTTTTTTACAATTAAAAACCCAATTACCTTTACAATACGCCTTAATTGCATTGGTCATCAGAAATTCAAATGACAATTTATTAAGAAACACTTGAGAACATAAAATGCATGAGTCATGGCCTAGGAAAGTTCCTATTAAAAAAAACAGATCACGAAAAATCTGGTTACATTTTAGCAACAATATTTTTGTCGGATTAACTAGTTTCCCGCAGCGACTGCTTGGACGAAAGGTACTCTCCCTCTCATGTTCCGCCGCCTCCTTCGCTAGCATCTCTGCTTCGCCTTCGCAGTAGGAGTCAACGGCGTCCCAATCCTTCTCTCTCGGACCATGGCTTGAGCCAGGGTAGAGATGGTCTTTAGAGAAACTTGAAGGAAGATAAAATAAAACGTCACTCACGGCAATCCCTGGTATCAATGCAAGTTCCGTTCACCGCTCTTTTCATATTGAAGTTACAAGTGCAGCGAGGAGTACCACATTCTCCAGTATTGGTACATTCACTGAACTGATTCTCTTTTGTCGGGCAGTTATCCTTGAAGCAGTCTGATGGGCAATTGTTCTCGCTTTCCCCGGGATTGCATTGGAGTTGCACTGGAAAACAAGAAGATCGTGAAACGTGGTTGGAAAGATCAGGGAAACATGCCTACACGAAACTGTAACGTAATCACACAATAAATATTAATTAGTACCTATATTCCAGACGACGTTAGGTTAGATCATAATATATCGCTATAAATAAATAAATAATCGTTTATTTCAAGTTTCAAAGATCTTTGAACTGTAGAAGATAACTAATATGGTTTTTTCAAAACCTAGATTCCAAAGATAAGGACCGATAACTGAACCTTGAGGACATCCCATGGTTAGTGCTTTAGTCATAGAATAATGTCCAAGCTTAAGTTTTGCAGAACCATTAAAAAAGTAAGAGTAAATTAGATTATATATGTTTTTGTAGCAACCACGAATTTTCATTTTTAGTAATAGCATGGGCCACCATGCGTTATCAAAAGCCCCAGAAATATCCAGAAAGATCCCAATTACGTATTTGTGCTCTGATAAATTAACGATTTTTCTAACAGAAAGTGCCGCGTCGACTGTAGATTTACCTATAGTAAAACCGAGGTAAATCTACAGTCGACGCGGCACTTTCTGTTAGAAAAATCGTTAATCGGTTTTGATGATTTTCTCGCGATTCCGCTTCCAAGCGGCTGTTCACTAACAGGTTATGCGGACGATGGCCTGCTGCTCATTCAGTCTAGTACTCGAGCTGGTCTTGAGAACTTGGCTGACGCTAGCCTACGTTTAATATCTCAGTGGGGTACTCGCAATCGTCTCACCTTCGCACCACAAAAAACCTATCAACTTATATTAAAAGGTAATCTCAAATCGTGGCCCAGTATAAAATTTAATAACGTCCCGGTTAAAAAACAACAATCAGTATGCTACCTTGGTCTGGTGTTAGAAAAGAACTTTTCATTTATTGAGCATATTAAAACAGTAGGCGAGAAAGCTAAAAGAAACTTTTATGCCTTGACGAGGATATCTAAATCTACTTGGGGTCTTTCATTCTTAACCCTCAAAACTATTTATGGGGCTACCTACTTGGGTTGTTTGTGTTACGGTGCACCTGTTTGGGCCGATAGAGCTACTATAGGGGCGGCACGTCGGAAATTGCTTCAAAGTCAACGTTTGGCATTGATATTTTTATGCAAAGCGTATAGGACGGTTAGTACTGAGGCCCTACCGGTACTTGCAGGTGTGCTTCCAGTAGATCTTGAGGTGCAGCGACGTGCTGCAATGTACTACTCCGCGCGGGAGGCCATGGACACTAACTTTGTAACACAGCGTGACCTTAATAGAATTTCTAGATTACTTAAACCGCAGACTGAAGTCTGGGAGGAACTTTTATCCGAATGGCAGAGTAGGTGGGATAATTCCACTAAGGGCCGACACCTCCATCTGTTCTTTCCATCCGTTCGTGAGCGGCTGGCTAGGACTTGGCTGGAGGTGGATCACTGTGTTGCCCAATTTCTCACAGGTCATGGCAATTTTAAGAGTAAATTATATTTCCTTTAAACTAGTTGCTTCGCCTTTGTGTCAATGTTCTGCATTGGGCTGTGAATACGAACAATCTGCACATCACATCTTATGGGAGTGTGTTCTTTGGCAGAATGAGCGCAATATAATGTTGGATAGTATACAGGTTACATCTGGTGTCGTTTACTATGCGGACCTTGTGGAAACTAAAACCAATTTCCGTGCGTTCAAGCGCTTTTGCCATACCTATTATTGGAATCAATTGTAACAGCTCACAGTTTTAGGACCCAGTAATTTTACTACAAACTGTATTCCGTGGTGCTAGACAATCTGGGCTTCTCCCAGTTGTGATTGCCCCTTTGTGCCTATTGGCCTAGTTCTGTTCTGTCTCCTGCTTGTTATGGAGGGAAGTGGAAATATTTATTTTTCTTACTCCTCCGCAGTTCTTTCTGATTAATTTCGTTGCGGGATCCAAGACAGTTGAATCGTTTCTCCGGGACTCGTCGAGCTTCATTGTTTCGGCGCTTTTCTGGCGGACTCCACTGTTGATTCTGGCTTTCAGGAGTTGCAGTGGTTGGGAATAGTGTGGTGGGATTGTCCCAAAAAAAAAAAAAAATAATATGGTTTTTTAATGCGGTTAGTAGTTTTATGATGCATACGGAGGTTGACTTTTATGTTTTTGTTTCATTAAAGCTATTTATTTGTCGCTATTGACCCTCGGGTTTATAATAATTATGATTGGAGATTCTTAAGTGTACTTTTAACAAGCTGAAAAGAAATTTAAAGGTCCTGTAGCTCTACAAAAAGAACAGATCCCCTAAAATATCATTCGTGTGCTTCTTACAGGATATTGGTTTCTAATGTAGTTATTGGGACGATAAATAACGCCTAGCCAATATTTCTTACTCTAGAATTACTGATAAGTGTGTGTTTTCAATTTGTACCGGTTGGCGCCAATTTTAAACCGATAACCCACATACCTACTTTTATCCAATTTTATTTTATTTAGGCTACTAGGGCTCAATGTAAAAAACATACGGAATAATTATATAAATACATACTTATTAACTACAATACAATTGTTTATCTATTATAGCAATACCATTTATTTACAATTTTATTACTACTAAAACTTACATCAAACTGTGATTATGTTAATTATTGTAATTGGTGTTGTACCGTTTTAATTAACAATAAATCAAATCAAAATTATCTAATGAATGACAAGTGACAACATATTTTGGCAGCCGACTCGCATAGTTTGCATTCTGCATGTCTATACTAATATTATAAAGAGGAAAACTTTGTTTGTTTGTTTGATTGTAATGAATATGCTAAAAAACTACTGGTCCGATTTTAAAAATTCGATACATTACCATGAGTAACATAGGCTATATAATATTACGTTATGTCCCACGGGAGCGTGGCAGTAACCACAAACCTAATGTAACGCGGCTGAAACCGCGAGGAACAGCTAGTAACATTACTAGTAGTAATGTTGCGGAATGTTATGTTTATAACAGTTACCGTGACCCTGGAACATAAAGGGCAATCGAAGGAACATGAGTGGGTTTTAGTCAGTAAGAGTCTGACACGCCCTCCCGCCGCACCCAGGACGGGAGCAGTCATTGGATGATTTCCCACTCACCAAAAAAAAAAAAAAAAGGAACAGCTAGTAATAAATACTTTTATTCCCTACAGGCACATACATAATTATGTCATTTCCAGTTTGTAAACTGACCCATGACACGAGAAATTCCTTGTCATACCAACTTAAAACAATAATTGAAATAAACCCTGACTCCCGTAATTGGGTAGTTTCCACCATTAACCAATAAATGTTGGACACAATTCCTATAAAACCTCTATTAATTTCAGCCTAATAAATTCGGTTCATTTTCAATTTGCTATAAAATTTGATTTTTAGTTGTTTTGAAATCAATAAATAGATAGTCAACTGAGTTGTTAATTTAGTGACGTCATAAGTCGTCATTGCCATACAAAATCTATTGGAGAATGGCTTTTGACAGCTCATAAAAAGTACGTCAATTGATAATGGTGGACCTACCGTATTATTAGTGTTCTTAACTTCGAAACGGCTGAACAGAATTTGATGAAACGTATCTGAGGACCATTGCTAGATAACCTGATTTTAAATAAAAAAAGCCACATCCAAACCGGTCCACCTGTTTAAGAGCTACAGTGCCACAGACAGACGCACACACAGCGGTTAAACTTATAACACCCCACTTTTTGCGTCGGGGGTTAAATTCATGACAGAAAATGTCGTAAGTTACTCACCGGTAGAACTAACCGCGATAAAGATGACAAACAGAGCAATAAACACTGATCGCGTCATTTCTCAATCGGTCCTCTCGTGAGAATGATTTAAGAACAACTAAATTACTTAATAAACATCAATATTGTTTAGCACTCTGTTGAAGTCATTGGTAATTTTCCCAATCACATTAAGCTTTGATTTTGAGTTTAACGCCATCTATCTTATGTTGTAAAAACTATTTGAAAGCGGTATTTTCTTGATATCAAATTACTTTTACCGGTGTATTGTAGATGGCTGTATTAGTTCCAAAAGTGTATGACCACGAAGTAATGACAGTTTTTCTTTTATTTACGTCCGCGTTGGAATTTTAAACCTTCGAACACATGTGATTCGAGACACAATCGAAAAACAACAGCAGCGGAACAGCCGGCTGTCGCTTGGTCGTTGAAAGTTTAACGCAGAATTAAAGTAATTTACTTATATTTAACTTATGAAAACTTAACTTAGGTATGTACTTGTAAATAGCTTGGAAAAATAACAGAAAAAGTAGTTTTAAAAAGAAGTCAAAAAGTCAGTACCTAAGCTATTAGTTAATCACAGTTACTGTAATTACCTCCTTAAACTATTTTTTACAAAGCCACATCCGCACTGGGATTACGTATCTTTAGATAGATAAATTATCGCGATCGCGATAATTTATCAAAATTTTGCTGCTCAAACGTCAATTCAAAATACGTCACGTCAAATAGCAAACTAGCGATAGTGCTGCCTCTGTGGAGCAATCAGTTAACTAAAATATTCATTTTTCGTTTGGTGGTTTCGTATTTAGTATGGTTTTTAAGAGCAAAGTTAAGTTTTTTTTTTAAAGGTGATATTTAATTAGTTCCAGCGATTGCTACTTTATCGTCATCGTAGCAATAAGTGCATTAGAACAATCAGCGAGCGATTAGCAATCGGTTCATACATAATACGATTTTTTTTGACGATCGCGCGGTGATCGCGCGATCACTGCGCAAATATTGCTCATTGCTGTTTCATAGGTAATAACCCCGCCGGCCTGTTAGTAATTAGGTTAACCGCACTAATCCTCTTAACGGAACTTTTCAGCATCCGGTTGTCCGGGACATTTTGCAATCCCGGATTTTAGACCGGGGCATCATTTTAGTTCACTACTAACCGACCACTGCGCTTGACTGAAGTATTGGTATGGAGCTTGTTATTTACCACAGAAAACTAGCTTCTTCCCGCGACTACACCGCGCCACGACACGTTAGTATGTTTCCGCCTTTGACGGCGCGTTAGGCTGAGGCTACAGTAGGCAGCGATTTGCGATGCGACTGGAAGAGCGAAACGAGATAAACATGGAATGGCTACATTATAAGCGAAAATCTGGCGTTTATTCGATTCAATTTAGCTGATACGTTGATGTAGCCGGTGCCGCAATTACAGTAATGTAGTTCCTGTCGCAGAAATAATCAAAGATCGCTAGTAATATTTGATGAACGGTGTAGCCATTTAGTGAGAATCCATGTATTTGTTTCAATCGCTCGTGCGTAGGGTTACCATCTGACCGGATAAACCCGGTCTAGACCGGATTTTTACGTGTTAGACCGGACTCCGCCCGGATTTTACGTCAGACCGGATTTTTGTCATACTTTCATGTCCTCCCGCCCGGCTCAGCGACGAGTGCCGCGCGCACTGAGCCCGTATCTTTTTTAGTACAATTAACGACAGCTCAAGAGTTTCAGAATTTCTGAAGATTTCTCAATATTTCTTTAGTATTTTGCCACACAACGCAAATGTGGAGAGAGTTTTTTCTCTCATGACTTCTCAGTGGACCAAAGAGAGAAACAGACTTTCAGTGGAGTCGGTGAGAGCCATATTGCTTACGCAATATAACTATAACACGTGACGTATGAATAATTTTATTGCGAAATAGCTGGAAAAAACAACTTTTTGCATGCGGTTGCTGGCAACCAAAAATATGGGTCTAAATAATATGTGTAAATAAAAACGTACTTAAATACTATGAATTTTATTTAATACCGGTGCGTGACCGGACTTTTTTTTCAAAATCAGGATTTTTAGACATGTCAGACAGGATTTTGCATTTTTAGGCCTAGTAACCCTACTCGTGCGTCGCAGTTCGCGTCGCAGCCTAGTGTAGCCTCAGCATTAGTGTTCCACGCGCGCCTCAAAGAGAAGTCAGCACAGGAAGGGGGCCCAACAGGGCCAACGCCTGCCGGGGTTGCGGAATGTTTATAATAGTTACCGTGACCCTGGAGCATAAAGGGCAACCGAAGGAACATGAGTGGGTTTTACTCAGTAAAAGTCTGACACGCCCTCCCGCCGCACCCAGGACGGGAGCAGTCATTTGATGAATTCCCATTCCCACTCCCAAAAAAAAAAAAGTTTCCGCCTTTAGTCGTGTGTTGGTTTCAGAATTAAGCTAAAGTCAGAGGCCGATTGTCCACCGCCGCCATCACCGTCACGTCAATGAGAACGAGATGACGGTGCTGAAGTGGCGATACAAACTTTGCTATAGGTACCTGGCCGCGTGTCCGCCACACGTCACGACACCTCGGCAAACTTGGAACTTCAAATACAGAAAATTGCTTATTATTCATCCATAAAAGTCGTCCATTTTTTAAAGTTTCCCCCTTACAATATCAGTACGATTTTTAAGCTGTTGACATAGTGAAGTTCTTTTTGAAGGCGCTTGTCCAGAGAAGTACTGCCACCAAACCTATTTCTGTATTAAGTTGATAAGTTCATCTTCCTCTTTCCATTACATAATGAAAGGGACAGAAAATACATATTAGTTTAGTGGCCGTGCCGTAAATTGATTTATTTAGTGGTCGTGTGTTTAAAAATGGGGTGTTTTAATTTGGTAGAACTAAACTAATATCCTCTTCGGTTCTCCTGATGAAATGGAAAGAAAAAGAAGCAATGAAGTTAAATTTAGTTCAGTTTCTGAACAAGGGAATCGGCACCATTATCTTAATATTCTATCCTAAATCATCTTTGTCACTAAATATTGCGGTTTTCGCGGTTGTCTATTGTTTGCCCGAAGATTATATGCCATAATCATCATTTTCCCGAATTTCATTTACCCGAATTTCATTTGCCCGAATGTTTCATTTGCCCTAAAAGACATATGACATACTTTTAATTGCCCGAATTTTAGATACCATAATATACGAATGCCATAAGTATTGTTTGCCCTATTTTTATGTGCCATAATAATTATTAGACATAATATTTAAATGTCATAATATTTAAATGGCATAACAAGTATTAGACAAATATTTAAGCCCCGTAATGGTTTTTTTTTCTGTGCATGGTTGATGGTGGGCTAGGTCGACGGAGCCCCGCTTCGCGGGGCTCCTACTTCTGTGTGGTTTATAAAAAAATAACCACGAAGGGGATGGCGGGGTCTATTCGCTCGCTTCGCTCGCTCACACGACCCCGCCATCCCCTTCTAACCTAACCTGTCCGAGTCGGGGTGCCCTAAAGTCCCAATTGCATCCAATTTCTCTTGATATAAACAACCGTTATACACCCAATGTCGATGGCAAATTATGTTATGGCATATCATAATTATGGCATGTGATAATTAGGACATGTGATAATTATGGCTTACAATGATTATGGCAAATGATGTTATGGCAAGTGACTTTATGGGAAACAATGATTCTGGCACGTGACTAATATGGCAAATGAGAGTAGGGCAAATGAGTATTATGTCATATGATATTATGGCTGTTGACTATTATGGCAAATGAAATTAGGGCAAATAAAATTCGGGTAAACGGCGGTATACCTTTCTCTTGATATAAACAACCGTTATACACCCGATGTCGATGGCAAATTATGTTATGGCATATCATAATTATGGCATGTGATAATTATGACATGTGATAATTATGGCTTACAATGATTATGGCAAATGATGTTATGGTAAGTGACTTTATGGGAAACAATGATTCTGGCACGTGACTATTATGGCAAATGAGAGTAGGGCAAATGAGTATTATGTCGTATGATATTATGGCTGTTGACTATTATGGCAAATGAAATTAGGGCAAATAAAATTCGGGTAAACGGCGGTATACCGGTTTTCGCAAGTGCGTGTTGCGGGTGGCTCAGGACCATAGAAATATTAATAACAGCTCAGGACCGATGAATGTGGCTATCTTTGGAGGAGGCCTTTGTCCAGCAGTGGACGTCTATTGTCTGATAATGATGATGATGATGTTCTAGGTTGACTGGGAGAGAATGCCTTTGGCATTAAGTCCGTCTGTGTACCGTTGTGCATAAAGTGTAAATAAATAAATGATGATTGCGGTTGACAACATTTTCTAGAAATCCGCGCAATCTGTGTAGTAAAGATTGTAGTTTTACGCTATCTGTCCTTTTGTATGCTTAGATTTTTAATGCTACGCATCGGATTTGATGCGGGTCGATTTTATTAGAGTGATCGAAGAGAAAGATTTTTAAGTATGAATAAGTACGATACGTGCTTCATTGTTATACTTAGTAGAGAAAAGCCGATTTTCTTAGATTTGTAATACTCGTGCGAAGCTGGGGCGGGTCACAAGTTTAGTTTAAACTGTTTCATCTTTTCAACCGACTTCAAAAAAAAGGAGGAGGTTCTCAATTCGACTGTATTTTTTTTTTTTTTATGTTTCTTACTCGATTTCTCGAAGACGCCTGGACCGATTTCAAAAATTATTTTTTTGTTTGAAAGGGTATGCTCGTCATTTGGTCCCATTGTCATCAGGTTAGGATCTGGTGGTGGAAACCCTGAGAAATTGAGGGCATCTCTAGAAAATTGTAGGCGAGCATCGAGTAAAAACTTAATATTAATGTGTATATCTGATGAGACTACAACACCATGGAGGTTTAGGGCTGATCTGATGATGGAGACGACAGAGAATCAAGGGAACTCCTCAACGGTACATCTTAGCTACATCGTCTTTGGGCTTATTTTATTTGTGATGACAAGATCTTTACAGAGAGATGGGTTATGACTGCCACCGCAAGCACCGTGATGCAGGTGCAGTACAGTTTAGGGAACTCCTTAATGGTTGATAGCAGCTACATAGTGTTTGGGCTTATTTTATTTGTATTGATGAGCACTTTACACCGAGGTTGATTATACTGCAGATTCGATAGTGAAGACAAAATACAGTTTAAGGATATCCTAAATGGTACGTAGCAGCTACCTCGTGTTTCAGCTTTATTGAAGTAAACTTTACACTGAAATTGGTTATGATTTGTCGTTTTGAATCGATAATATATTATAGGTACTATGAGTATTATAAAAATGGAGCACATTCATATTTAAGAAGAAGTTTTATTGTATATTGTCTGCGTTATTAAACGTTTGATGTTTTTTTTTACGCTTTGATGAAACTATTGGTATGGAAATTGGCAGCCTGGATACTTTAGTCAGACATTGGGACTCGACACTAAAATGTAAAAAATAAAAAACTTTTTACAAAAAAATTATAACCGCCTTCAAAAACTAAAAACATAAAAATAACTAAAATTTCGGAAGTCGGTGGCAACACAAATTGACTGACAGAAGAGATAAGCCACCGACTTCCGAAATTTTAGTTATTTTTATGTTTTTAGTTTTTGAAGGCGGTTATAATTTTTTTGTAAAAAGTTTTTTTATAATGGCATAGACCTTAAATTATGAAACCTTACAAAACGAATTCTAACACTGTTTTCATAAAAAGATAGAGGGGCTAAACGATAAGGTACCTAAAAGAAAGCAACAATCTTAATTTAACCTATTAGAGAAATGACTAATTTATCAAGCTTTGCACTGGGCAAATCTGGCATAGTTCGCATGAATAGCCTACTTTTATCATGTTTTACCTTTTTAGGGTTCCGTAGCCAAATGGCAAAAACGGAACCCTAATAGATTCGTCATGTCTGTCTGTCTGTCCGTCTGTCTATCTGTCTGTCCGTCCGTATGTCACAGCCATTTTTTTCCGAAACTATAAGAGCTATACTGTTGAAACTTGCTGAGTGGATGTATTCTGTGAACCGCATTAAGATTCTGATACAAAAATAGAAAACTTAAACTCAATTTTTTTTTTCATCATACCCATATGTGTGGGGTATCTATGGATAGGTCTTCAAAAATGATATTGATGTTTCTATATAATTTTTCTCTAAACTAAATAGTTTGCGCGGGAGACACTTTCAAAGTCGTAAAATGTTTTTTTTTTTTTATTATTATAATGGGCTTGCTCTTGGTCCCAGACTAGCCCGAGGGCATAGACGGAGCCTACAATGGAGCGAGCTTACCCAGTAGATGCCTATGCACTCTATTCTTAAATACTTCCGGGTTATATGAATTTGGAAACACAGACCCGGCAGGGAGTTCCATTCCTTTGCGGTGCGCATTATGAACGATTTGTTCCCCCCCTGTAACTTCCAAAATAAGAGTATGATAAATAAAATAAAAAAATATATGATGTACATTACCATGTAAACTTCCACCGAAAATTGGTTTGAACGAGATCTAGTAAATAGTTATTTATTAATGCATCATAAACCGTATATCGTAATTTACCTTTCATTCAATCAACTCAAATATAACAAGAACTTTATATTATGTTACTTGCTGCTACGGAACCCTTCATGAGCGAGTCCGACTCGCACTTGGCCGGTTTTTTTTTGTATTTTCCTTCTTAACTCGAAATAAAAAATTAGCAACCAATTGTCCATTCACAATAGCATCTAATAATTTGACTTATTTTTTATTTATTTAGTTTTACCAGCTATTGTTACAGTGATACGTAGGTACACAGATTACAACAATTTAAATACTTAAAAACTAACTGCACAATCTTTACAGGTAAACACCGCATGCAATAAAAGATCTCTGGTCATAGCTTACTTACTAATTATATAGTTAAATTAAATTTTGATACGGCAATTGTAAATAGTGCGGCAAAATTATACGGTATTATACGATTTTTTCAGCTGATACAGCCTCTCGTTGCCGTATCACAAAGTACGACAATTAGCTAGAGGTAAAGCAAACCAATTAGTGATGTAGATACCTATTAGCGTAATCAATGGTGATCGGAAAATAGTGATCAATTCAATTCAATTCTCAATTCTTTATTGCTTACCATAATGTATACATAAATTGGTAGGAAAACAGTTACATAGTCACAATTATGGACCCTGACGGGCACAGCATAGATCAAGTAGGAGAGAGGAGGAAGGACACTGGTAGTAGTCAAAACCTAAACATCAAAGAGCAGAGACAAACAAGGCAGACTTTCTTTCCACATTTTTTATTTTTCGACAAATTCGACCCCTGTTTCGGGATATCTCTAATTTGCTAATGTTAAAAAGTAAGGCAAAAAAGAAAATTTGCATTAGTAAAAATAGTTTGAGAGTTATAAAATTGTTTTTTTACTGAAAGAAGGTTGTTTCTTTCTGCGTGGGGGGGGGGGGGGGGTTAAGTTCATTAAAACAGAAAATGTAATTAGTTACTCACCGGTACAACTAATCGTGATAAAGATGACAAACAGAGCAATAAACACTGATCGCGTCATTTCTCAATCGGTCCTCTCGGGAGAATGATTTAAGTGCAACAAGCAACAATTAATTCCACTTATAACTGAAGTTTGTATGAGTGTGCATATGTGAGGGTGTATGAATGTGTGAGGATGATTGTTAATCTTTCACTAAGAAACTACTGAACATATTTATTATACCTACCGCCACAAAACAGAGACCCAAAAAGCACTAAAAATTCTGTTTTAGATTTGTCACAAGGAAATCAATTTGCATCATTTATGTAAAACTAATTACTAACTAATAATCTACAAAAAATAGAATTCCTGCGTTGTCTCCAAAGAATTGTCAGTAAGGCTATCTTCTCGAGCAGTAAAATATAAAGGTGATGTTGGGTACTTTGAGGGTGCGTTCTGCTTTGGCGATAGAGCTAGCGAATAGCGTGGCGTATCAATAGAGACTTTTATGCTACTTTTCTCATATGGAAGTTTATTTCGATAGATTGTTTTGATTGTGAATCTGGGCGTTCACGAAACCGCCCAATAGTGTATATTGGCTTTGTTGTGGTCTGTTTTGCTAGATATTATTATAATGAATGACTGCTTGGTAATTTCTTCTAAGAATTATCTACTGATTAAATTCTTTGCTGGATCCAAGACAGTGGAACTGTTTTCTCCTTGACTTGTTAAGCTTTATTGCTCGGCGCTTTTATTGTGAGATTGAGATGAATGATAATTTTGGCTTTAAGGGGAGCTGCAGTGGTTGGGAAGAATGTGGTGGAATTGACCTAAAAACAAAACAAGTAAGAACTGAGACTCGCTGTGCTGACGTACTGTACGTCAGGCTGTTAACCGAATACCATAATAATAAAAATATCAAGAGTAAAAGAAACATTGTTAATCAACTTTTGTTGCTGACTATTATGTATAATACAAACACACGCTCCACGCTTTCATAAAGACCCCAGCCCTATAGTTACTGAAGTCTGACTTTGAACCACGTTTCACACTAAAATATACACGAAGGCAATTTTGCGGCCGTCGCTGGGGAATCGAAAGAAAACATTTGAGTTTCTCGAAGCTTATAAGTTAGTGTAACGTTATGTTACGTATGTGGAGTGTGTCGGAGTTGGTATTAGCGATGTGTCGTGGACGGTTTTCCTGTTAACGTTGCGTTGACGAAAAAATCGCTGCGATTTTTCTAGCGATTTCACATTAACTGTACGTTTTCTCGTTGACAAAATTAACTTTAATCCATTTATTAAAGCGTTAAAAATAGCGAGCAAATAACGCTCGTTATCCATCTCATTGACATATTTGTGCGTGTTACATGTAAATGTAAATAGTTAATTTGGATCTATATTGATTGTAAAATAAATAAATAAATAAATAATAAATAAATTATTTCAATGTTTGGATCCGCAAAAGAACTTTGTTAAAGTCTAAATTAACCGGTTTATTCTGTGAACGGCGTAAACTTTCCAGTATAGTACTGTCAGGAAACAAATTTAGTTGACACTTATTATAAGCTAGAGCACGCGCTTAAACCGGTTTTTTTGCTCTAATCCGGTTAATATGTTGTTAAAAATCACAAACCATTAAAACATCCGATTTAGTGCAAGGAAAAATGTTTATGCAATATGTGGTTTAACCGGTATGCGTGACTTAATTAGAATACTTACATATAGGGTTAAAGAGTTTTTAACCATAACGACTCAGTTAACGCTTATACCTTGAAAGGAGATCAACGATTGATTTAATTGCTCTATTAATTCAACGCCCTACGCTAATTGGTACGCAGGACTTCGTAATTTGGCAGGATCCGCTACGTTGGGCACGCCGTGATAGTGGCGGTAAGACCCCTCTTTGAGGAGTGGCTGGAGAGGCGCCACGGCGCTCTCACGTTTCGCCTGACACAGGTCCTCACCGGACATGGTCAGTTCGGAAGGTTCCTGTTTCGGATTCAGGCGGAAGCGACGCCTGGGTGTCACCACTGCAGCAACGGTCGCCTGGAGGACACGGTCGAGCACACGGTGGAGGTGTGCCGCGCATGGGTGGACCATAGACGTGTCCTCGTAGAGGCGATCGGCGGCGGTGACCTCTCGCGCCCAGCGCTGGGTTAGGCTATGCTGCGGGGCGAGACGGAATGGGATGCCGTCGCCTCCTTCTGCGAAGCAGTTATGCTAGTGAAGGAAGCGGCGGCGCGCGAGAGGCAACGATGAGCCTCTCGCCCCGGACAAAGACCCAGGCGAAGACGTCGAGAGTCGCAAGACGACTACCGGCCACCGTAGGCGCGGTTCTGCGGATGGCGAGCGATGGGTAGCTCGCCGCCCGGCTAGGACCAGGACCGCGTAGACGGCGCGTTTTGTTCCACGCGCGCCTCAAAGAGAAGGAGTCAGCACAGGAAGGGGCCCAACAGGGTCAACGCCTGCCGGGGTTGCGGAATGTTATGTTTATAACAGTTACCGTGACCCTGGAACATAAAAGGCAATCGAAGGAACATGAGTGGGTTTTAGTCAGTAAGAGTCTGACACGCCCTCCCGTCGCACCCAGGACGGGAGCAGTCATTGGATGATTTCCCACTCACCAAAAAAAAAAAAGGATCCGCTACGTACAAGTCAAATACATAGTCCGCCTTTTGTGTTTTCTTTCGTGATGGTTATTGATTCGGATGGACCCGAGGCCGATGTGAACTCCGTATGGCTCTACATGTGTAGTTAGTAAGAAATACATATTTTATGGGATTCTATGCCAGTTACTGATATGCAAAAAAAATATGGCCCACCTTATAATTTGTGCCCAAATCAACATTTTTAGAGTCAATCCCACCACGCTATCCTCAATCGCTAGAAAAAAGCACCGAGCACTGAAGCTCGATGAGTCCAAGAGACGGTTCAACTGTCTTAGATCCCGCCCTGAGTTTAATTAGAAAAGGACAACGGAGGAGTAAGAAACTAATATTTTCTTCTTCCCTGCTGCACAGTCTGTGAGATTAAAACTGCTTGATCACAACTGTGGTAAGCCGAGATTGCCTAGCACCACGAAATAAAAGTTAAAACTACTGGATCTTATACAAATGTGTATAAGTATGGCAGAAGCGTTGAACACACAGTTACATCCACCGATTCACTGACCCTGCAATACCAGAAGCCTTTCAAATGATTGATGATTTCAGGAGCAAACATGATGTGATGCTTCATGTGCCTGTTGTTACACCGGCATCCAAGTAATGCTGCACCGCTGCTACCATGTAGTACAGTATGTTGCCACGATTTCCGCCCCATATTATTTTATATAGACATGGGTTTAATTATTGTTGGGCAATGTTGAAAAGGGTTACAGGGTTCGTAACAATGCATTATGTAAAGTTGTCCATTGGTTTAATGTAAACAATCTTCTACTAAATGAAAAAAAAACCAAACTTATAAAATTTTCTATGCCTAATGTGCGGCATCTGAGTACCAATGTACAACTGAATGGGAATGAGTTGAGCCCTGTTGAGTCGACAGTTTTTCTGGGATTGACTATTGACTCCAAATTACAATGGGGTCCACACATTGAAAAATTGTCGAGTAGGTTAAGTTCCGCCGCTTATGCTGTCAAAAAAATTCGTCATATAACTGATGTGGATACAGCCAGAATTGTTTATTTCAGTTATTTTCATAGTGTTATGTCGTATGGAATTCTTCTCTGGGGATCCTGTGCGGACATTGATACCATCTTTGTTTTACAGAAAAGAGCTGTTCGAGCTATTTACAACCTTAGTCCTAGGGATTCTCTCAGAGAAAAATTCAAAGAAGTGAACATTCTGACTGTAACGTCACAGTATATATTTGAAAATCTAATGTATGTACAAAAAAATATATCGAACTTTAAGAAAATGTCTGATATTCATAATGTAAATACCAGGAACAAACACAATCTTGCTGTACATCACACTCGCCTCCACAGAGTAGGTAACTCGTTCATGGGTCAATGTATACGTTTTTATAATAAACTTCCCACAGATATTCGAAAATTACCCATTAGAAGATTTAAAAGCTGTATTAAAAGCAAACTTTGTAAAAAAGGGTACTATAAAATTTCAGAATATTTAGAAGACATTAAAGCTTGGGATTGAACTGCTCGCTCTGCTAAGCTCTGTTAACCCATACTAGAATATATTTTATTGGTGTATAAAAAAAACATTTATATTATTATTGTAAGTGTACAAATCATGTAGAATGCACTATGTAACTATTTTGCACGCGGCTTGCAAGCCCATTTTTTAAGCTCTTACAAGTAATATTGTGTCGGTTCGTGGAGCTCCTTAAGATTTAGTTGAGCTCACGTTGCTTGTTGAGGCAGGTGTACCTAAATATTGCAATTGGAACTTTCCTCAAGAGGTCTGACTGAAACGTATTCTGCATGGTTTGTTGCACAAAAAAATTTGAAATCTATGTCTGGACTTTAAAAGAGACGATAATCCTTTGAGTTTGTTTCGGCATTTCTTCTCAGAGGTAGTCAGCTAGGAAATGCCGACTCCATCTAGTTTAAAAAAATGACATGTAAAAGTGATTTAATATCCTACTTGCATAATAAACAATTTCAATGGTCATGGCCCTTTGACAGATTACAGTAGCGTGTTGTGTTGGCGTCTGTACCTACATAAATAAATAGTTTTCTGTATTATAAGGGTTCGAATCCGGGCAAGTACCAATGTGACTTTTTCAATTCATATGTACTTTCTAAAGTTTATCTTAGACGTCACAGACATCGGTGAAGGAAAACATCGTGAGGAAACCTGGACTTGTAGTTAATATAAGTCCGAAATCGCCAACCCGCCTTGAGCAAGCGTGGTGATCATTGCTCGTGCCTTCTCTCTATGAGAAGAGGCCTTTGCCCAGCAGTGAGACAGTTATAGGCTGGTATTATTTATTATAAGGTCAGAGTCCCGGATATAGAAACTGATTGTTAAAGTAGTTAAGTCTAAACTATTTGCTGGTGAAAATTATTTCGTCTTTTCCCTCGCTATTGTTATAACATTTATTTTGCGGTACTGAAATTAATCTTGTTTAAGTAATTCATATTTCCCTATTCTACTTTACAGTTTCTGTTTAAACGTTCTAAATATAAAACTAGTGGGTCCGTTTCATTGGCTTGTACAGTGTTTAAAATATTACTAAAATAAATATTAAACGTTCTTATTTTACTGACTCGAATAGAGCGGAGTTTAGTTTTAGTATTTAATATAAAGAATGGACAGATGGTAGGTTTTATTTTCCATTTTCCTAGTTGTTTTGGGTGTATTAATTGTTTTACTTTATGTTATTGGATGCCAAACAGTTTCACAAAACTAAAATCGCTGAAAATCTAGTCGCAATCCCATCTCAGAAGCAATTATTGTCAAAAATTAAAAAAAAAATATTTGTAATGAAGTTTTAAGATAGTTTGACCGTTTGAGATATTGTAAAATAAACATCGTCGTGACAGAATTGTGGTGTGTTTTCCACAAATGCCATTAATAAAGAGTTGAAGTTGAAGATAGTTTGACAATTTTGTTTGTCAAAATTACCTATAGCTAAGATAGTTAATAAATAATACTAGATTCAGAGTATTAAAATATTCATTACAACTCATATTCCTTCTCATCTCTACACGAAAAAAAAAACTAAAGCCTTATTAACTATTTAAAAATAGCCTCTTCAAACCAGGAAAAGCCATTGTGAGAAAAAACACTGAAAAAACATTACAGGATTTTCTTCATTCTAGTTTAAACAAAAGTACAAAGGATTATTATAACAAGCCCTTTAATAAGAATCGAGTCAAGAGCGTGTCTATCTCGCTCACAAATTCCGTTTTTATTCGTTTTCTTGTAATTTTGAGGTAATTATTACTTTAAAATTTTAATTATCACTAAAATTAAAATAAAAAGGGTTGATGGTCCTATGTGGGTTCGAACCCGGGCAATTACCAATTTGTACTTTCTAAAGTTAATCTAAGACATCACTGCACGCACTGAAAGCACGGTAAAGTCGTTGGTGTCGGTTGTGATTCGTTGAACTTTGGCAGTCATTTCAGATAGTCAAAAGTCAGTAAGTCTGACCAGTCTAACCAAGGGGGATGGTGTCGCCCAGTAGCTGGGTTATGAAGGTCTGATAAGTAGTCGCACTACTCCGGCTGAATCCGGTTAGGCTGGAAGCCGACCCTACCGTAGTTGAAAAAAGGCCAGGATAATTAAAATGGGGTGCTTGGACAGAAAACCTCCTCGTGTGCCCGAGGGCTGGAGTTCGCTTATGGATTCTTCCGGGGCGAAGACCAGTCCGAGGGACGGTGCACCCTGGGAGGTGGGCAACGACTCGTCATTGGATACGTTGTGCCTGTGGGGTCTCGTTGCCCACTTGCCAATATTCTGTCGCGGAGGACTCCACCACCTGTCCCTCTGAGTAGCAGAGGGCAGTGTGTGTTGGAGTCGGGAAACGGGCTCTGCGTGCACTCACCCTGCCGCAGAGCAGGCAGCTGGGGGTCGTCATCCTTAGCTGCCCCCGTTGATCTCGTAGCCCCGAAGACTGTTACGGTCATGTCTCTGACTTTCGACGGGGGTCGAGGGCCTTGGCTTAACCGCCCGGGCCGCGAGGAAGACAACCTCTATAAAAAATTACCTCTAATACCAAGTTCTGGTGCGTGGCGAAGGTACGAATGGCTGAGGAGTAGTGTCATCTATTACGGATGGCGCATCAGTCTTTAGCGCACCCCCAGCCAGGGAACCGGTGGACCCTCTGGTTGGGTTATAAATGTACACTTGCCCAGGGACAGGGGGTTACCCTGGGTGTACATTTTAAATCCCCCATACTCGTGGGATCAAGTATGGACACTAAACAAAGGAAAAATAAAAAAGAGAGGAAGGAGAGGAAGAAGGAAGTGCGGTCGGCGAAGATGTGCCCGAGCTCAGAAAGCTCGAGCTCAGAGAGCCCGAGGCGTGGGCGGAGAGACCGCAGCAGGAAGCGGACAATGTCGGAGGGCGCGTCGTCGTCCTCCGACAGTGAGGTGATGGCTCCGGCTCCCAAAATCCCCACCAGCAGGCGGGGTGCGGGCCGGATTGGAGGAGGGGGGCGTAAGCTCCCCGCGCAGGAGGCTGCGCAGCGAGCCGAAAGGCTCGCCCTGGAGGGGCGTCACCCCGGAGCGGCTTCTGCGCCAGCTCCGCGGGATGAGCCAGCCGCCGCAAGGAGCTCGAGGGGGGAGCAAGCGGTCGACCTGGCGAAGTTGGTGGGTGAGGCACTGACGACGGTGGCCTTGAAGAAGAGCAAAATCTCCAAGGACAAGGCCATGGCCGAGGCCTACGATGTTATTATGGCAGCGGCGAATGAGGCCAGCAGGCCCCAGGAGCCCACACAGGCCAAAAGGGAGCTGGCCGCAATGCGGGCGGAGGCCAACAGTCCCCAGGAGCCCACACAGGTCGAAAGGGAGCTGGCCGCAATGCGGGCGGACATGAAGGCGCTCCGAGAGGAGAACGTTCAGTTACGCGCGGACCTGGCCAAGCTCCAGGGGGACGCGCGTCTCTCGGCTGAGCCCAAGGAGACGGAGCTCAAGGACGGGCTCCAAGCCTTGGAGCAGGGCATGGCGGATCTCCAGCGCCGGTTCTCGGTGCTGGAAGGCATTGCCCTCCGGCCCCCGCTCGCAGCTAGTCGAGCGGCCCCGGTGGCGCCGGCGGCAGGGCCAACGGCAACCTTTGCCGCGGTGGCCGCGGCTCCAGTGGCGGGGACGACAATGCGTGCCGCTGCGCCGGAGCCGGCGAAGGAGAAGGCCACGCCAACCAAAAAGGGCAAGGCGGCAAAGCCCAAAGTGGTGGGGGCACCCGCAGCGAGGGCGGCTGCACCGTGTCCCACGTCGCCTCCTCCTCCTCCCCCGATTGCCGAAGCTCCGGCTGAGCCCGGTTGGCAAGTCGTCGGGGAGGGGAAAAAGGCGGCTAAGGTGGCCAGGGTCGCCAAACATCGGCAGCGGCGGCAAGAGCGCCGCAAGGCCAAGAGCCTCGCGGCCAGGCTCCGCGCCCCTAAGTCTGCAGCGGTAGTATTAACCCTGCAGCCGGACGCGGTGAAAAAGGGCGTCACATACGCGGCAGTCCTTTCGAAGGCTAAGGCAGCGGTCAACCTCGCTGAGGTCGGCGTGACCGAAGGTCTGCGGCTCCGAGTCACGGCGACCGGAGCCCGCATGCTGGAGGTCCCGGGGGCGACCAGCGGCCCCGTCGCCGATGCCTTGGCCGAAAGGCTGCGGGAGTCCCTCCAGGCGGAAGAGGTACGAGTGTCCAGGCCCACCATGCGCATTGACATGCGCGTCACCGGCCTGGACGACTCTGTCACAGAGGAGGAACTGGTGGCCGCCGTCACCAAAGTGGGGGGCTGTCCCGCTAGCGATGTGCGGGTGGGCGCCATCCGCTTTGACCGCTCCGGGCTGGGAGCGGTCATCGTGAGTAGCCCCGTACCGGCGGCAAAAGCGATCGCGGGAAAAGGCAACCGACTACTGGTCGGAGACTGGACTTCGGCGCAGGTCAAGCTGCTGGAGCCCAGGCCTCTGAGGTGTTACAGGTGCCAGGTGGGACACCATGTCGGTGTCCGTTGCACCTCGGAGGTAGACCGCAGCGGCGACTGCTTCCGCTGCGGTCAGCCCGGTCACAAGGCCGGCTCGTGCACCGCCGCGCCGCACTGCTTCGTATGTGCGGCAGCCGGCAAGCCGGCCGATCACCGGGCTGGGGGCAAGGCTTGCGCCCCACCCACCAGGACCAGAGGAAAAGGCAGGAAGCCCTCCGCCGCCGCCCCCGACGCTCCCGCTGCTGCCGCCGATCGTTCCGCCGATCCCGCTGCCGCCACGGCTCCCGACGTCCCCGCTGCTGCCGCGTCCGCCGCTGCCGCCGCGACTACCGAGGCCGCAATGGAATGCCAGTAATGGCCCCATTGCGGCGGCGCGTTAGTGTTCGCGCCCCTCAGGGAGAGTCAGCGTAGGAAGGGGCCCAACAGGGCCAATGCCTGCCGGGGTTGCAGAATGTTTATAATAGTTACTGTGACCCCGGAACATAAAGAGCAACCGAAGGAACATGAGTGGGTTTTAGTCAGTAAAAGTCTGACACGCCCTCCCGCCCCATGGCGGGAGAAGTCATTTGATGATTTCCCACTCCCCAAAAAAAAAAAAAAGGATAATTAAAATTAAAAAGTAATCTATGGAACATTTCACGACTGCTTACAAAAATAAGGTTTATTATGTTTTCAGGGTTCGATATTATGTGAGTTTTTTAAATAGTTTAAATTATTTAATCAAATACCTGTTGCCAACATTAAAAAAAAAACAATATAACAAAAAAATGGACATTATTAAGCATTGAGCAGGGAGAAAAACAGACAGATAGATACTATAAGGGTTCCCTTTTTATACGGACGGACAGCACCCTAAATACAGCGAATACGCTAATGAATTCGTAGAAAATAATCTAATTACACGGATCATTCAAATTAAATAACTTTAAATTAAAAACAAAATTACCACAAAGAGTAATTTTGTTTTTAATTTAAAGTTAAATCAAGTTACAAAATGTGTTTTATTTCTGTACTGAATTTTATTAATACCTAACTTATTGAGACCGCAAATTAGAAAACAATTAATTTAGCGTTTTAACTTTTCTAAACAAGTAAAGTTCTCTGCTCTTCTGTGTGACAGTCATTATGCTGCAACCCCGGCAGACATTGGCCCTAGTGGGCCCCATCACGTGTTGACTGCTCTTTGAGGCGCGCGTGGAACAAAACGCGCCGCGCCGTCGACACGGGCCTGGTCCTTATCGGGCGGCGAGCTACCCATCCCGCGCCTACGGTGGCCAGGTCGTCTTGCGACTCTCGACGTCTACGCCTGAGGATGTTAAACTTTCAGCAATTATTGTAGCCATTCAAGGGTCGAATTTCCTAAAATCCTTTCTTTAACAGGCTACCTACTCTTCACAAAGAAGTCACCCTCCCAGTTTCTAGGACCAGCGCTAGGGGCTTTGCGTTGATATATCAACAATCAGTTTATCATTTTTTTGCCATTTTTAGCTACTGCTAAAAGCTTTAGACACGTTGCCTACATAAGATTCGAACTTCTAAAAGCATACTTACGGCGAACCAATGTTTTGCATGTCGTATAGTCTCAATGTGCGACTCACTCCCCTACCTTATCAGCATATTTGACTTATAATATCATATCTCTTAACCCTTATAACAAGGTCATACATTGTATCAAACTTCTCCATGCATTATCTAGCATCTAAGCTTCACAATGAAGGAGAGATATCATTCGCGACAGCTAATCGGCTTGCGCTGCCTCGCGAGCGCCATATTGGAAATTGACAATGCAACCATGTGAATCGTGTGAAAAGCTTGCTTCTCACACGCTGAGATACCGATGTGTGTGCTGTGACGCGCTTGTCGGAAGATTATATGGTGTTATGCGCTTACTCGACAGCACGCCTGAGACTAGGTATTATGGTATCGTTTGTACCTAGTCGCCTTTTAAAGCTATAGGGATTAGTTTCGCTTGTATGATACGGAGATTGCCGGTGTTATTCGTATTAGAAACTAGCATTTTCATCAGATCAGTTTCTGAACTCTTTATAAAATATAAAAGTGTATTGATTACAATATAATGCATCGTGAACATATCATAAAAGATATCATGGTAATATAACAAAACTAACTCCTCCCCGCGGTTCCTTCTTCATTCACTACTCCGTCGTAGCACGATACTCGGTCGTAGCATGATGTTATATAGTTTACAACCTTACTCGATAAATGGGCTATCCAACACGAAAAGATCTTTTCAATTCGAACCAGTATTTGATTCCAGACCAGCGCTCAACCAACCAAACACACAAGTCTTCAGCTTTATAAGTTACTATTATAACTAAAAGATCGTAGTAGATAAATACGCAAACATTTGAAACATTAGAAAAACACATTGAATATCCTTTTCAATAAACAAGATAAATATTCCCTTTGTGGTAATAAATAAACTGTTCAGCGATTAATTTCAACTTCGCATAATAAATTGTTGCATAAATTCGTGTTTTAGTTGCAAATTAGATAAAATATGTCCTGCTCTTCTGAAACAGATATTATTTTCCTCTTGAGTACTTTAGAATTATAAAACCAGTACTAGAATTGGATTTGCTTGGACATGTAGAGCGTACAGACCCTATAGATAAGTGGCATTGTAGAATAGAATATATTGTTAAATGTATGGGATTGATTTAAAAGGTTAAGTCATCATCATCTCCCTAGCCTTTTTACAACTATGTTGGGATCGGCTTCCAGCATAACCGGATTCTGCTGGATAGCAGTGTTTTACGTGAATCGACTGCCTATCAGACCTCTACAACCCAGTAACGGGAGACACGATACCCCTAGTATTGGTTAGACTGGTCAGGCTTTCTGGCGTCTGGCTACCCTTAACGACTGTCAATGTTCCACGTATGACAACCGCGACCAATGGCTTTACGTGCTTTCCGAGGAACGAGACGTCAGTGATGATCGCCCATATCGTAAGTGTAAATAAACAAAACGACAATTAAAACAACACAAAAGTAAAAACTCTTTGTCCCTCGCAATTTTTCCGTGATCAAACTTCTTTGGGGTTAATTAGTGGAGTCTCTTAATTAATCTTTGGAAGTTAAATCTCGGTTCATTCCAGCGTCGGATGCTTGTTCCCTGAGCGGCATGTCATAAGGTTTTGTTTTAAGTAACCTAATTTATTACGAGTTTAGTATCATAATGTTTTAAAGGGTCGGGATGCTTTGCATGAAGATGATGAAAGAAAAAGTAGTGTAGATTTTTC
The DNA here is from genome assembly GCA_033675125.1 of Athetis lepigone. Taxonomy (NCBI): domain Eukaryota; kingdom Metazoa; phylum Arthropoda; class Insecta; order Lepidoptera; family Noctuidae; genus Athetis; species Athetis lepigone. Next base: position 16,295,182 of record CM066229.1, on the reverse strand, counting down.
AATTTATATTCTTTACAAACAGAGAAGATAAATATGAGCATTGATCACCACTCGCTCATAGCGGCTTGGCTATTTTGAACTTTTATTAATTACCTGGATGTCCAGATTCCTCTGCAATTTTAGATGAGCTTAGAAAGTACATTATACTCTATGTTTAAGGAGAGAATTTCATAACGGTAGAACAATAATAGACTAGTATTAATAACATTAAACCTTCGAACACACGTGAATCGAGGCACAATAGAAAGACAACAGCAGCTCGACAGCCGGCTGTCGCTTGATCCTCGAAAAGTTATTTTTTATAAAAAGGTGTTTTTGCGGGGAGACAAAATTTGTGTTCAATACAAATTGGTTATGTACCAAGAAATACTAGGTACACTAAGATTTTCTTTAACTGTTCTCCAAATCTTTCCTAACTTAATTCCATTGTGTTACACAAACTATAAGACTAACATTTCGGTAACATCCATCTTGAAGTTCTAATTTAATATTATTTTCGGCAAGTCTGTGTTTAAGTGCTGAACGAGTACCTTCTGGTAGCAAATTAATTGTTTTCTCCCGGGAAAATAAGTCTAAGCAGGGTAAAGTTTTGTTGGTGATTTTAATAATAAATCAATTTATAAGCACGGAGCTCGAGTGGTTTGAGTCCTCCGTCGCTTCAGCGGAGGATCGCGGAGGATTAATTAATTAATTAATATTTTAGATTATACGTAGGTACGCCTGATGTGAGAGTTAATATTAGTGTTGTTTTTTTCTAATTTTAGAACTTGTGCTACAGTTTGTGTTTAACATTTGTTGATTACTTTTACCATTGTGTCTGGCTTTTTTGTTATTTGATTTATACTGTCCTAGTGCTTGACAAGATTTATTTAATTTTTAATTATTTATAGCCATATTTAAATCTAAAAGACAATATGCTATTATTGTCATTTTTGGCCAAGCGGAGACAAGATGTGACCTCCCTGTTACTCGAAAAGCATGAAAAGTACGACGTTGTTATTGTGGAGGAATCTGAATGTCTGACAAAAAGTCTTATCAAGTTTCGCGCAGTAGTGATGCTACTTAGCTGTATTTAGTTTTAAGGTTGTAGTAATTATAAGTTCATATTCTTTATTGCACATAAAAATAAAATAAAGTACAAACATCAGCAAAACTAAAATAAAAACTTATGTACAATGGCGAGCTTAACCCAGAAATGAGTTTTCTACCAGCAAACCAAAATGCTATAGAGAGATTTGCAACGGGGGATGTGCTTATGTGCACGAATAAAACATAATTATTAACTCTTAACTAATATATGATTGTAATATTAAATACATAATATTAAATACGTAATACAAAATTAAATACAACAATAAATAAAAATATATATAAATATATATATACATATATATATACATATATATTATCAATCAACAGACAGGAAATGTTCCCTAATTCCTCTCCTGAACACTTCTAAGGAAAGGCTATCTCGCAATGAATGCGGCAAAGCATTCCAAAGACGCACAGCACTAACAGTAAAAGATCCATCATACCGACTCGAAGAGTGAGAAGGAAAACGAAGTAGAAGAGATGATGAAGAACGACAAGGTTTACCTCTAGGAACAAGAAACTCAAAGCGTTCACGCAGATACGAAGGAGACTTACTATTGTGAAGAATAGAAAAGAGGAAAGAAAGAATGTGACAGTCTCGACGCTGCCGAATAGGTAGCCACCTCAGCTGCCGCCGAAACTCCGACACGTGGTCGTACTTTCGAAGGCCGAAAAAGAAGCGGATACACAAATTCTGCAGACGTTCAAGCTTATTAAGGAGTTCCTCAGTCGCATCAAGAAAACAAATATCAGCATAGTCTATAAGTGGTAGAAGAAGAGTCTGAGCAAGGGTAATTTTAGTTTGAAAAGGCAGGAACTTCTGAAGACGCTTAAGAGATTTATACGAACAGAAAACCCTCCTGCTTACTTCAGCAATGTGAACTTGCCAAGAAAGGTTGCAGTCCAAGAAAACACCAAGGTCTTTAACCTTCTTGGAGTAGGCTATAGCGGTACCTTCGTAGGTAACCATTGGGAGAGGCAGGTAATTCAATAAATTGGTAAAGTGTCTGCCACCAATAATGATTGCTTGTGATTTAGACGGGTTAACTAACAAACCAAAACTTTTGGCCCACTGACTGACGTTAACAAGATCATTATTGATGGCATCAATGGCTCCAAGAAGATCTTCATATTTAAAATGGCGATAAAGCTGCAGGTCGTCCGCATAAAGATGGTAATGCGAAGTTAATACTTTAGTGACAGCGTCTATAAAAACGGAGAAAAGGAGAGGAGAAAGAACGCCACCTTGGGGAACACCCGCAGAAAGATCGCACCAATCGGAGCAAGCTTCATTTAGGTGTACCGACTGCGAGCGACCACGAAGATATGAATTAAACCAAGTGATCACAGAGGGAGATATATTTAAAGCAGCTAGGATACCCAATAGTATATCAAAATCAACTGAATTAAAAGCACTACTAAAGTCCAATAATACCAACACGGTAAGGAGTCGGTTTTCCATAGCCAATCGAATGTCGTCAGTTATTTTAAGTAAGGCCGACACCGTACTATGGCCAGGACGAAACCCAGACTGGTATGGACTAAGCAGGCTGTTAGAGGAAAGGTAATGTGAAAGTTGATTATTAACAACACTCTCAAGGACTTTGGACAGGATTGGAAGTATTGAAATTGGACGAAACTGGGACACTGAGGAGGGATTAGAGACTTTAGGAAGAGGCAAAACGTGGGCCTTCTTCCAAGCTGATGGAAAAGAACCAGTGTATAAGGAATAATTAACTATGTGAGAGATTATAGGAATCAGGACATCAAGGATAGGAAGAAACATTTTAAGATGCAGACCATCATCACCTACTGCTTTTGTAGAAATAGATGTGATGGCCCGCTTAATATCCCCTTCTGTGACTGGGTGAAAAGAGAAAGAAGTACATATTGGCAAAGGAAGACTAGAGAGAACATTGAGAGTAGAAGATTTAATGGCATCATCCAGAATCACTGGAGATTTAGAAAAATGTAAATTTATTGTATTCAAGTTAAAATCGGGCGTGCTATCATTTGCAGCTTTGCCGATTCCGAGGGATCTGAGGAATTGCCATACTTGTGCTGTGTTAGAATTTTGAACTGACTCATGTATGTGGCGCCTTTTGGCATCCCTACACAAACGACCGCAGCGATTTCGTAGTTTCTTGTAGAAGGTCCAGTTTTCATCGGAAGGGTCCCTTTTGTACTTCCTCTTCGCCTTATCCCTTCTAGCCATCGCATTTTTAATTGCATCTGATAGCCAGGGGGCAGGAGCATATTTTACTCTGACCTTCTTCACTGGAGCGTGCACATCAAAAAGATCTAATATGATTTTAGTAAAAGCAGACACCTTAGTGTCCAAGTCATTGCTGTCGTAAACAGGAGACCAATCAATGTTGTCCGCATCCTCTCTCAAACTCTCCAGATCAATGCTCTTGAAACTGCGAAGCGAAAGAAATTTAGATTTACGTTTAGGAAAGCGAATTTTATATGATAGAAAAAGAAGATCATGATATGAAAAGGGGGCTGAGAGTTGCCCGTATGAAGTTACTTTGTCAGGGTCAGAAACTAGAATGAGATCAAGTAACGAGGGGTTGCAATGAGGAGCATGGTGAGTAGCGTTAAGCTGAAGGATGTGCATGTTGACAGAAGAGACAAGGGACCTGAGTTTACGGCTACGCATATCATCTTTGATAAGGCAGGTGTTGAAATCTCCGAGTATTATAAAATGGTCATATAAGGAAGAATAAAATTCAAGATTTTTTTCAAAAGAAGAGAAGTAATCAATATGACATGAAGGACTATAAAAAACACCTAAAAGTAATTTTGCACAATTAACAGTTATTTCTATGAAAAGGTGTTCAGCCGATTTTGAATAAATACTCGGGGACTGATCGACGATTTTATAAATAATATCACCACGAAGATAGATGGCAACACCCCCACCACCCTTGCCTGTTCTGTCGTTGCGCACAAGCTTGTATCCCGGCAATGAATATTGCGTTGAAGGAAGAGCAGGTTTGAGGAAAGTTTCAGAGACAAGCACGGCATGAATAAGATTGGAGTCAAAAGAAGATAATAAATCGGTATGATGGGCTGGAATACTTTGAGCATTGATATGAACTACATTAAAACACTGACTATAGCTACAAAAAGTGGAAGAAAGTTGATCGCGTAAGTGCACTGAGTCATCACTGAATGCACTGGCATAGCTAGCATCTGATGAACAAGAAGATGAACAGGAAACAAAACTGTCATCACCACAGTCCAACATGACTAATAAAATTTAAATATTATAATAAATATATAAAAATAAATTAAATAAATATATCCTAAATTAATAAAAAAATATTACTAAATATAAACAGAAATACTAATCTTTTAATTAAATCTACAAAAAATCCTCGATGCACCATTATAAAGGATTAAACAGCTAGTATCCAAGTCACAAAAAAAAAAAGTTAATTTAGTGAAGTTTCCGAACGAAACGATTATTACAAACATCATTGCAGATTGCTGTCAAAAATGACAAAACAGAAAAAATAAATAATTATTGTGACTAATAATGTGAACTACCGACACTGCTGTGAAATAAACATAAGTAAAACTAAAAGTACACTACCTATAAAACAAACTGTAGATGTGGGTACAATTATTTGGCCTGCCTCCGCGATCTCTTGTCCAAGGGGAGGTTACTCTTAGGTGGCGATGCACCCTTCGCAGCCGAATCAGTAGATGTAGACGTAGGGAACTGCGCAATGAGTTGTTGAAGTTCCGAAGCAGACTCAATTTTACGCCGCGATTTGTCAGGGAGAGAGATGATGATTTTACCTTCAGAGGTCCAGCACTGCTTCACACTGAAGTGTTTGCGGGCGGCCATAAACACGTCGTGCCTAGACTTCGTCAGGAACTCCGAAAAGACAAGACCAGAACCCTTCAGTACAGTTTTCTTGCGCCACACCTCGCTGCGCATATTATAAGAACTGAAGCGTATTAATAGAGGTCGTGGCTTGCCTGAGTCAACTCCTAGGCGGTGGCAGGTTGAGATGTCCGAAGAAGAGACGTTGGTAATCTTCATCTTATCCACTAATGTGCGTACAGCCTGGGAAGTATGGTCTTCATCCTTCGGCTCCGGGAGGCCATGCAGAAGTAAAACTTTCCTACGAGATGCCATCTCATGACGATCTAAGCCCAAACTGAGCAACTCCATCTGAGCCTTCAGAGCGGTCATGGTCTTCCAGATGAAGCATTTAAACTCCATGAAGTCCCGGGAGAGGCTGGCTACAGACCTGTGTGATGACTCACTGCTGCTAGCAGTCTTCAAATCATCCTCGTAGGTGTCCATGCGAGCTGAGAAAGTGGCCGATAGCTCCTCCATGCATTGTGACAGTTTGGTGTATAGGTCCATTTTGTGGTGTCCAAGTGATGATTCAGGATAGGTAGATAGGAGATTGAAAAATTATAAACACAATCAGTGCATACGAGGTTAAATAATTAATTAGTGCATAAATAATATAAAATACTAATGTATATAATTTTAAATAATTAAATTAAGTAAGAGCTCTTTTAAAGATGTGTTTACTCAAGCTACCCTCGCAAGAGAAAAGTAGTAAGTTTTTTATTTGTAGCGCACATTGCGCGAATAAATTGTCTTTCTTTCTTCTTTCTTCTTTCTAAAATCGTGCTACTTAGTACATGTGTTGAGGAGGTCAAATAGTCACACGCATCATATAAATATTGGTATTCAGCCATAGAGTTAGTTGCGGAATAGTTCTAATAGTTACCGCGACCCCGGAACATAAAGGGCAACCGAAGCAACAAGGGTGGGTTTTAGTCAGTATAAGTCTGACACTCCCTCCCGCCCCGCCCAGGGCGGGAGAAGTCATTTGATGATTACCACCCATACCCACCCATAAAAAAAACCGTAGAGTTAAAAGGGGGAACGACCATAACATTACGGGTACAAGGTTAGGCAGATGATGACGATGATGAGAGTTCTACCAAAACTATCTATTCCACAATCTCTCAATAAATTAAATTAGTGCCAAAATTAATTTAACAAACTGTGTTTCATTACTATCCAACAATAATCGTTTGAACGTCCATATTAATCAAGTTTAGAATCGGTTTATAATTAAACAGCCTCAATATCTGGCACACACTTAATGAACTGTTTTACTGTACCTATTATTAATATTGTAAAATATTTAGCAATTGGTATTAATTTGATGTTATTAATTCCATTATTGAGAGAATGTTACCGCGGTTCAATCTACTGATTGAAATGAAATTTGAACAAATAATTATGACGTTGGTTTATTTTCTTAAAATCTATTCGAATTTTGGTTTGCTTTGTATTTGATTACTTGTCCTTACACTCCTCCTACACGATTAAGCCGATTTCGTTAATACGTTAATATGTGTTTGACTCACCCAAACACACAATAAACCTTGGCTGGTTGAGCTTCACTATAGAAGTTTTTAAGGTGCAAATGGAAAAATGTTAGGTGTTTATCCCTTCTTTTACTAGATCTGCACCCATCTACAGCACATAAGGCACCGGACGGCATCGTAAGTAGGTACGCGCAACGAATAGAAATATTAAAATAGAACAACGTGCGAGCCCTTCGCTTGCGAAAACCCCAATGAATTTGGTTCGCAGACGGCCCGAGACCGCTCGGCCGGGCGGTAGGCAATTATAGCGCGCCAGTACATAGAGTGAAGTATCTGGAGTAATCTGTGGCAGAAGACACTATTTATTATATGTACGCAAAGCAAATTAGTTGGCTTTGTGTACTTATTATTCTTATTCATTGGTTTCACTTACTTAAATATTTTCTCATAAGTAATTGATGAACAAATAGAGTATCCACCTTTGGAGCCTGGTATGGACCTCTTGTGATGTACTTTTGAGCTCGAGTGACATACCTATCTACTTTGAATTCCTTGTTGCGGGATTCAAAATTCTTCATTCTTTGGATTATAAACACTCGTGCTATTAAAATAGTTGTTAAAATCTATTGCTAAAGTACCGCCACCGGCAGTATTTCGAATTGTAAAATCGCTCTTCGAATTGAGAACAAAGTTTATCACAATATAACTACCTATTTTAAATTAGGTTGCCAAAACAGAGTCTACCTAAATCGTTTTTCAAACAACACCAAGGTCCCAATACTGTTTTTTATAAAATTTTATCCTTATTTATTTTTAATTTCGGACGCCTAAAATGTATTGAACATTTTTTGTACAAAATGTAAACCGATGAAATTAAGGCATGTTTCACTGTTATTCAGCGGTAATTAGATTTAATAATTAATCTACGAAGGTTAAATAACATTTCTCTTACAGCGGAAAAATAGAGCCTCTAGGTGAATGAAAATTGTGAAAATTTTAGTAGGTCTTAATTAATGAATACTGTAATTAATTCCCTGTAGAATACTGACAAGTGCTACTTCACTTTGTACCTTATAGCATTCCGAAATAATACTATATTCATCAAAAAATAATTTTGAAATGAATCCGAATGATCCAATTGAATTTTTTTTCCGATAGTTTTCCTAATCTACACTCGCGAACAAAAGTTTGTGTTACTGTTCATTTTAAATTAATACCAAATTCTTTCAAATCACGTAATTACAAAAGCTTTTATCCTAGATGACTTCTTGAATAATGTTTAACCTTTCGACGACCAAGCGATAGCCGGCTGTCGCGCCGCTATTGTCTTTCTTTGTGTCGCAAATCAAGTGTTTGAAGGATTAAAGCTACTTTATTAAACTAATTTACCTTTACAATGTACCCTACTTATTTATTATTACATGTTTATATACCTTAAGCGGATATTAAAATTAAACCTTTCACGTGATTAGAGACACAATAAAAGACAATAACAGCGCGACAGCTTTCGCGTGGTCGACGAAAGGTTTAGAAGTTATCTGGGACAAAATAGCCCTAATGCGCCTAAACCGTTTTTTTAGTTAGTTATTTTGTTTGTAGGATGTTATGTTTGTAAGTCCGATTGTAGACGCGGATGAACTAACCTAAAACCCATTTATTGACAATGGTGCCGATTCTCTTATTCACAAACTAACCTAAATTTAAGTTTAGTGCATCTTTCTCTTTTCATTTCATTAAGAAAAGGACAGAAGATAAAATATTAGTTAAGTCCTGTCAAATTTAGACACTCCATAGATAATTTAGACGCGATTAAAAACATGGCGACTAAATATACGTCATTTTTTTTCAGGCGCTGTCTAATTTGCCAGGATTAAACTAAAATGTATCTTCTGTCCTTTTCTTTAAGAAATGGAAAGAGCAAGATGCATTTAACTTAAATTTTGTTAAGTTTGTGAACAAGAGAATCAGCACCGATACCGGTCATTTAAGTCTGTCAGGAAATCCGTGAAGTAAAACATTGATATTCTTGCAACTGACATTTTCGATTTAGTTGTTCGACAAAAGTCTTAGCAGACAACGCGGTATCATTAATCTTACGTTCCGTCATGAAAATAACGCGATAAAACGCAACAAAGAGAAATGGGTTCCGTCTGAGACACCATTATGATCAGTTCGATGAAGATTTGACTTAAAATCGATAGGTTAAGGTTTTATATGTGAATAAACAATGTATGCAGCCGGGAAATTGTATGCTTTATTATGTTTAAATATGTTTTTTTTCCTGAAAAGAGAGTAAGAATAGAAAGTAGCGAGAGATATGTATAGCGGAGGGTGAAGCGTAAATTTTCTTAAAACAAATTATTCTTCTTTTTCTAAACCACTAAGGTTGAAATAAATACCTGAAGGCCATACAAATATTTATTTCGCGCGAGAATTGAACCCGTCACACGCAGCACTGCACAAATCGTGTAAGCGAAACGTAAAGGCGATGTTATTCTATTGCAAGTATAAAATTATCTAATTATCTTCAAACCAATAAGAACATATTAAAAAACTGATTTTATATTATTACTTTATCACCTAATATTGCGAATATCTACAGGCGTCGTAGACCATTCAACCTCTGCTAGACCGTCAGCTTATATGCCATCCAGAGTTCAAGCTTCTTTTATGAATTAAGACATTTTCAAATGACGTGTTCCGTTCTGGATGGAGCGGAAGGGAGTGTCAGATTTTTTCTGTCATAACCTAACCCATCCATATTTTTTCCAATGTCCTTTGCGTTTCAGACTACGCTGACTCTTTCGAACAAATTCCGCAACTCTGGCTGGCACTGGACTTCAAAGTTTACGCTGCTACTGAAAAACACCATACTGGTACGTAATTTAATCACGAACGTCGTAATTGCTGATGCAGTTAAATTACTTCATTCAAAAAGGGTCAAAAACGGCCAAAACGCTTCAAAAACCCCGACATAAATTCCCAACAGACCAGAACTCCAACTTCATCACTATTGTACCTAAATGTTAAAAACTTTAACAAGTTGAAAAGTTAAATAGCTTTCTCTGGGTTGGTACAAAGTTTAGTGGAATGTTTAGCAGGCTTGTGGCGACGATTGTACATCTTCTGGGATTAGCTTTACAAGACATTCATTATGTACGGTTTAGGTAGTTTCAGTTGAGAATTTAGCTCTTTAAATAGATAGGATTTACTTCGTCTGAATGAAAAAGTAACCCTTATTGGAACAAACTGTCTGTCCGAAGTTCTTCCACATTTATTTGCAAAACTCGCGTCAAATATTTTGATAAAAATAAATGTTTTATCAATATAGTAAAACATACTATCTTGCGCGGGTTTATGTTAGTAGAAAGTAACAAAATATCGTTAAAAGAATTAGTTGAGCTACTACTTATAAAGTATCAAAATTAGTTGTAAGACTACAGTTCGGTTTCAACTGTTTATTGTCAGAGGTGTTCAGATACAGATTTGTAAATAAAATATATTACAGACAAACCCATAGAATAGGAACCTTTTGTTGGCAAGTCCGAATCGGACTTTTTCAGACTTTTATTACATCCTATCCGGAATAACCTTAATATTTCTTTTAGAAGTTCTCCTCAACTCAATAACGACTAAACTAGTGATCATCGTCTTTAGTGTTAATGTCGCCGATGTATTGCCAATTCAGCTCGCTAATTTGGTAAAGTAGTGATGATCAAATGAGGCCGAGCCAGACTGAATCCGACCGAACCCTACCAAATCCAACCGAATATCCGACAATTCAACCGAATCCGACCTCGTCAAGCCACAATTGTACTCAGTTAAAATCATAACGATAGCACATGTATAATTCACGTTTTGCTCGTTACATAGGTTATTATTTACAACATAAATGATTGCTCCAACTGTGTTCTATACACGGATCATCAAGCAGCATTTGTTCTAAGTAAATCACGTCAATAGCGAACCATCAAAGTTAGATTCACTCGAAAAACACGTTCATTTTCTTGTGGAACACAAAAAATAATTGGCAAGGAGATTTATTCATTTGTTTCTTTTTTGTTTACGCCTTTTTAGGTTTTATTGCGACTACATAAGGGGGAAAACGGCTTGACGATGAAGTAGAAATGACGAAAGTGGTTTATTGAAGGATGAGAACATTTTTACGGAAGAAAACATTGATATTTGTTTTATTAAGCATTTTTCGGGTTGAGTTGCTTATGACGGTTGTCTTATAATTTGCGAAAATCTGTTGGAAATGACTGAAAACTTTTGATGAGTTGCGTTAGTGTACAACACTGAAAATAGCTTAAGAAATAGCGCATACTTACAACATTTTTATCAACTAAACTGTTTAATCGTGTTGTGGTCGATAGTTGCCCAACTGTTTATTCTAAAGCAGGCAACTTTTCATTTGTTTGTCAAGTAAGTATCAAGTGGTGCACGTTTTAAGATTGCAATATACTTATCTACGAGTATAATCGAAATATATTAAATGGTAAACTGACTGACTGTTGATATATCAATACAGAGCACAAACTGCTGGTTCTAGAGACATGAAACGTGCAGGATGAGTTCTTTATAAAAAGTAGGTTACCACTAAGAACGATTCTTTGTAAATTCCAACCCTTGAGAAGTAAAATAGAAGATAGCAGTATCGACGTTCACGAGGGCGAAAGTTAGTAAAGTTATAAAACTTATTATAATATTGTACAAATAATTGTGTAAAGTAATGTATGTATATTTACTGAACTATATACATTCATTTTGTGTCTATTTAAGCAATAGATTGTCATGAAAGTAGCACTGTTATACGACTTGTTACTGACAAAATAATAAGTATTTTGTCAGTAACAAGTCGTATAACAGTTTATAATAGTTTTCGAAGTTAATATAAGTTATACTAAAATGTTTCTTGTATCATAACCTTATGATACAAGAAACATTTTAGTTGAAAAAGTAAATAGATACGTCTTCAAAGTTTTTATATAAATCGTGTTTGCTTCAATTCTTTAGATAAATCTTCTGTATACATCGTTTTTTGTTGTTGGTACTTATTGTCCGCCTCAAGCCATTATTAACGATGGCAGCTAACAAAATGTTTTAGGATTTGGTTGAACTAGCTGTGTCTGCGGCTTTGTTCACGTGAATATAAATGTATCGTATATAACAATTTAATTATAACATACATGCAAGGTTAATATAAATATAATAATACCAGCCTATCACTGTCCCACTGCAGGGCAAAGGCCTCTTCTCATACAGAGAAGGCACGAGCAATGATCACCACGCTTGCTCAGGGCAGGTTGGCGATTTCGGACTTATATTTACTACAAGTCCAGGTTTCCTCACGATGTTTTCCTTCACCGATGTCTGTGATGTCTAAGATAATCTTTAGAAAGTACATATGAATTGAAAAAGTCACATTGGTACTTGCCCGGATTCGAACCCACAACCTCTTGCACGAGAGGCCTTAACCACTAGGCCACCACGACATTATATATACATATACATACAACCTTTAAATAAATCTAAATAAATGTAAACGAGTCCTTTTTTCTTGGTTACGTTCAATAGAAATCAACTTTTTGATATGTTTTTAATACTTAAAAAATGCTAAAAAATACAAAAATTGACTAGCAAAGTAGACATTTTTAGAAAACTTAACATTTATTTTAACTTCATCGGCTAAAAGTGCAACCTAGTCAATTTACTAGTAACAAATAAAAACATTATTCAATCCAGTAGTATTTGCGTGATGCTTCAACATAAATTGCTCCAGTACGATTTTATTATACGTGTATATACCTATTATAGAAAAACGTCGAATAACTTTTACCTTGTTATGAGAAAGATAACAAAAGTTAGATAATATAGCATTATTATAGCAATAACAATATGTAAGTATCATATGTTAGGCTCTCAACATTTTATATGTTTTACTGTCAGTTTTACTAAAATCGTGTAATATGTCTTTAAGGCCTAGTGATTATTTACCAAAGTCAAGGATTGTGATTGACCACAGTGACCACATAATAAAGTGCAATAGTAAATGCATAATAGCGGTTAACGAATCATAATCATGCAAAACGAACCATCATTCTTTCTTGACGTTAAACCGATTGAAACCTTCCATATAATGAACACCTTTTTGTTTTTTTTTTTGGTGAGTGAATCATCCAATGACTGCTCCTGTCCTGGGTGCGGCGGGAGGAGGGCGTGTCAGACTCTTACTGACTAAAACCCACTCATGTTCCTTCGATTGCCCTTTATGTTCCAGGGTCACGGTAACTATTATTAACATTTCGCAACCCCGGCAGGCGTTGGCCCTGTTGAGCCCCTTCCTGTGCTGACTCCTTCTCTTTGAGGCGCGCGTGGAAACCTAACGCGCCGTCGACGCATAATAATATAATGAACACCTTAGGGTACTTTTTCTAACGTCGTAAAACCGATCCCATCAACACTGCATTGATCATTGTCTAAACGATTGGCGAGCACTCGATTTGTGTAACGATTTGCATTCACTCGTTCGACATTTAACTCGATATCTGTGGATAGAGTCAGTCAGTGTCTTGTCACTCGCTGAGCACATTTTTCAATTAATGTCTATGTAAGTACTATGTGCTAACACACTAGCTACGTTATTTGAAATATTGATTGCCGTGAATGAAAAGGCTGTGTAAAATAGTAATGTCAGATATTGTACCACTACTGTCCTCTCTGTCACTGTTTATAAACCTCTTCTTACTTTGAGAAGATAAACATTGGTGCTAATTCTCTTGTTCACAAACTAACGTAAATTTAAGTTAAGTGCATCTTTCTCTTTCCGTTTAATTAAGAAAAGGACAGAAGATCAAATATTAGTTAAGTACTGTCAAATTTAGACACTCCATAGATAATTTAGACGCGTTTTAAAAACATGGCGTCTAAATATACGTCAATTTTCTTCCGAAACTGTCTAATTTGACAGGATTAAACTAAATTGTATCTTCTGTCCTTTTCTTTAAGAAATGGAAAGAGAAAGTTGCATTTAACTTAAAATTAGTCTAGTTTGTGACCAAGGGAATCGGCACCATCGATGCACGAGTACTCGACTAAAGTCCCACGGTTTCTTTTGCTACCATACTTCGGGAGTACGGAAACCGCAACCTTTTCTCTTTTCGTGTTTAACCTTTGTGGTTAAGATCTTTTATGAGAGGCCTTAATCAGATTGGGCTATTTTGACACTCTCTAGCTTAGAGAATACATGGAAAAGGAGATGAGCAACAAGGGTTCACTACGATGTTTGGTGTTTATATTTAAACCTTCTTATTATTTCCGTTAATTTAGGTCCATAAGATCGAAGCTGCAAAAACAGCTAGGCACTATAAAAAAACATTAAGTAAGTACTTCAGCTAAGTAATATTCCTGTCACCTTTGCACATTTGTTAAACCACGTTGGCAAAACAGAGACAGAGAATAGCTAAGCCAAAGTACGTACACGCGTACATTTATCTCATCCTAAGTCTTGCAATTCTGATTTGTTTGAGAGAATCTCCATTGAAAACCCTTAAACCAGTACAAGGCAGATAATTGCCACAATCGCCAAGACACTGTAGGGTACATGTTTCTCAAATGGCCACTAGAGGACTCTGGGGCGTCTAGATTAAAATAGATGCGAATAGTTAGAAACTTTAGTAGTCGGGGTACTGTAAACCACTTGCAAGGTTTGATGGTAATAATGCTTCAAAGTTGTGATTCTTGTGGCTGAAATTATGGTAAGTACTACAAACTTACCTTCGTCCTACCCACCCATCTACATCACGGTACGGCAGAAATGGCGCGGTGGTAAAATAATTATACATTTAATAGGTATAGTTAACATTAAACAGTAACTTCTAATAGCCAGCATCGCAATTATATCAGTAGCGACTGCCACGAAAAGAGACAATAGTACTTCACTTAGTACCATGGACTCTGAGAAATCTTTGGAAATCTCATAAATTACATTTCTAAAAACAAATACTCCCGTTTATTTGTACCGAGCTTTACATAGTGACGTAAGTATACGTTTGGGAACAAGTTTGCTATTTGTTTAAGCTGTACCAAAATAATTACGTACACAAATTTTCCCTTGATTCAGATTGAAAGGGTTGATGTAATTATATAGGGAATACAAGTAACTTTATTGAACCGTTTGCTTTAAAATACCTTAAAAACTAAATGTTGGAAGATATTTTGTTCATTAATAGTGAAGGTATAAATAAAAGAGGTCCTACTTTGTAACTTTATTTTAAACGCAAATTTCACGGACAAAACGACGTAAATATTTAATGGTGACGCCATGAAATTGTCGGAGTTCATAATTTAGTTCAATTAACACGTTACTGCGTGCCCGATATTACGTTAAAGTTCTCTATTCAATAAAATGATGAAATGAAACGAATTAAAATGGCGCCGAGTTCCGCAGAGTTCGAATTTCCAATATCAGTCTCAATAGCAAATGAAAGTACGATTCTGCCAACGACAAAGCATTCGAACAAAAAAGTTATGGCTTAATTATTTATTCAAAATCCTTCAAGCAAAAAGTTTTGGTATTAATCAAACTTAATTGGCGCGAGACCTTTTGTCTTTAAAAATAAAAATATTATTTTCTGAATTCAAAATACGAACGTTTAAAAATCTGTAGAGTCGCAAAATGGTGTAATTTTTTAATAAATTGCCTCTTGCTTGGCTATAAATTGGTTCCTAATGTTTCTTCTTTATAGCTTAGCGAACTGGAACAGTTTTGTAAATTTTCAGCAATTATTCATAACTTTTTATGTTTTGTCATTGTTTTAATTTATGAACTTTGAATTTGGAAAGTAATTTATTATAGCAATTCTTTTGCCGGACTGTCACTGTTTTTAGGGTTCCGTAGTCAACTAGGAAACCTTATAGTTTCGCCATGTCTGTCCGTCCGTCCTCGCTTAATCTCTGTAACCGTTAGCACTAGAAAGCTGAAATTTGGTACCAATATGTATATCAATCACGCCGACAAAGTGCGAAAAAAAAAATTGGAAAAAAACGTTTTATTAGGGTAGCCCCCCTATATGTAAATAGGGAAGTGGTTTTTTTTTTAATTACAACCCTGACGTGTGATATATTGTTGGATAGGTATTTCAAAATGAATAGGGGTTTACTAAAATAATTTTTTGATAATGTCAATAATTTCGGAAATAATCGCTCCAAAAGGAAAAATCAAAGCGTCCCCCCCCCCTCTAACTTTTGACCCGTAGGTTTAAAAAATATGAAAAAAATCTGGAAAGTTGAACTTTATAAGGACTTTCTAGGAAAATTATTTTGAACTTGATAGAAAGAACAGTTTTTGTACAAAAAAGACAAAAAGGTTATACAAAATAATTTTTGCGTACTTAGTATGTCAAATTGTCAACGTAACAAATAGCTTTTTTTTTAACTTATAAGTAGGTACACTTATTGTGACGGACGGGAAACTACGGAACCCTACATTGAGCGTGGCCCGACACGCTCTTGGCCGGTTTTTTTATATAGAAATAGTTTTGGTGATAAAGAGCTGACATAAAAAAGTCGAAATTATTGAGTAATTTAATTTTATTGAGTGAAAATTTATTTCGTGGTCGGTGAAGGACATATGGACTTATAATAAATACGAGTCCAAAATCACAAACCAATGCTTTTGTCGGAAAGGGGCGCACTTCAGTGTAATATTAAACTGATATTATTTGCTTCGTTAGCAATGGGAACAAAATGATAAATTGTACCACACTCTATATTTTATTAGTCATCATTTTAAAATATCTTTTTACTAACAACAAGCTCGCTAGTTCTTACATCAGAAAATCATTACCATAAATAGCTAGTACGTTTAGCTCGCAAGCGAGGCATAGGGAGGTTGGGAAGGAATCGCTCTCCCAGGAATACGATGGCAAGCGTCCAAACGAGGCTCAAAACAGATAACATGGTTATTACTATGGCGGCACTATCATACAATTTAGATCGTGACGACAACTGCCTTATCGGTTGGACATAAGCTTCGATAAACAATACACTTAAGACCATTCGCTAGAAAGGACCATTTTTTTAAACCGTCTTTTAAGCTTGACCTCGCATTTTGTTGTTTGTTTGTTCCAAGTCTTGCGACAGCTTTTAGTAACCTCTCATGTTTGAGGTTGGAAGACCAAAATAAGGCAACCAGTGTAACTCTTGCATTTTATTTGCACTTTTTAAGTTAGTCTAGTTCGTCGTTCCGTATCTTAGAAATCATGCGACAGATTTTCATGGTTTGCTAGGTTGTCAATTTTATTTATATATTTATAAGTTCATTTTTAACTGTAAAATTCGTCGTTTTCAAACGCGAAGGCAATAGCTAGAATAAGAACTATAAAGGCCAAGTTTACTGGTCTGTACAACAGTATACTTAAATTAAGAACACGGTACAGAATTCGGGCCACATTTTGAACAGAAACTCTTGAATGCGTCCGTTCCTTTCATGGCTTGTTGAATGTAAGCTGTAAGCTTCTCACTTCACCTTGTGTGACGAGAGACGTTCTTACAACACGATGTTTTTGTTAGAGATTTTATGTCCCGAGGTATTTTTCCGATGCTTTTGGAACGTATGAAAGGTAGTTGGTTTAGTGGACTCTTACTTTATGTTGCAAGCTGTCCACCGCGGTTTCATTAGTGTTATGTTAGGTTTTTGGTTACTTCTCTAGTTGTCGCAAGGTTGACTAATTATAGTTTACTCTATTTTCAAAGAAGTATGTTGACTCTTAAAATGTTAAAAAACCATAACATTGCTTTGGGAAACATTGTTTGAAAATAAATCTCTTTAATACTACTAAAAAACAAAAACACGAGTGAAGCCGAGAGCAAAGAATAGTTTTCAACAGCCAGTAATTGTTTAACAATCTCCCAAATTCACTGCTGTACAGGCGCAATATAAACCCGGTTTAACAATAGTCGTGTAAGCGGTACATTGTTCGCCGGTGGCAACGTAAAATTTTAACGATCCCCACTGCCCAATCAACACGCTACTTTAGGGTTGAGAATACGTTGAGCTTACGTCACGCCACAAGCGTTGTAACGTGTACAACGTCTTTTTGTAACATTAACTGAACAATGTACAAAATGGAATGAAATTCTTCGGATTTACTACAAAACCTGTGTGATTAGAATGCATTTTTGTTGAAAAAACGATTTCAAAATTCAATTTCTTACACTATTCAGCTACAAACGTTTGAATGCACGACTAGTTTGATTTTTGATTGCTTTGTCAAAACCATTGATTCAGTTTTTGACGAATTTAGTTTTGTAGTGATTTTGTTACTTTGGTTTTTTACGGTTGCGTTATTTCAAGGAACGTGTATGTAAACTATGCTCATTATGATATTATGGTTTCAGTATGGTTTTTGTTGATCAGAGATAAATAATAAATAATAATAAAATCGTTTATTTATAAAATAGGGCACATTTAAAATTACAAAAAAAGAATGTAAAATAGTAGATAATTTCTGGAATCACCTATTTTTGCTTAAAGAGTAACAACGGTGCGTATGCAATTACAGCCACATAATTTATCTAACATTTGTGTCTAGCATAGCAAGGCCTTTGATATTACACTTGTCTAAAGGCGATGACGGCGATCATCTGATATTAGAATTTGTAGTTTGTTGTCAAATGACATAAGAAAAGAAAAAACATCGAGAAGTTTCGTCTCTGATAGAGAATATTATTGCAAAATAATGTAACTCGGCGTAACCTAACCATATCGTGTTTTCTGATACTGCAGGTTGAGTGTAGTAAAGTCCTATAGGTACTTCATTTTTATACGGCTTGTAATGATGTGGGCAAATGCTAGAGACATTTAGTTCAACGATGTTACGGTAAGTATGTGGACTGCATCTGCGGAGGACATTAATGTTGAGAATCTTCGTAGAAAGTAAACTAGATATTTCTGCACGATGCTGCATGATGCTGCTTGCTGCTTACAGCTTGCATACCGCTTATGCAAGCTGTAAGCAGGCGTATACCAAGCATATAATAGCGAGTATGGGTCTATTCATCTACACCTATTTGAACAGTGGCCTTAGTCTGTCTTGTTAGACTCATGAGGCATCCTTTGTTCTCGTCACTATATTTTTCTCGGTCTTAGACTACAATTATTGTGCCATGCAACCCAAACTGCCCAAAATTAGAATTATGAACCTTTTAAAACTTAATAGATATTGGAGAAATGCCCCAGAGACGTTTTGATTTTTTTTAATCGTAAAAGTCTGTTAAGTTTAAACTAATTTTGACACTAAGACACGCCCTAATACTCTACATGGCTTAGCACATCTCTGGTAGAAAAGCAGCCTTACATTGTCTAACTTGGATCGTTGACTACATAGTCCAGACGTTAAAATTTAATGCTCTCTCTTGCCGAATCACCACGTCGCTCTTAAGCTAGAGAAAACAACAAGGCGCTGTTAAATTTTCATTGTTTATTTTTGTGTACACTTTCCTGTAGACACTTTTGACAGATGGGGTTAGCATATTTTTGTGTTTGTGTACGTTGTTTTGTAAGTGGATTGATAGTAAAAAGGTTTATTGCGTTGCTTAACTTCCTGGCTTTTTTGAAAGTGTTTCTTACATCACTTTTATGTACGGTTAAAAAAAAGTATTTGGCACTTAAATGTTTTGGCCGCGGTTTGAGGCACAGGTGGGATCGAGGTGTGTGTTTGGTACTTATATTATGCAGTTATTTTTTTCTTAAATCCTACTTATCTGGTTAGGATAGAATTTAAGTATTTTAAGTGTTTATTTTTCAGGGATGGTTAAGTTTTAACTCACCCGACATTTATAGTTAGTGTGAGTGAAAATGGGTATATCACTCTTTACGCTTCTGAGATAGTTTGTTTTTCAAACCATGTTTTAGTGACTAAGTACTAAAACTGAAGGGACTTTTTATTTGGTTTAAACGTTCTAATTTTTGGACCTATCGGTTAGATTAGAACAATCTTATATTATAGCCTGACCGATGGTGAATAATACAGGCTAGACATATATAAACATAATGCTACGAAGTGCGACCTATGGAAGCAAAGCAATCAAAGTCGCATTTAAAATCGCGGGGCAGCTGTAGTAACATAAGCTAAATATGTTCCATTGTAAGGTTACCCTAGAACATCATTATTGTACAGCATAATTAAGTTCCGCGGTACATCATTTTCTGGTAAATGAGTTTGCAAGTCTGTTAATATGTAAACCAGAGGCGTTTGTAATATGCTTTAAATTGTAATTACTTTATGTATAACATGGCTATTTGTCCATACTTGTGTTGTTGGTTAATTACAACGGACGTTACAAATTTTTAAAAATACATATAGTAAGGCAATATATTTCCACCGCAAAGCAACGATGCTGTGTTTCCTTCTTATACACAACTCTATGATAACAAAACAATATATGAGTACCTAGTAATAATCAATTTTACTAAGGCGTCCTTTGCAGTATGATAAAGGTTACAAACCAATCGAGCTTAAACTAAATTAAGTAAAAAATATAGAAAAAAACAAAACATGGCGAAATTCGAAAAAAGCAAAGGTGAGATATTGCTCTATCCATCAATGCCCCGGAAACTGTATCCCAGTATGTGCTAGTTTAGCTGTTGCCACGCGATTCTCCAGGGGGCGCTAGTGTCATAGGTGGATAAGTGTCACACAGAGGCGTATCTAGGGTGGGGCGGGTAGGGCCCTGAATGCATTTCAAGGAGGGCGCAGAAATAATAGAAATAGATTAAAACATTACTGAGTAATAAACCAATTCATGTATGGGACAAAATAATAAATTAACTGATTGTTGAGATATCAACGCACAACCCAAACAGCTGGCCTTAGAGGTAAGAAATTAAAAGGGAATGTTTTTTGTAAAAAATAAGTATAGATTTACCACTAAGAAAGGATTTTCGCAAATTTTACCCGGGCAAAATAGCTCCAAATTCTCGCGCATCACATTTGATATCATGGACCACTGTAGGTCCGTACTTTACAAATATAAGTATTTTACTGAAAACAAAAAGGGGAATGCCCATCGCCCATACAAGAAAATGTCTGAAATAGACAGCAGTGAAATCTACGCCAAATTGTACTTCAAATCAAAGAAAACCCAAAGACAAGTTCAATAATGATCTAAAACTAGGGAGAACCTAGTTTGAAATGTTTTTGCTTAGAGAGGTTATGTCTCAAGCCAAGGCAAGTCGTCGTGTTAAGCAGGTCCGATTTAAGTTTTAAAGTTCGTAATTAGGTACCAAGCACAGATGGCATATCAAAATCCTTACCATATGGCCTAAGTTGTCGTCAAATATTATAAAATACACACGTAACGTAACACAATCAAAACATCGAATTAAATATGTGATGAAAAAATTAAATGTCAAATCACAAGATATTGTCAAACTGCCAAGGCAACGGACATGTTTCATACTGCCTAGGTTACTTTCTCTGCCGTAGTTTTTAAAAATAATTTGATTCAGGTATGTTGATAAGCATATTTAATTACTTAGATTATGAGATATAACAAAAGATGTAATTATTACTGTTTAAAAATAGTCTTTTACGGATCTCTGAGGATTGTTTATAAGACCACAGACTAAAAATGTAAATGAATGCATGTCATTGAAGAACTGTGCTAAGACGAAAATCAAATTAAATACAGAAATAATAATTTTATATATACCCCTAGTTAAACAAACTGGAAAATAAATAAACGAGTTATATTTTATTCTAAATAGAATTTACCGCTACTGGTAATTACTGTCCATTCCAGACATTTTCTTGGCATTCCCCTTTACTTTTATATAGTATACGTTCCTGTTTCTTTGGTACATTGACAAAATTCACTAAGTTGCGCAGGTTTTTGCCCTGGATCCTATTTCTAATACGGCCCTGGTGTCACACAACACCCGGGTAACAACAGCGTCGAGTACGTAAACCTCTAGGGACTTAGTGGATCACGGAGAGAGTTAAAGAGCATACCAAATTTAAATTCTCGTAAGCCTATCGTGTTACTACCAAAAAGTGAAAGTGAAAGTGAAAGTGGATTATATTATCTTATCCTTGGGCTAGAGTCTCTCATATAAAGCCTCTGCTTAGTAGAAGCGTAGTGAACATGTGGCGATTTCAGTAAAAGAAAGAAAAGAGAGAGAAAGTTATTGTAAGGGGCAATCCATTAATTATAAGTTCAGAATTGCCATGATGTCAGTGATGTCCAGGATTATCTTAGTAAGGAAAGAAAGAAAGAAAAAATATACTACAGAAAGTGCATTATGGAAAAATAATACAGTTTATTATCTTTATTGTCATAATTTTGTAAAAAAATATATTTTTACATTGCTTAGAAACTATGTAAGAAAGAAAAATACTGAGGTTGCTTAAACGAGCATGTCGTTCAGTTCATTTTCTTTGTCATGTACCCAAATTATAAAGTAAAATCAACTTTAAGTCTAACAAGGAAAAGGATGTCACCAAATAAATATACAAGAAGAAAGTTGTTGTAAGGGGCAATCCATAAATTGGCATTACTTTGACAAATGTTAATTCGTTGACTACAAGTTTTCATGGTTTCATTATTTTGTTACTCTTCGACATAGAAGACGTAGAGCTAAAGCAATGATTCCCAAAGTGGTCTGTTTTCGCCGAAATTTTAATTATTGGCATGACAATGAGAAATCAACTGAGAGTAACATGCAAATGGAGGTTAACGATAGTGGATTTGTCTTAAGCATGACATATTTGTAGGTTTGGTTTTCCATCAATAAGGCCACCTAAAATATATTAGCATATTTTAATAGATACATACATGCTTTCTTAAATATAATAAAAAATCTATCGTAGTTACCTGGCAGGACACGCCCTACAAACAAGTCTTCCCATAATTAAATACAAAAAAGAACATTAAGATTTACTTGCATATGAAGGAATGGTAAACCGTCGAACACACGTGATTCGAGACACAATAGAAAGACTGAAAGATGTCTCTTGGTCGTATATAAATACCAGCAAGTCTTATTAACCTCTAATAAGACTTGCTGGTATTTTTTTTAACCCTTTGAATGCTCTAATTACAGACACAATTAAAAAAGCATTGTGTCTCGCGTGGATCCACGTCCTAGACGCACGAAAGGTTAATCGTAAAACCAGGCTTGCTTGCCGCTTGGCGGGGTCTACCAAAACAAGAAAGTTTGGGAAACTCTGGCCTAAAGGATGAAAGAATAATTATCTTTGCCTCGGGGGACAGCGTGGGAACGCCTCGCAAGAAGATTGATTTATTAGCCCCACGCAAACAAAACGGCGAGAATAGAACATAACTTTTTGTTGTTCGCCACCGATTGAGCTGTTTTTGTTACGCTACACATAGAATTGCGAGTTAAAGTGACGCTTGGATTTAGCATTATTGCTGGCTAATAGGTTTTCATTGAGAATTTTGGCCTTTGGAAGCAGTGGCTCACTGAGACAATACTTAATGAAAGGTAAATAATTTATGTCAAACTTAGTACGATAAATTGTCTTAAGTAAATTCTTTGTACATATTATAGGGCTTATCATATTTTAGCTCAGAAAATTCTTACATATTTTATTTGCAATTTCCCGCTTGCTTAACGAAACAATTTTTGGAAACAGAAATAGCACAAAAGATCCTTCTGTGTTACTCCTCATTCCTGATACGCAGAGAAACTCCGTATATAGTCCTCTATTCCTCACTGGGTGATCTCGAGCTTTCTTGTGAGACCACACAAGAACAAACAAGTAAAAGACTACAAAATACAAATGAAAAATTGTATCTTATTTGTATAATGTGGATTTACATTATACAAATAGGATACATTTTATTCCTTCGTCTGAAACTCTTCTGAAAATGTGAGACACAATCTTCTCAATGTAATATTGCAGTCAGAATAAATAGCTACTCATCTTTTAAAGTGTAAAAGCACTTAGAGATTGTCAACATCTGTGCCTTGGGGAACCTACTATTTGCCCTCGAAAAAAGTAACTAAATAAAATTTTGTAAAGTGGCGTTTTATTTTACTTTATAGGTTAGGGTTTGCTAGATATTTCTTACTTGCTGTGTCTCTCGCGGATATACCTGCGTATTTCCCGTCCCCGTGCTGAGTTTGGAGTAAAGAATATCCTATGTGCTTTCTCTATGAACTATCTCTGTAACAAATTTCATTTAAATTGGTTCAGTAATTTTGGCGTGAAAGTGAAATAGGCGGGCAGACAGACAAAGTTACTTTTTTTGCATTTGTAATATTAATATGGATTGTTTGTGTTATTGAAATTCCATGTTGGAATTATTGTATTTCATAAACAACATTTAAGTCACAATAGAAGTAACACACGAGAACTAGAATAAATCTTAATTCAGGGGTACAGAATAAATAAACTTTATTTACACTTATTTTGGTTTAAACGCAGCAAAGTATGCGGCAATAACTATTTAACTAGAGGTGAGCCGCACCTCTAGTTACTCTTAGTAAGTAGATATTAAGTTCTTGTTTGTCACTTTTCGATATTAAGAAAAAATACTTCAATACTTTTCTTATTTAACTTTTTGACAACCAACCGACTGCCGGCTGTCGGGCTACTATTGTCTTTCTAATGTGTCTCAAATCACGTGTGTTCGAAGGATTAAGGAATTGGAATGCCCGACAAGTTTGTTTTCGTAAACTAAAAGTTATTTCGAAAATACACATTAAGAGTCCTTACTTCTGTACTTTAACGTTGTAAATAAGTTGTCAATAAATTTATGGCTAGCAACATAGTCCAACGTTGCTACATAGTGATAAAATGAGATATAGGCAGGCTGCACGTATTCAGTTAAACTGGCTCTCCCCCGCGGAGTCACCCGCATTACGTTGTGTTTTTGATTACTGCTCCGCTCTCAAAGGTAATAACAGGATGTTATATATCCTTTACGCCATTCTGATGTACGAGCTACCTATATTACTGTAAGTTGCATCCGTTTAGTAGTTTTTGCGGCAAAAAAAAAGTAACAAACATCCACCCACAAACGCACACACACACAAATGTTTTTTTTTTACATAACAGTAGGGGACGTGCAAGGAGAGAAGTTGTGAGTGCCTGCATCTAAATCTGATAAGCTATCATAAATGCTTACTTACATTTTTATGTCTATTGAGACACATAGATAAATAGACACATTACACTTTACATGCCCACTTTCAAACTCGGAACACTCCTATACTCCCAAGTGTATTAAGTTACAAAAGAGGTAAAACTATATGTTATGTTTGTAAAAGGTTATCTCTGGAAATACTGGTACCGTTACAAAAATCATTTCAGTGATACAAAGCTACATTATTTCTCAGTGTTACAGCACGTAAAGGGGCCCTCTATTGCCAATGCCTGCCGGGGTTGTGGAATAGATATTATAGTGACCGTGGCCCCAGAACATAAAGGGCAACCGAAGAAACATGAGTGGGTTTTTAGTCAGTAAAAGTCTGACACGCCCTCCAGAACAGGAGAAGTCATTTGATGATTTCCCAATCACCAAAAACGCTACACAATTATAATCAACCCATTTAGGAAAAGGAAAGCAAACTTATCAGTAAGGCCAAACACGAATGAAATATTTGAATCATATTCTTCTGCGAAAAATATATTCCCGGTACGCACGTCAGTTAGAAGAATATTGATAGACATTCCATTTATCAAAGTCAATCCTTGTAAGCTTACAGTCGATATGAAATATCGACTTCCAGTTGCCTTAAAAGATTTATGTGACATTGGAGGTAGACTTGTGTAGTTCGTAAGAAACCGTTACGATACCTAGGGACGCAACCGGTTTGTAATATACGGTAAATTTTGGAATTGGGCTGGAACTTTTCTAAAGAACGTGAAGCGTTAAGAGCTTTATATATAACCGGTCAGGTTTTATTCAGTGTTACTGCGTTGCGAACTACCTATTTTTAATTAGTAGCAGCATTTTGTGGTTAAAAAAGTAAACGTTTGATGTATCTTATTGTACCTTGAAGTTTTTTTGCGCTGAATAGAAAATATAAGTATAATCTATCTACTCCATTGTATTAAGTTTTTTATGTAAAATGGATTTACACCTGGTATGCATGATAACTACTAAGCAAAAATTTCTCACTACTAAAAATAAATGAGCTCGTTAAAAGCGTTAGTTACATCGCTCTGTTTATTTTTCATTAGTGATTGTCTGTCTGTCTACACTAGCAATGGATGGAAAATAGCTGTGCTCTGCATTTGGTTTACGGCCATGTTAGTCGGTAAATGGGTTAGATACGTGCAAAGCCACTGGGCATGCTGGACTGCATTGAAATGCAAAAATACGACAGTAAGACAAAGTACACAAAAATCCTTCGTAACAACCCGGCGCGTCTATAGTAGACGCTTTTCATGAAAACTTGGCCACAATGAGGCGGACTACTGGGTAATACGATTCCCAGTAAATGATTTTGTCTGACTGTCAGGCTTTCAGGCTTCTGTCTAGCTGTCCTTAATAAAAGTTCACACATGGTATTTGTCATGTTTTGAAACCGCAAGCTTAGGTTTCACTTTAAGTAAAATACTTAGGATTTCGAGCGCAAAAAAAAAATACAAAACCATTTCCTCGCAAATAAAATTGCTAACACAAGCTAGTTTTGCATTAATCTAACTTTAGCCCTACAATTATCTACAAAAAAAGTCAAAACTCGAACATTTCCAATAGCGAGTTTTAGCAACGCAAACACCAGCTGACGGCACGGTCAGCATATAAATCAATGCTAATTGGACTGCGGTGAACGTGTCAACAGTACCTGAAAAGTTTACCGTCCATCTTTTCTGTCGACACTACCAATCGGTTTGTCGATGGGCAAATTGACAATTTGTTTTGTGATCGTGGTGTTTTGTAAATGTTTAGGTGAATAGTTTTAGTGTTTGGCACCTGTTGTGGTTTTTTAATTCTCGTTTATGATTAGGGAAGACACCGTGACACTATCAGTATATAAATCAATGCTAATTGAACTTAGGTGAACGACTGAACGTGTCAACAGTGTCTACAAAAGTTTGTCGTTCCACTTTTTCTGTTGACACTACCAAATGTGTAGTCGCTGGGTAAATTGTCAATTTGCCCTCTAATAGTTATGTGTAGTATGTTTGTGTTATACAAGGTTTTTTGTAGTTTTTTTATTCCCGTTTTGGTTAGGGAAGATATCCTGAGGGCACGGTCAGCATATAAATCAAAGCTAATTGGACTGAGGTAAACGTGTCAACAGTACCTGCAAAGTTTTCCGTTCCATCTTTTCTGTCGACACTACCAATCGGTTTGTCGATGGGTAAATTGACAGTTTGTGCTCTGATGTTTTGTGAATGTTTAGATTAGTAGTTTTTTGTACTTGTTGTAGTTTTTATATTACCGTTTTGGTTAAGGAAGACATCCTGACGGTACGTTCAGCATATAAATCAAAGCTAATTGGACTGAGGTGAAGGTGTCAACAGTACCTGCAAAGTTTACCGTTTCATCTTTTGTCGACATTACCAATTATTCTGAAAATCGGTAAATTGACAACTTGTTCTCTGATGTTTTGTGAATGTTTAGATAAGTAGTTTTTTTTTGTACTTGTTATAGCTTTTTATAGTCCCGTTTATGGTTAAGGTACACACTATGACCGCACGATCGTCATATAAATCAATGCTAATGGGCTGCAGTGAATGTACCAACAGTACCTTGAAATTTAACAGTTTTATCTTTTCTGTCGACACTACAAATTCGCTTACCTATTGATTGGTAAATTAACAAATTGTTTATTTTTTTAGTTCTTGTGGTTTTTAATTCACTAATATTCTCGTTTAGGAAACACCCTACATTTCATCTTCAGTTATTTTCATTAACATCCTGCGTCGTTATTATTATAACGTAAAGCCATCAATTACTTATAAGTTGTAATTGATTACAGAGTTTCAAACTGTCTAGTTAATTAGATGATAAATTAACGATAATAGATACGCTATTTGTGTTAATTTATTGAGAACTAACTGCTGCCTGCGACGTCACCCGCGTAGAATAATTTGATCTACATATTATGTAGAAGATATAGATAGATATGTTGTATGGTTAGGTAGATAGTTATAAGAGTTAATGTTCATCCCACAAAGTTGATAGCGTGATAATATATAGCCTATGGATCGGACTTCTTAGCAATATTCATGCAATAAATTAATGAAATCTATGCAGTTCTTTTTGAGTTTGTCCCGAACAGACATACAGAGAGACAAAACATCTTATAACTATTTTTAGCTTCAACATCAGTTGTATTCAATGAGTTTTGATTTTGTTACGATTTTATTATACATATGTATTGATTGAGGTGGCCGTGGCTTGTTTATATAGCTATGTTATATTGTTATTGTTACATACTGTAATGTGTATATTGTGAATATCGTAACCTCAAGCATGAGAGGCTTGCGTCTTAACTCCGTTGCTATAGCTATATATTTTACGAATTAGCGACCGGCAAGACTAAATTAGGATTTAATAAATTAAGTTTTTGATGGCACTGATGGCTGTTGCGCTACTTGTCGCCGTTTCGATACCCGCACTGGAAATATTTTTGTAATAATTATCTAAGCCCATTTTCATTGTCATGGTTTTCATGACTCATTTGCTATGAATCCTTTGAACATGAATGTGATTTAAGACACAATTGCAGCGCGATAGTCGGCTGTCGCTTGGTCGTTGTTGGAAGGTTTAAAGTAAAAATGTACAACTCAAGTGGCACACTTAACTCAGACCTTTTGCCAACATAATGAAATTTGTATTATGTAACCAAAGCTCTAATTATAACGTGGGTGAAACTGCTGTGACCAGTTTTCAATAAAATTACTGATTATACGCCAATATTTAAAATTAAGAATAGCTTCGTTCTTAGCTACGCACTACACTTTAATTGCATCCAGTACAGCGCAACCGGCGCACTGTTCGGGGCAGTTCAATAATGCAGGAATTTGCTGCACAGTCGGCATTGGTATTTGTAAAGACTTTTTATAAGGAAATCGATAAAAAAATATTGTTAATAGGCAAGATTTCGGTGACATTAAAACTAAATATTACTTATACTTGTGTAACATCTAAGATTGGCATGAACTATATTTACAGGCATACTAAACAGCAAAAACAACCATCACTTCACAATTTTCCATCCAAGCAATAAACTAAGAGTAATTTTAGCTCGTAAATAACATCCCACTTAATTATAAACCCCTCAAAATTAAGAATAGCTTCGTTCTTAGCAACGCACTACACTTTAATTGCATTCATTACGGGGCCGACGACGGCACCGGCAGCGCACTGTTCGGGGCAGCTTAACAATGCAGGAATTTGCTGCACAGCCGGCAGGGGCATTTGTAAAGTGTTCTCATAAGGGATGCCGGAACACCCTAGTTTGGTATGTTCTTTGTGTTAAACACGTAAATAAACGTTGAAGAATTACCCCAAAAAAGGGTCAGATTAATGGGTTTTTTCAAGAAAATATTGAGTCAAAATGAGAGACTTTTATTTACATGCAACAATATCTCTCCCGCGGTTTCGTTATTTGAATGAAGTTTTCCAATTTTCTGCTCAGTTTCGGAAAACCTACATAGTATTAGAAAAAAGACAAAAGTTAAAAAGATATTGTTAGGCTCGTCTTTACATTTAGATTATTCGTAGGTAGGTCACGAAACCATTCTGAATCTTGAAAATGCGATTGAATTTAGTTGTATCCTACTTTTAGACTTCATTTTTTAGGTATTAACGATGTTTTCTATATAAGTGTAAAAGTATATACTTTTTAAAAATGTTTCATAACTGATATCTAAAACATGACATAGATAATCTTTCGTACTTTCATCTGACCTAATCTAGGCATAGAAGCTTTTATAAAAAGAAATACTTTTACAAAGATTGTTTATAGGTTCCAACCAGACGTTTTGATAAGTGTGTGGCGGGCACTTTTATCTTCAAAGGTAAAGAGCTCAAAGAAATATGAAATTGTTTATGTGAGGAACTTTGTGAGATGATTTTCTTTAGCGATAGATTTCTTAGCTATAAAATAAAAGTAAAATACTGACAAACGTAAAATAAAAATAGATTATTAGAAAGATTAGAGATATTTTTCGTTACTATATTTATTGAAAACATTGTGTTCTAAACCAAAAAGAGGCATTTGAAGGTAAATCATACATATTAAAAGTTTTCCCGGTGTAAACTGTTACGTAGAGAAGGAAAGGTGACGCAAATGCCGATTGTGCCGGACACATATACTGGAAAATTCGGAAGAGTTCCAGAAAGTTCGAGAGAGGCGTCTAGAGCATTTTTAGGTCATTTGAGAAACTTCCAGACCATATTCGATCATTTCGAAGATACAGGAATGTTCACAAATACACCTGTGTGCCTCGGGTTTTCTTAAACTTTCTAGTAAATGTGAGCTTGCTATATAGTCATAATAGTCATAGTTAAATTTTGGAAACGAGACAGCGAACATCGCTGCGAAGCGGAGACTGCGATACGAAGCGATTGTAATCAGTGTGTATTAGGTTGTGAGTTTTAGTAGTTTTACTTCATGTAAAACGGTGTAATTATTTATCCCGAACCCCTAGCTTTTATCAATACTAAAAATAATCACCACAGCTGAATGGTCCAGTCCTCTTGTTGTAACCGATTATTGTAGCTCTTACTTTGAGCGCGAGAGGAGATAATGGTTTGATATCTTCTTTAACCTTTCGACGATCGGCAACAGCCGGCTGTCGGGCTGCAATTGTTTTTCTATTACGTCTCGAAACACGGGTGTTCAAATGTTTAGGTTGCGATCCGGCCCACGATATTTGAAAATCTCGACACTTCTTTGCTGTAATTTTCTCGTCTCTTACACGAGACTGAGAGAAAAGCGTCGTCTTCAGTCACTGTCTATGATAAAAACGGCTTAAAAAACTAGTTTAGTCTAAAATGAACTGACTGTTTTTTTAATAATTCCTTACATATTGTGAAAGAATTATGGATGACCTTCATCAATTCTATTTCGTTATTCAAATGAATTTATTTAGTAAAACGTTGCATCGGAACTAAGTTGCTTGAGATAGTGATCGTGTCTTTTTCTTAAACCGACTTCTTGCCAAAGATACTCTTCGCCTTTCGTCTCGAAGGTCGAAAGAGTTAATCCTAGAAATCCCTCAAGACAGTCCTGTCTTAAGATTTCACCTTAACAAATAGAAACGTTACCCCAGACGAAATAACATTCCTCTCAATAGAATGTAACAGGGAAAATGCAATTTCTTTCTTGTGACGTCACTTTATTAGATTTGTTTGGTGGAGGTCCCGAGTTTGTCTAACCATCGTAAAAAGATTTACAGAAAGTTGATTTTGTGGTGTGGATTGAGGTTACCTTGTCTAAAATGTTTGTACAATTTAAAGTTTTTAAGTTACGCTATATTTAAATGACAAATTCACTCAAAAAAAAAAATATTTGTAGGTCAAAAAATATTGGAACGCACAAAATGCAGATCTGCTTGCACAGTTTTTATATTGGACGGCGGTTGCAGCTCAAAAAACCTGTACAAAAAAAATACATAATGAAAGCCCTTAATTATACCTCTGTTTGAAGAAAGCACAGAGGCGAGCTTAACCTGACATGTAAAATGTATATCTGTATAATACGTTAACGAATATAACTGCTATAAAAATATGAACTTGTATACCTTACATATTGCCAGAAAACTACGAGCTTTTTCGTAACCTACCAAAGTGAAATATTAACCAAATACTTAGGTAAATAAATTCTACATTATTTTATGAATGTATCCTAAATAACCCTAAAATATTACGGAGAAAAGGCCATGTCCCTTCTGTATCACTCTGTCATGCGTCGCCCGAGGGGTCGAAAGTAAACGAAAGGAAAAATATGATACTGTTGTGTGAAAGTCTTCAAACGCCACAGAAATGTTTTGGAAGTTAAATAAAACCTTGCTAAATAAACAGTTATCTGAGCTTTAATATGGTTTTCCATTTTTTCCTTGCTGGTTTTAGTTTTAATTGACTTATGCCCGATTCGGGTAAGCGGACATAAGTTCATTAACGAAAAGCGAAACGATGAGACATTTTTTTCCTAAAAACCTTAAGTACTTTGGTTCTTTAGTACTTTTATATTTAGCTCGTCAAATTTTTTTTTTAGGTGGTAGAAAAAGTTGGAAAATCAAATAGGTGTTTGAATTTCCAAAGAAGCCAGAAATTGAAAAAAACTACCCAAGTTGAGTTTAAAAAAAAAAATTCAGCGATTCCAGAATTTTTAGTATTTCGATGACTGCTTTGGTCTGATATAAATTTTTGATCAGTATTAGAAACAGGATCGGCGGCGTTGGCATTAATTACTTTAAAATCTGTGACAATTTAGTGTTTATAGCAAATCAAATAAAAAAAAATGTGGTCTAAACTACAAGTATATAGGATAAAAAGTTTCAATGGCCTTGAAGAAAAATTAGTTTAAATCGTTAATATTAATTATTATATTTAAATGAAACATTCCTGTATTTTTATAAGGAAACAAAATGAAATTCAAAGATTTTCAAAATTACGCTTGCCACATTTAGGAATCCAACCAGGTATAATCTGAAAAAATAACTCTGTATTTTTATGCCATTAGACGTTAGAATTATTTAAGGACCAAAATCTCTCTAACAAACATGATTAATTTACTTTTAGGCGCCAAATCAATCACGCTTTTTGAAAAAAAAAAATGTATTGTTTAACGAGAGGAAAATATAAAAAAATATTTACATGCATATTTTCCCTATATGACCTAACTTAGCTTTGGGATAACTTTTTGGTGTAAGTTAGTTTGGTGTAACTGAGTAAATTGATGTAAATTGAGTATGTTTGGAACTGAACAACTATTAGTATCAGATTAACCCCAATGTCTCCCATGCCAAATTAATCTGATAAATTGCTGGTAATTGGTTGACTAAATCATCAATTACTAATCAAATCAGCCCAGGCCCCTTTGACAGTTTGTCACAGTAAGTTAATCACAAAGTAGGTAATTTACGTATATTAAGTTATAATGTTCTATCTTATATTAGAGATATAATATTATGATAATAAAATAATTATGTTTAAAGATATTTTAAAAATAACGATTACTATCCATACTAATATTATAAATGCGAAAGTAACTCTGTCTGTTTGTCTGTCTGACTCTTCTTTACGCCTAAACCACTGAACCAATTTAAGGTACAGATATAGTCTGGGACCCGAGAAAGGACATTGGATAGTTTTCATCCCGGAAATCCCCTGGGAACGGGAACTATTATTCCACGCGGACGAAGTCGCGGGCAAAAGCTAGTTATTTATAAATCTGGCTTTTATGTTCAGAAAACAGAAAAGATGATTCCAGACATTTAAAATAAACAATACATACGCTTTTATCGACATTAAAGTACTGAACTTTGAAGAAGAACAAATCCGTAAAACATTATTTTTACCGTTCATGTAGCGCACGCAACGGAAGGTCTCAAATAAATATTTTTCCTTTTTTCTCCACTTTTC
The DNA here is from genome assembly GCA_033675125.1 of Athetis lepigone. Lineage (NCBI taxonomy): Eukaryota > Metazoa > Arthropoda > Insecta > Lepidoptera > Noctuidae > Athetis > Athetis lepigone. Next base: position 16,262,137 of record CM066229.1, on the reverse strand, counting down.
ATTGACGCTCCGTTTCTATTATTAGTCGTAGCATAATGTTATATAGTCTATAGCAGAATTTTTCAAGCAGTTTTCAGCAGTTCCTGAGATTAGCAAGTTCAACCAAACAAACAACGATCTGATATGAGAAAATCGTTGAATTGTACAAAATAATATCAATCGTATCAATTCTGTAAGAGGTAACTAATCCTCTTACCGAATATTTTCGTATCTTCAATTTTTTTGGGGGAAAATAAATTAAAATGTTTTTTTTCTTGTGCACGTAATGCCTGTTTACATAAATTCATAACATGCGTAAAAATGAAAATGTGGAGAAGAAGACGAAGACAAAAAAATAAGCTTATGGGCTGTGTGAAGTATGATATAAAAGATATGATATCTATACGCCTATATAATATATTGACGGGCCTGTTGGTTTAGTGGTTAGTAGCCCTGACTGCTAAGCCGGAGGTCGTGGGTTCTATTCCTACCCAGAACAAACTTTTTGTGATGAGCATGATTGTTTGTTCTGTGTCTGGGTGTAATTTATCTATAATATGTATGTATTTATAAATTATATAAGTATGTATATCAGTTGTCTGGTTACCATAACACAAGCTCTAAGCGGAGCTTAACTTGGGATCAGATGACCGTGTGTGAGTTAGTCCCAGTATATTTATTTATTATTATTATTATAGAATATGGTAAACTGTCTGTCTGATTGGCTGACTGTTGACAATATGACAATATCAACGCTCAGCCCAAACCGCTGGCCCTAGAGAAAGCTTGCAGGATGTGTTCTTGTTAAAGAGTGGGTAACCACAAAGATATATGTTTTGGAAATTCCAACTCTGAAGGGCTAAAATAGGGCAAGGAAGTATCGACATTCACGCGGGCGAAAGTTAGTTCCTTAAAAATCTAGTTATCATTTAAAGAAAAAAAAAATTGTAAGTACAGTAAGACCTACAAGTATTTGTGCGACTTCACTTCGCGTATTTGGCAAAACATTTGCGTATCCGATGAAAAGCGGTCTAGGGCTAGTCTGGGACCAAGAGCAAGCCCATAATAATAAAAAAAAGCAATATGAAGCTTACTACAGTACTGTTCAATGGGATTAAACGCCCACGTACCTTTTGTTTGCTTTAAGTTTGACGTTTCAGCAGGGTCAGTCAGTCACTGTTCGGCGATAGGTACTACTCCGTCGATGAAGATGAAGATTGATTTTCATCTACCCTCAAACAACCCTCGGGTCAAAATGAACGCAGCCCGCATCATGTATGAACAACGCCGCCCGTAGCCCGCAGCCCGCGTGCCCGCAGCCCACCGGTTAGTACGCGTCCTTCCCTCCCCACCGCCCCGTCAGATCGCATTCTATACAAAATATATCTGTCGCAGTCATCTGGTTAAATCAGCTATTTAATTGTATGACTAGCGCGTTTATTGAATGACGACATTTAATAGAATGACTAAACGACAACTCGTCAAGTTGTTTAATGTAACGTTCAACGAATTGACTGAACGTCATTTAGCATTGTCGTTTAATGGTATATAGTCGACTTTGTAATGTTTGTTTAGGGTGACCATAAGTTCGCAACTTAAAAACTTAACTTCCTTTACATAACAAAAATGAGGACATGACATGACACACTTTATTATGATTTTAATTAAAAAAAAAACTTTAAAACTAGCCGGCGGCGGCGTATCAATAGGTAAATCCATGCTGTCACACAATTTTATCAAGAATAAAGTCACTTTAAAGAAAATTTAATAAAAACAATATCAAAACAGTGCTATTTGCGCGAGCTATTTTACGCCATATTTGTTTTGGTGACTACTAACGCCGCAGTGGAAAAAAAATGAACTAAATTACAATCACCTGACTGATATTAAGTCCGCTCTGTTCAAAGGGCTATGCTTCAATCAGCTATCTAGTTGGACGTTGAGTGACGCGACGCTTGTTTAATCAGCTTTCGGCCTAGTCATTCAATTAAATGTTGCTATTCAATAAACGCGCTAGTCATACAATCAAATAGCTGATTCAACCAGATGACTGCGACATATCGATACCGACAATGTTGTTCATACATGATGCGGGCTGCGTTCACTTTGACCTGACCGTCGGCCGCAGAACGCATCCAGTGTGACAAATCCTTCAATGTTGACGAATGTACACTATTAAGTTAATATGAAACTTATTCTAATTAATTAATTGTGTCGTGATGGCCCAGTGGACATGGCGCCCGCCTCTCGTGTAAGAGGTTGTGGGTTCGAATCCGGGCAAGTACCAATGTGACTTTTTCAATTCATATGTACTTTCTAAAGTTTATCTTAGACACCACTGACATCCCGTGCCTCGGAAAGCACGTAAAGCCGTTGGTCCCAGTTGTCATTCGAAGAACTTTGACAGTCGTTACTGGTTAGGCAGAAATTCTGACCAGTCTAACCAAGCGGTATCGTGTCGCCCAGTTACTGGGTGGTGGAGGTCAGCTCTACGTAAAACACCGATATCCAGCTGAATCCGGTTTGGCTGCAGCCGACCCCAACACGGTTGGGAAAAGGCTAGGGAGATGATGATGATGAAACTTATTCTAATTAAACTAGAGTGCAGTTTATATTATTCAAGGCACGCGAAAATTTAGCCAAAAGTAGTGTAAGGCCGAGTAAAGACTTAGGATGTTTGATCATTTGAACATTTGATGAATGTCTCCACAATCAAATGTGGTAAAAACGAAGGAATGAAACGTATTACAGATATTTGAATAAACAAAGCATGAATACGTAGTTTTATCGTATTGTCACCACAAACGTCCCCAGGCGTGTTTATGGCACTTTTACCGCAGTACAATTTATTGTGGTTGGGCGACCATATCGCCTGTATTATATTATGGTCAGTTATCGTCCCGTTTCTTTATGTAGACATGCTTATGTTTACATACAATATGCATACAATTTCTACTGCAACATTTGGAAATTAGAAATGTGTTTATTTAGTACTAGCTTTTGCCCGCGACTTAGACCGCGTGGAATATGAGTTCCCATTCCCGAGGGATTTTCGGGATGAAACTATCCTATGTCCTTTCTACTCTTTCTCGGGTCTCTAGACTATATCTGTACCAAATTTCATTCAAATCGGTTCAGTGGTTTAGGCGTGAAGAAGAGACACAGACAGACAGACAGAGTTACTTTCGCATTTATAATATTAGTACGGATAATAAAAATAATAAATAATATAAAAAAAATTAATATTAATAATAGCGCAATTAAAAAATCTTATATTTTCACTTAACTTATAATTCAGTTTAATTTAATTAATTCTATTTTTCACTGTAGTCCCCTTTAATGATGCACGAAAATATACCAAAAAACTGGACATCTTCTTTTGTGATAGTCGGTTTAAAAGGTTTTCATTTTGGATGCAGATTTCAGATGAATAATGTAAACTAATATTTTGTAACATTCTACTAAATTTAAAAGAAAATTTACAGAGTCTTTTTGGTTCGTTCTTTTACATCGTTCTGGAATGAGCGTATAACTTCAACTTTCTGTCTGATTTTATTTATTTGAATATGATCTTTAGTTTGGTTTCCAGTCAATATACACAAAACTATATTATATTATCTCTTCTTCTTAATCGTGCACTCTTGTCAGAGTGGTCGTGATCATGGAAAGTCCTTAGTAGCTGCCCTTGCGATTTCTCTCCACTTGTTTCCACGATTGAGCTGGATGTTACTGTCTTTATAGCATCCGACCATCTGGTTGGTGACCGACCACGAGAGGATGCTGCCCTTCTATTTTCCCTTGCACCACTAATCGCTCCATTGAGTTTTCGTTGCGGATAATGTGGCCAAATATTGTGAGTGTTCTTATTTGCACAATCGAAGAAAGTCTTTGTTTGATACGAAGCTCTTTTAGTATGGATATATATATTATATTATATTATATGTATATTATATTATATAATATGACAAAGTAATTTATGATAAACTCTGTATGTCTATCTGTTATTTTCACGTATGTACGTTATTTTTAGTACATTACTTTCACGAGTAAAGTACTAAAGCAATTTTGTTGAGCTAAAAAGTGAATTCCACCCCTTATGAAGATAGAAAAAACATAGGCTACTCTGTGTCTACAATACGTTACATATACATACATAGAATGGCGAAGACGTGGACAAAAACTAGTAACTTTAAGTATAAACTAAGTATAAAACATTTGTTACTTTTATTTCAGTACAAAATTTTGCTAAGAAACCCTGAATTTCATTAATACCAATGGGTTATAAAGACGGTTCTTAAATCTTTTTCCTAATTAATTATTAATGAGGGGTTCGAATTAATCTTCTCAAAAGTAAGTGCTTGATCTTCATAAGATGTCTTAAGATTAGCACTGCGGAATATTAATTTCCTGAGATGGTATCTTAGAGAGAAAAAATATACGGCATTAAAACCGCTGAAAGTCAAGAGTCAGCCGACCTTTTAAAAAGCTAAAATTAAAAGACTTAGTGAAATAAAATACTGAGTGAATTAAATATGAGTTTGCAAAGCTTTGCATAAACGCGTGCTAACTTCAAAGTATTCAATAATGGGTCAATTTTGAAATTGATAATTCAACTCTAAAATAACATTTTGGTCTCTATAGATAAAGACTATTCAATAGACAGATGTCAATACTGTTTGTAAGTCATTTTAGGTGTTATCAATGGGCCTCCAAAGTACATTTTTATTTATTGGGATCTCCAACAAAGATTACAAATTATAAATTGGTACAGTTCCTTGTGCATTTTCAAAAAATAGAATGAGTAAAAATTATTGGTATAAAATCTATAATTTTTTTTTCAACATTATCATTTCATTTATAATTATTAAAGCGGGTATGAAAATTACATTAAACTCCGCAATTACTTACATTTTGACATAAAAAAAAATTGAGCCCGCTATTTATTTTAAACAAAAGGATAGGATTGTGGTAGTTGATTCACTATATTAATTTTCGTTGTACATAATTAATGTTAATGTCTCGAAAACCGAAACATTAACATTTTTTTTTGTTGAGTGGGAAATCATCCAATGACTGCTCCCGTCCTGGGTGCGGCGGGAGAGCGTGTCAGACTCTTACTGACTAAAACCCACTCATGTTCCTTCGATTGCCCTTTATGTTCCTGGGTCACGGTAACCCTAATGAGACTGTAACGCAACAACGTCATCGAGACGCGTCAGTTCCAGTGCCCGCCGAGCGACCATGCGAGGACCCCCCGTCTCGCCGCACACGCCGCCCGCGAGACCCGGCGCGCCTTTAAAAGCCGCGCTCCGGCCGAGCATAGGCAGTCTGCGTTCGGCACGGAAACGGGTGCAACAGCTGTATCGACTTAGGTCGGTCTCCTCTGCCTCGCTACTTGTCGGACATAGACTGGCGCCCCGTCGTGTACTGTTTGAATAATCGTGTTGGCTTTCGTTAGCGAACCTCTCGATTGTCGGATAGTGCACGGCGCGACGTGAGTAGGGTTTATTGTGTTAGAGTTTAGGCTGTTAGTTAGTACTCATAGAAACCTTTTATTTGTAATTAGTTATCATTTTGTTTTATAAAGTAATATATTGTAGCCTGTTAACGTAAGTTTTCTTTATCTCCCCACACATAACCCCTACAAGTGGCGCCCAACGTCCTTCCGCATCCCTTTCCAATAATATCTGGCAATAATACGACGGAAGGTTTTGTCGGCTCCATAATGTCCTGCAGATGGTTCATCGTGGTAATATTTGAGTATCGTTTCCTTTTCATGATGTGGTATAACTAGTTGTGCATTCTGGTTATCACTGTCTTGGACGTAGCGGTACAGCATTCCGTAGTTCATAAGGTAGCCTTTATTTGACCAATAAACACCGTCTTCATCTTGAACTGGTTTTTCTATGGCATCAATGATTTTCTTTAACTCGGCATCTTTTAATTGTTCTTGTCTTATTTCTGATCCGGAGCTACGCGGCATGTCTACTGAAATTACACCTACTTCATAGCTTTCTTCATTTTGCTGGGCTATAGGTCTCGAAAGATTGTCAGCAACTACATTAATTTTGCCGGGTATATATTTAATAATCAAATTATACGGCTGGAGTTGTAATGCCCATCTAGCAAGACGCCCGGTTGGAGATTTAATAGACATTAATCACTTTAGAGCTTGATGGTCCGTAGCTATTACTAGATCCACTGTCCAGGTGTCGTTGAGCATCCACTGTGTCAGAAGCGCCACCATCGAATACGTCCAACAAGAAGGCGATCCCAGGTCCAAAGATCACATGTTACGGATGCGGTGAGCCTGGCGTAGTAAGGACCAAATGTCCCAAATGCAATAAAAATAAACTTGGAGCAGCGCAGGTGGGTTTTTATGCGCTGAGTCCCGCTCTTGCAGCAGCGTCACGGCTTAGGCCAACCGTGAGCATAACCATTGGTGGAATCCAAGGCAAGGCTCACATTGACACTGGAGCGAAGTTAAGTGTCGCATCCACTTCACTGCACCGGGTGTTACAACGGCAGGGCACCCAATTTAAAGAAGAAAAGGCGACGATTACTCTTGCGGATGGGCTTCGACGAAGGAAACAAGTCCAGACTGCTGTAGTAGATGTCTTTTTATGTGGTCGGATAATCCCCACTAACTTTATCGTGCTGCCTGAAACTCACGATAATAGAACACTCTTAGGAGTTGATTTTATTCAGGATGCAAACATAGTACTCAATTGTCCCCAACTCATATTCCACTTTCTGGATGAACCTGGTCGGAAGTATGAGTTGCAAAATGAGGAAGAAGATGACGCATGTGACTGTAACGCAACAACGTCATCGAGACGCGTCAGTTCCAGTGCCCGCCGAGCGACCATGCGAGGACCCCCCGTCTCGCCGCACACGCCGCCCGCGAGACCCGGCGCGCCTTTAAAAGCCGCGCTCCGGCCGAGCATAGGCAGTCTGCGTTCGGCACGGAAACGGGTGCAACAGCTGTATCGACTTAGGTCGGTCTCCTCTGCCTCGCTACTTGTCGGACATAGACTGGCGCCCCGTCGTGTACTGTTTGAATAATCGTGTTGGCTTTCGTTAGCGAACCTCTCGATTGTCGGATAGTGCACGGCGCGACGTGAGTAGGGTTTATTGTGTTAGAGTTTAGGCTGTTAGTTAGTACTCATAGAAACCTTTTATTTGTAATTAGTTATCATTTTGTTTTATAAAGTAATATATTGTAGCCTGTTAACGTAAGTTTTCTTTATCTCCCCACACATAACCCCTACAAGTGGCGCCCAACGTCCTTCCGCATCCCTTTCCAATAATATCTGGCAATAATACGACGGAAGGTTTTGTCGGCTCCATAATGTCCTGCAGATGGTTCATCGTGGTAATATTTGAGTATCGTTTCCTTTTCATGATGTGGTATAACTAGTTGTGCATTCTGGTTATCACTGTCTTGGACGTAGCGGTACAGCATTCCGTAGTTCATAAGGTAGCCTTTATTTGACCAATAAACACCGTCTTCATCTTGAACTGGTTTTTCTATGGCATCAATGATTTTCTTTAACTCGGCATCTTTTAATTGTTCTTGTCTTATTTCTGATCCGGAGCTACGCGGCATGTCTACTGAAATTACACCTACTTCATAGCTTTCTTCATTTTGCTGGGCTATAGGTCTCGAAAGATTGTCAGCAACTACATTAATTTTGCCGGGTATATATTTAATAATCAAATTATACGGCTGGAGTTGTAATGCCCATCTAGCAAGACGCCCGGTTGGAGATTTAATAGACATTAATCACTTTAGAGCTTGATGGTCCGTAGCTATTACTAGATCCACTGTCCAGGTGTCGTTGAGCATCCACTGTGTCAGAAGCGCCACCATCGAATACGTCCAACAAGAAGGCGATCCCAGGTCCAAAGATCACATGTTACGGATGCGGTGAGCCTGGCGTAGTAAGGACCAAATGTCCCAAATGCAATAAAAATAAACTTGGAGCAGTGCAGGTGGGTTTTTATGCGCTGAGTCCCGCTCTTGCAGCAGCGTCACGGCTTAGGCCAACCGTGAGCATAACCATTGGTGGAATCCAAGGCAAGGCTCACATTGACACTGGAGCGAAGTTAAGTGTCGCATCCACTTCACTGCACCGGGTGTTACAACGGCAGGGCACCCAATTTAAAGAAGAAAAGGCGACGATTACTCTTGCGGATGGGCTTCGACGAAGGAAACAAGTCCAGACTGCTGTAGTAGATGTCTTTTTATGTGGTCGGATAATCCCCACTAACTTTATCGTGCTGCCTGAAACTCACGATAATAGAACACTCTTAGGAGTTGATTTTATTCAGGATGCAAACATAGTACTCAATTGTCCCCAACTCATATTCCACTTTCTGGATGAACCTGGTCGGAAGTATGAGTTGCAAAATGAGGAAGAAGATGACGCATGTGACTGTAACGCAACAACGTCATCGAGACGCGTCAGTTCCAGTGCCCGCCGAGCGACCATGCGAGGACCCCCCGTCTCGCCGCACACGCCGCCCGCGAGACCCGGCGCGCCTTTAAAAGCCGCGCTCCGGCCGAGCATAGGCAGTCTGCGTTCGGCACGGAAACGGGTGCAACAGCTGTATCGACTTAGGTCGGTCTCCTCTGCCTCGCTACTTGTCGGACATAGACTGGCGCCCCGTCGTGTACTGTTTGAATAATCGTGTTGGCTTTCGTTAGCGAACCTCTCGATTGTCGGATAGTGCACGGCGCGACGTGAGTAGGGTTTATTGTGTTAGAGTTTAGGCTGTTAGTTAGTACTCATAGAAACCTTTTATTTGTAATTAGTTATCATTTTGTTTTATAAAGTAATATATTGTAGTCTGTTAACGTAAGTTTTCTTTATCTCCCCACACATAACCCCTACAAGTGGCCATTCCGTAGTTCATAAGGTAGCCTTTATTTGACCAATAAACACCGTCTTCATCTTGAACTGGTTTTTCTATGGCATCAATGATTTTCTTTAACTCGGCATCTTTTAATTGTTCTTGTCTTATTTCTGATCCGGAGCTACGCGGCATGTCTACTGAAATTACACCTACTTCATAGCTTTCTTCATTTTGCTGGGCTATAGGTCTCGAAAGATTGTCAGCAACTACATTAATTTTGCCGGGTATATATTTAATAATCAAATTATACGGCTGGAGTTGTAATGCCCATCTAGCAAGACGCCCGGTTGGAGATTTAATAGACATTAACCACTTTAGAGCTTGATGGTCCGTAGCTATTACTACCGATGATCCTTCGATATATCCTCTAAATTTTGAGACAGCCCATATAACAGCCAATGCTTCTCTCTCGGTAGTAGAATAGTTTCGCTCCGCTTTAGTCAACAGTCGACTAGCGTATTCTACAGGGTGTTCGTCAGTACCCTCCCCCTGCACCAAAACGGCTCCTATGGCATAATCGCTGGCGTCGGTTCTAATTGTATATGGATTGTCGGTGTCTGCTTGTTGTAAGATAGGAGCACTGGTGAGCCGAGATTTAAGCTCATGAAAAGCTTCTTCTTGTCGCAGTCCACACTCCCATGCTGCAGCTTTTTTCGTCAACCGAGTAAGAGGTTCTGTAATTTTGGCAAAATTTGGTACCTACAAAACGTCGGTACCATGAACAGGTCTGGAGAAATGACTGTACTTGTCGTAAGTTTTTAGGTGCTGGTATATCTAATATCGCGGATATTTTAGCGGGGTCGGTGCATAATCCTGCCTTGGTTATAATGTGTCCCAGATATGCGATGCGCTCTTCACAAAATCGACATTTTTCTTTGTTGACAATTACGTTGTTTTCACGTAGAAGTAGAAACAGTTTGTCCAGGTCTTACAGGTGCTGCTCAAACGTTGGGGAAAACAGGATTAAGTCATCCAAGTAAGCCAGCAACTTTACTCCATCCAATTGCAGTTTCAATCTATCGATGAACCTTTGGAAGGTTGCTGGCGCATTACGCAACCCAAACGGCATTCGATTGAACTGGTAGAGTCCGAAAGGCGTAACAAAAGCCGTTTTCTCTTGATCTTCAATGCGCACTTTGATCTGCCAGTAGCCGGCTCTCAAGTCCAGGGATGACATGTAGGGCGTCGGTTTGGCTTCATGCAGCAGATCGTCTATCCTGGGCAAAGGATATGCATCCGGTACGGTTATGCTGTTTAGTTGTCGGTAATCGATGCAGACCCTTACATCACCATTTTTCTTAGGGACCATCACAACAGGTGCGGCCCATGGAGAGGTGGAGGGTGTAATAATACCCTCATCCAACATGTGCTGTACCTCCTTGAGTAAAACTTCTTTTCGTTGTGGTGACATTCGATAGGGTGGAACAGCTATCGGTTTATGGTTCCCAGTTTCTATAGCGTGTTCAACTAAGCTAGCTGGTTTTCCGTTTCCAATGAATACATCAGCGTTGCGTTCCAGTACCTCATTAAGCTGTGCTTCATTAACAGCATTGTCTTCAACATTTGTCAATGCGATCATTGCTATGTCAATGTTGGGACCAAATAGTGCCTTGCTGTGAGGTGACAGGGTGACCTCAGCGTTGTTAATGTTTGCCTGCGCATCTCGGAACAGTGACGAGACAAATCTTGGTGAATAACCATTTAGTGCGCGTTCTTTTCCCGAGGGCGAGCAGGGGGGAGTATTAAACTCTATTAGAGGTGGTGGTCCATAGGAGTCCGCCATTCTGGTTTCTTCTGGAGGGCTTACTAGTGAAGACGGAGTCATGGACAGCGGGCTTATCATCGGTTCCAGAGCTGTGATTTTGACAAGCTTTTCGATCAGTGACTCAGCTTCCGTAGGTTCCGCCTGTATTGTGGATACAGGTGCGTCATCTTCTTCCTCATTTTGCAACTCATACTTCCGACCAGGTTCATCCAGAAAGTGGAATATGAGTTGCGGACAATTGAGTACTATGTTTGCGTCCTGAATAAAATCAACTCCTAAGAGTGTTCTATTATCGTGAGTTTCAGGCAGCACGATAAAGTTAGTGGGGATTATCCGACCACATAAAAAGACATCTACTACAGCAGTCTGGACTTGTTTCCTTCGTCGAAGCCCATCCGCAAGAGTAATCGTCGCCTTTTCTTCTTTAAATTGGGTGCCCTGCCGTTGTAACACCCGGTGCAGTGAAGTGGATGCGACACTTAACTTCGCTCCAGTGTCAATGTGAGCCTTGCCTTGGATTCCACCAATGGTTATGCTCACGGTTGGCCTAAGCCGTGACGCTGCTGCAAGAGCGGGACTCAGCGCATAAAAACCCACCTGCGCTGCTCCAAGTTTATTTTTATTGCATTTGGGACATTTGGTCCTTACTACGCCAGGCTCACCGCATCCGTAACATGTGATCTTTGGACCTGGGATCGCCTTCTTGTTGGACGTATTCGATGGTGGCGCTTCTGACACAGTGGATGCTGTCGATGCCGCGGATCTTTGTTTTTCAGCCGCCTTTTTCCGACAGTCATTTTCTAGATGACCATATGATCTGCAGAAAGTACACCGAGATCTCTTCGTTGAAGAGGCATTAGAGCGATTTGCCTGTCTCTCTGTCATTACTTCCTCTATTTGCCGGACCTTCGTAAGAAATTCATCAAAAGATGCAACGGTATCTCGGGGTATTCTGTCCTTAATACTGAAGTGGAGCGATGCATACAATAAGTCCAAGTTCTGTGATTCGGTATGGCCTGGTTTTGGTAGCTCGGCAAGTAGCGCTCGTTTCTTGGCAACGAATATTTCTGTGCCAGTCGGGGTTTCTTGCTTTTCACTAACGATCTCATCATATGTTTTATAAGCTGGCTTCTTTGGCGCAAATGTAGACCGTATTATGGTAATGGCGTCCTTCCAAGTAGTCAAGCTTTCTTTGACACCTAGCCACCAAGTTGCTGCGTCCTTAATCAACAGTAGCGTGAGCCCCTCAATAGCATTTTCATCCGTGACCGATTCTATTCTTTTGTAGGTACTTATTGTAACAAGAATGCTTCTACCACTGTAGCATCACGAGTCCCATCGTAACGGGCCGTGCAGGCAGCAAAACTACCTGTCTTCTGAGCAATGACACTATTCCTATTCGCTAAGACCCCTATCAGATCACGAAACTGATCATCGGTGAAGCTGACGTTTGCCATTGCTTTGTTTCTGCGGCTTCGTCTGGGTAAAATGTGATACAAATCAATTTTGTAAAACGTTTCTCCTACGTTGACTAGTTGAGAACAAAACACTAACTATTGGACTATAATGAATTTAACAAAACACTAGCTCCTAAACTATAATTAAACAAAACACTAGCTCCTAAACTACAATTAACAAAACACTAGCTCCTAAACTACAATTAACAAAACACTAGCTCCTAGACTATAATTAATGTTGAGTAGTTGGATAACGCCTACTCCTAGCCTATATTGTATAAAAGTTGATGCGTACAAAAAAAAAAACAAAAAAATGCAGGGTACTTTAAAAAACTTTGAAATAAAAAATTGTAACTACTAAAAGTTCGAGCAAGAGAATAAAACAAAAAAAAACGGTAAGTGCTCCACGTTGGGATGCCACTTGTAGGGGTTATGTGTGGGGAGATAAAGAAAACTTACGTTAACAGACTACAATATATTACTTTATAAAACAAAATGATAACTAATTACAAATAAAAGGTTTCTATGAGTACTAACTAACAGCCTAAACTCTAACACAATAAACCCTACTCACGTCGCGCCGTGCACTATCCGACAATCGAGAGGTTCGCTAACGAAAGCCAACACGATTATTCAAACAGTACACGACGGGGCGCCAGTCTATGTCCGACAAGTAGCGAGGCAGAGGAGACCGACCTAAGTCGATACAGCTGTTGCACCCGTTTCCGTGCCGAACGCAGACTTTGCTTACCAACAATGCACGCCTATGGCAATTGACTCTGCTTACCTTTTATTTGTAAGGCGTTGGCCCTGTTGGGCCCCTTCCTGTGCTGACTCCTTCTCTTTGAGGCGCGCGTGGAACACTAACGCGCCGTCGACGCGGTCCTGGTCCTAGCCGGGCGGCGAGCTACCCATCGCTCGCCATCCGCAGAACCGCGCCTACGGTGGCCGGTAGTCGAGTCGAGTCGAAGGCGGCCTCGGTCTTAGTCCGGGGCGAGAGGCTCGTCGTTGCCTCTCGCGCGCCGCCGCTTCCTTCACTAGCATAACTGCTTCGCAGAAGGAGGCGACGGCATCCCATTCCGTCTCGCCCCGAAGCATGGCCTGAACCAGCGCCGGGCGCGAGAGGTCACCGCCGCCGATCGCCTCTACGAGGTCACGTCGATGCTCCGCCCATGCGCGGCACACCTCCACTGTGTGCTTGACCGTGTCCTCCAGGCGACCGTTACTGCAGTGGTGACACCCAGGCGTCGCTTCCGCCCGAAACATTAACATTAAGTAAACCGAGACATTAGTACCGATAAATATTAATTCGTCGTAAAGCGACTCCACTTTTTTTATATTACGTAAATTAGCTCATGTCTTTTCGATCACTGCTAGTAACCTATACATGTAAAAATAGAAAGAAAATTGAATAAATAAATTGTCGGATTAGTAATTTTTTAATTGAAAAATCGTTTGAATTTACTTTACGTTCCTCCGCAAACTTGTGCTAGGCTTTTACTTTCAGTTTTTTATAAAAAAAAGCCTGTGTCCTTTCTTAAGTTCAAGCTAACTCCGTGCCAAATTTTACACAATTAGCTCTTTTACTTATCGATAAAAGCATGGCAAACAGTTATAAAATGAGTATGGATAGTCCCTCTTTTACAGTATAAATGAATGTCGGACCCAAACATTTTTATGTCTTAAGATTTATAGTAGTGTTAAACAAAATCTTCGACGCTCAAAGCTGGCATGTCGCCACATTTACAGTTATGACAAGTTAACAGCCAAGATATTCGTCAGCTTTTTTATACGCAGACCCTTTTAGGCATTATTGTCGAATCAATCTCGAATTTCTGCTGGACCAACAAAAAATAAGGAATATATTACGTTGTACGCAATTTCGTATGATGTATTCGTAATTCCTTGTCGCATTTGTTTGGTTTTTGTAGACTAGAATAAAGATACATTTTTCACGAGCGCGTTACAATTTTCTGCTACAAAGATACTTTTGTTTTTATCATGATGTAGGCATAACTGTAGTATTTTTGTAATGTATACTGTACCGAAGGGGATTTTTTCCGAAAGTAAACTCTTTCTGTATATAAATTATTTGCAGTTGTCTTTCTGTCTACATTTATTTCTGTCTTTCTGTATGTCTCTAGTAAAAGATTTTCTAAAGGAACACGCGTGCACTGCGTGTACTCTGGTTTAGCAGATGTCTATAGGCATCAGGTAGACGTGAGTTAGTTTGCCGTACAATTACACAACAATTTTTTTACACTATTAACTTTTGCTCTCTGACAGCAAAGTACCAGGCAACCATAATGTCGTGAGGCTATCTGAAATTCTGTCTATGACGTCACATGATATACGGATGCATACTTAAGAATCGAATACCGTACTCCTGAAACCACGAGCCACAACCTGCGGTGTTCATAAACAACTTAAGTACGAGCTAGAAGACTTATGTTCTATGTTCATTGTACTGTAAATATTTTATTGGCTTGCTTAATTTAGTATCTGGCAGAATTGTTGTTAAAATATTATTCAAAGGTGAAAATATGGGTGAGAGTTCACACAGTTGAAACATTACTCTTAAGTGCGTAACTTTATATGAAGTTTTGAAATTATCTAAGTATCTTTTTTTTTTGGTGAGTGGGAAATCATCCAATGACTGCTTCCGTCCTGGGTGCGGTGAGAGGGCGTGTCAGACTTTTACTGACTAAAACCCACTCATGTTCCACTAAATATCTAAAAAGTATTAGTATCAGTTTTTATTTGCTCAACACCTATTAGATCACTCATTTACCATTTGTGTAGACTAGTATAAAACAAAATCGCTTTCCACTGTCTGTCTACCCTTAAGTATGCTAAGATCATTAAAAATACGCAACAGATTTGATGCATTTTTCTAAATAGATAGAGCGATTCAAGACTGAGTTGTGTATGTAGAGTACATGCATAATACAGGAGGAGGTCTCAAATAGCCCTTTGCAAAAGAAACGGAAAGAGGTTAGGTTAGATCTTTGCTCTGCAGTGGAAAAATTCAGGCTTACAGGCAGGACTTTGTCCGCGTGGAATAATAGTTCCCGTTCCCGGGGGATTTCCGGGATGAAAACTATCCTATGTCCTTTCTCGGGTTCCAGACTATATCTGTACCAAATTTCATTCAAATCGGTTCTGTGGATTAGGCGCGAAGAAGAGACATACAGACAGACAGAGTTACTTTCGCATTTAAGTATAATATAAGTACGGATTCACTTGTAGAAAGCTAATCTTTTCCTAAATGCAACTAAATTTCTATACTGACGAAATCGCGGGAAAAAGCGAGCACAACTTAATAAAATGAAAATGATCTAAAAAAACATCGCTTAGTTTTTACTCTAGATCAAGTTTAGTGATTCAGTTCAGTGACATATTAAAATATCAAAGTAGAGAAAGCCAGGGATCCAAAAGAATTTTTATTCTTTACTTGTTCTTGCAAATTCATTCCGCTTGAAACTTCTACTTTCTTGGTTAAGTATAGCACTTACATTTAGAAACGAAATCGTTTCATTGTTGAATAAAAAATGGTTTGCAATATTTATGGTTACCTATTTTAACGTGATGTATTATCATAATAATCATCATTTATTTAAAAAAAACACAGTAGGTACAAAGTAATTATATACAAAATTAAATTGTGAGTTCAACATGTTTTGCCTTAATTTTTTTTAATTGAATCGAATTAAAAATGAATTATATAATATTAAATACTTTAACAATATTAATTTTGTCAACATTTTCAGAATATACTTAATATTTATTATGCCCGTATTTTGTTGCCAGACCAAGAGAAAAATTATTGTTAACAAAGGCTTAATATGTAAGATTTAGTTGTTGTTATAAGTAGTTCATATATTGTACGGAGACTCGATCCCGCAGTTAAACCGATAACACGGTTTTGCGGGGCAAAGTTTTATATTAAGAACTTACTGTATATATATAAATAAATAAATAATAATAATAATAAAAGAATTTACAGGGACACTTTACAAAAAATTCGTTAACAGAAGAAAAACATTCATGCAACAGCCACTTCCTTGACTTATTTTTTTTTAGGGCTACAGTCCAAATACTGTTAAAACTAATTTATAATTGTTGTTATAATATTGTAGTGGTTGCTATGTTCGTGTTAAGGTAACTTTGTACTTAATTCACTTAGAGCGTACACTAAAACTAGCGCGGGAGTGTGGAACGGAAGTCCGTTCCGGACGTCTAGCGGTCGACTCAAGCTTTGTTGAATCATTTTTCAATAGAGACACAATAGCTATAACAGGCGCAAGTTTTGGCTTCTGTAAATGCGAAAGTAACTCTGTCTATCTGTCTCGTTACTTCCATACTAATATTATACTTGCGAAAGTAACTGTCTGTCTTTCTCGCTTTCACGCCAAAACAACTGAACCGATTTGAATAAAATTTTAGTTCAGCGGTAATACATAGCCTTAAAAAAGGACATAGGATTTTTATTAAAGAAATCCGACAGGAAGAAGAACGACGCCGTTAAAACCGCGAGGATAGCTACTAAAGAAAGTTAAAACACACTATCTACTTTCAGCTACTAAAATTCAGCGTCGTTTGCCTCCATTTTTCAATTCATTACCTTCAGAAACTCTTCGAGCTCATCTATATACATACGATACATTAAATCCATGTATCTAGTCCCCTTCAATCTGCTAAAACGCAAGTCGTCAGTGCGATAAAATCTACCTTTTACGTTTAACGATTCAGATCGAAACCGATACGAAGTTTCAAGAATATTCGAGACGTTTCGAGACGTTTTGAGATTGTTAAGAGCTCTCCTCTCCCGCGATAGTAAAATCTTCAGATATCCTAACTTGAGTAGCTGTTAAATACGCTTAATAAATAAATTGGGAGCTAAAGTAACAAAAAAAAAATTGCGAATACAAAGTGTAGTGGTACCTTCTTAGAATAATTTATTTAAGTAGACTCGAAAATGTTTTAGAATTGTATGTTGCTGGTACATTTCTTCTTGGTATTTCACTGGTTTAATTATACTAATAAAATAAAAGAAGTGATTTTATGCTTCTTGTGTTTATGTCATTATCAGTGAACGGAGATCGTAGATTGAACTAAGTTCGGCAACTACAAACATTTATGATAATTATGTTTCCAAGTTCGAAGAATTTTAAAATTGATTTTGATATTTTTGACGAAGTTATCTCATGGCGCTAAGTATAACAAAAAAAAAAACTATTTTAATACAATTAACATATTGTAAGAATTCGAATAACATTCAAACGAAGTTTCTATAAAATAAAATTAATATTCCTAATAATTAATATAATTATTCATATTTCATTCGGACATTAATAGTTTATCATCACATCTGGAAATCAACCTATTTTGCACCAGCACTAAAAATAATCAGTAATGTTTTTTTCATGTTAGGTAACTTACTTTATGGTTAGTGTGTATTGTGTATACTTGACTATTTATAACACGATGAGGTTTGTTATAAGCCACACTACCTATCTAATAATTATCTAACAGTTAGCTAACAATTTAATTGCTTTTAAGATTGAGAGGTACCGGGAATGCAGGATATCAGTTCTCAATTATCCGATAATTTGATATTTATTGAAGCTGAGGGGTATCAAATGCAGGATATAGAATTTGTTTGTTTGCTATGGATAAAATCTAAAACTACATAATCGTTTCAAAAATTCTTTCAGCAATATGAGGTACCTAAAGCTATGTTATGAGTAAGTAACATAATTATAAAATAACGCAAAGTAGCACTAATATAAAGCGATTGAAACCGGGGCGAACAATATTAGTCTGTTAGCTTTCTTTGAAAATAAATCAAAGTGCAATCGTCAGCAAAAAGTGTCATCGGATGTTCAGTTACTTTAGGCAAGTCATTTATGTACAAGGTGAACAATAGAGGCCCTAATACACTGCCTTGGGGTACTCCGTATATAACTTCGCGTTCCTCTGATCTTGTTCTTCACGTTTATTTCTTTTATTTATCCTGCTTATTTCTGTAACTTGTTTACGGTTATGAAGATACGATGTAATTAATTGGGTATTATAATGGACGCAGTCAAAGGCCTGTGTCATGTCGGAGAATATGGCACAGACTGGTGTTTTTTTATCAACATTTAGCATGAAATTATGTAAGAAATCATAAATAGCCAAGCTTATACTTTTGCTGGGTATCTCGAACTCCGGGATTCTTACCTAATTTAAGCTTAAATGACTGGACTAATATATATTTATTTATTACTGAATGCGACACACTAGTGCTTATGTTACACGCTTTTAAATATAGAGCTTGCAAACACATTTATGTTAATGAATACAATGCTACATTAATTTAATTAAATAATTATTCTCAAAAATTAAGCCAAATCAAAATTGTACAGAGAGGGTAGGCTTTTCAATCACTTTACCTGGCGATAGACTTACAGGCAAATAACCAATAAGCTTCTTCCTAACTATGTTAGAGCCAGTTTTTAGTCTAATCAGATACGGCTAAATATTTATTGTATTTTGGTCAAGCGACTACGTCAGACTTTTACTGACTAAATCCCTTCGGTGGCAATAGTGACTATTAGAACTACACACATCAAAAGTATCTAGGGATATTAATTACCGACCATATTTAATAAATTGCCCAATTCATGAAAAGCTATTTTAAAAGTAAACTGAAGAATTTACTAACTGTAAGGGCATATTACAGTATAGCAGAGTTTATGAAAGAGGACAATTTTCTTTGATTTAAGATGACAATGTTTTTTTTTCTTTTTGACATGATATTGTAATCTATTGTATTTTTTTATTTATGTAATTGACATTGAATTGAAATGATACCTAATCTTTAATGAAATATGGTGAAAATGTAATTTTGATGAAAAAATATTATCACGGTTTCGGACCATCTCTTCCCATCAATTTGTACGCCACGATATGCGGCAAAACATGTAGAACTTTTTTGTACTCCATTACTATCTTGCATGCAATGTACACTATGTTTAAACAAATAAATTTTACTTTACTTTTTACTTTAAATCTTTATTTATCTGGACACCATAGGTACATTATTAACATTGGGAATAGAGTTTATCTAAGATAGTGACTACTTATTTATGGAAATATAAATTAGGCAGCAACAGCTATTTTAAGTCGAGGATATACGAATTCAGAATATTTCTACAATTTCGTAAAAAATAAAATGGTTCAGTTGTAATAAATTCTTTGAATTTGTCTTGTTTATCACCCACTCCAGATGACTGGCATCAAAACCACGTTCTCACGAAAATGAAGACATTTCCAAAATACCCGACACGAGATACAATATATTATTAATATAATTAATTCCCTATCTAACTTCAATAATTTTACTCTGGCGCCGCTATGTTTAATGGAAAATCTAATTACCACCGATTGTCATTCAATTAATAAATTAATAGTGAGTTGATTACTTAGGAACATTGGTTTCAATTAGATGTTCATTTGAAATGTATTTATGATGTATTTAATTGTCTAAAATGTCTGTGAATAGTGTATCTATATTATGTACCTATATAAAATGGTAAACTGACTGACTGACTGTTGATATATCGACAAACAACTTGCAGTGTGTGTTTTTTGTAAAAAGTAGATAAACACTAAGAAAGGATTCTTGGAAATTCCAACACCAAAGGGGTGAAATACGTCGAGAGTCGTAAGACGACTACCGGCCACCGTAGGCACGGTTCTGCGGATGGCGAGCGATGGGTAGCTCGCCGCCCGGCTAGGACCAGGATCGCGTCGACGGCGCGTTAGTGTTCCACGCACGCCTCAAAGAGAAGTAGTCAGCACAGGAAGGGGCCCAACAGGGCCAACGCCTGCCGGGGTTGCGGAATATTTATAATAGTTACCGTGACCCTGGAACATAAAGGGCAATCGAAGAAACATGAGTGGGTTTTAGTCAGTAAAAGTCTGACACGCCCTCCCGCCGCACCCAGGACTAGAGCAGTCATTTGATGATTTCTCACTCACCAAAAAAAAAAAGGGGTGAAATAGAAGATGGAAGAAATAGGAGATTTACGCAGGCAAAGCCGCAGGCGAGAGCTAGTTTAAATTAAAACAAACATAGTCAACTTAAATTGTTATTACTTTTTCCACAAGTAGTTCCATAGAATATCCTCGACGCATAAACAATTATAAAAATACTAGCGGAACTGTGTAGGACGACGTCCTACCTTAACGACAATAGTCCTACCTATTTGATATACTTGCGTTTTCAAACCACCCAAGAAACCCATACAATATTTAAACACAATTTTTTCCACATAAATCCAGCCGTTACGAAGGTGTTGACATAGACCCATGCAGAACTAGACGTACTGCAATATAAAATACATACATTAAAGCTCCGCGCAAAGTCGCAAACGGGCCACCGACCACAGCCACCGGTGGCTGTCGCGCGCTGCCGCGCTACGCGGATACTGCTGTAGCAAGTGGCCGCTACCGGCTACACGTGTGCGGCGCGTCTCTACGAAATATATAAAAAAGTATGTTAAGTTGCTGGCACTTGCCACAAGTGGCCGTGGTCGGTTGCCCGTTTGCGCGGAGCTTTAATGTATGTATTTTATATTATATAAGATTAGTCTTACTCCGGGGCCGCGGGTTGTTCGAAAGAGATACCGCATCCCTGAGCACCAAGTACTAAGAAGAAACGTGAATGGGTTTTAGTTAGTTGATCTGACACTCATGATGTTCTATCCCAAAAATAAGATTAGCCTTACTAAATAGACCATCTCACAAGTTCCATTTACATACAAGATGTAACATTAAGATTCAAATCACAAGAATCAGGTGTTTAGTACTGACATTCAAATAATTATTCCAGATCCCTTATCAGATCCAAATCTCTTCGGTTAGATGTACTACATATCGTTAGAACCCGGGGTAGGGTCTCAAGTGGTACTGTGGTAGCTTAGTAGGTACTTGTAAAGGTCAAATACTAATAAAAGTTAAAGTATCGGGTGAGTGTCGGTTTTTTTTGGATGGGCGATTGGAGACTGCGTTGTTAGCAGATTGGAATAGGCGCAGGATAAATAAATAAATATTTTGGGATAGGCCACACACGGCTATCTGTTCCAAAGCTAAGCAGAGCGTGTTATGATTAGTAGGTAATTAGATTTACATTCCTATAGTCTGCGCCTGTTGACGGGAACCATAACAGGACACTGCTCACTCAACAGACATTTCCACAACGTAGGTATCACAGATAGCCCTCTTTGCAGAGCGTGTATGGATGCCGAGGAGACGGTCGCGCATGTACCTACTTCTTGAATGTACAGGCGTGACCGAAGTCCGGAAAGAGATTCTTGGTTCCCCAAGTTCACTTCCGGATGCCCTGAGAAGTCTACGGAAGGTGATCTGCTTCTGGAAGGAGGTGGGCTGGCTGGAGTAGCGGCCGCCGTGGCTCACGTACAATGGTCCTATATAAGAGGACTAAGTGCGGAAACCAAACCTCTCAAAGGGAGGCCCATGATGAAGAAGATGCCTATATACATAGATAATAAATACAAATTTATTATAGACCGAACACACACAGACACAAAACAAACAATCATGCTCATCACAAAAAGTTTGTCTTGGATTGAAATCGGACCCACGTCCTCCGGTTTAGCAGTCAGGGTCACTAACCACTAGACCAACAGGCCCGTCAAACACAAATACACAGTAATGTCACAGTAATGTCAAGTAAACAGTACCTATACACCCAAAACACACAGTATTCAGTATGACGTATCATAGAGTGGATAATACCTCCTCTGAAACCCCGGAATTATGATAAAGCCATTTTAATCCCGTTTAAAAATCACGAATAATTTATTAACGGGCTTTCAAAGGTGGTATTAATTAATTATTCATGACATGTTAAGACGATTTTGATGCTTGAGACTTCTAACTCGGGGGTAGGTGCAATGTGACTTTTTTGAAATTACACAATGCCTTCTGATATCTAATCTTTATGAAAATCTATGTAATAAAGATTTGTGAAGTATGAGTAATGTGTCTACAAAGTTATACTCTGTCGCTAGATAGTGTTTAAAAAAATGGAATTTCAAGCGTTTATTATTATTTCGGTGTTCACCAATGAGCATTTCTACACGGCGAAAACACCTGCAGGCATTTGTTTCCATTTCAGTTGTTTACGGACTGCGCACGTTTAATCAGCTCTTCAGCTTATGTCCATTGAAAACTACGCACGGACGCGGAAAACTGAACGAATGCGGAAAACTGAACGGACGCGGAAAACTGAACGGATGCGGAAAACTGAGCGAACGCGGAAAACTGAACGGACGCGGATAACTGAATGGACGCAGACGCGTTGTCATACAAAATCGTTGTTTGCAATGGACATAAGCTGAATATAGCTGAATAAATAGGAGACATTCCTACAGTGACAAACGTTAAAAAATCGCTTTACAGTACAAAATACGTGCACTATGTAGATAACAACTGAATTGCATACAAAGAAAAGTTGAACAATAAAAGTTATGTAGGAGTTCAATGTTAGTTAAATTGTGGCTGACATTTGGCGCTGCTGTTATCTCGTAGAGTTAATGGCTTGGTTGCTACTTCTGGCTGTGGCATGAGAGGAAGCGGGCAATAAAACTGTCTCCTTCCTAAGAATATAGCAACTCTCTTTTTATTTATATATTATTTTTAAATGCACACATATTATAGATAAATTACACCCCGACACTGTTCAAACAGGGATGCGTCGTCTACAAAACGTATTACGAAACGTCGTCATACAAAGTTCGTCCTGTGAAACGACCCACGACTTCCGGCTTAGCAATTAGTCAGTTAACAGGGCATTGGTCGTACGATAATCGATATATACGAATTATAATAATTCTTTGATCGAGCTCCTTGACAAAAAGCTCTACCTTCCTTACCCAAATTGAAAAAGCCTTAAATCTTCGTGACCTAATTTCCTATTTAATACAGCCACTAATTAAATATCTTATACGTATCACGTACAGAGACACGTGTAAGTAATTTGGGCGCAGGTTATAATGAAATGTATGTAAGAAATTTCCTAATTGGCTAGGTAACTAACTCGCTGACTGTTTGTTCTTTTGTTTGATGTATGTTACTGATTCAGCGTTACTTTATGAATGGGATGGATTTGTTGAATTTTTAAGTTAGAAACAAAATGTTTGGGCAGCGCTCGGGAAGCTGGGTGGAGTTTTCGTTCGACCTATTTAGACCTGGTCTTAATAGGTCGTGAAGATTTGTGGATCGAAGGTCTTTTAACAAGGAGTTCCTACCTGTTATACAGGGTGGAAAGTTTCAATGGGCCCTGGAAGAAGACTACATTAAATCCTTAAGATAGATTATTCTACCTAAAGGAAACATTTTCTTATCTTTGAAAGAAATAAAACTGCATTAAAAGGTTTTCGAAAATTCGCTTGTCACACTCGGCAATCGAACTGGCAGAAAATTAAAAAAACAACACCCTGTACTTTTATGACGTTAATCGATAGGGTAATTTATAAGGATCAAATCTTTTAAACAAACTTGGTAAAATAATTTAACTTTCCAAATCAAAGAACGACTTTTAACTGTCGAAATATTTGTTCAATTGAAATATAATTCTTAAAATAATTTGTATGGTTTTCCTTTAATCTAATTACCCATGTTTATTAAAGAAATTTTGTCTTTATGAATGGCTCTAACGTTTGATGCCTTAAAAATACAAAGTGTTACTTTTTTGGATTTTAGTCGGTTCGATTCCCAAGTGTGACAAACGAATTTTCGAAAATCTTTGAATGCGGTTTTGATTCTTTTTAAAAATAAAGGAATGTTTTCTTTAAGTAAAATAATCTATTTTGACGATTAAGGGTAGTCTTCTTCCAGGGCCCATTGAAACTTATTACCCTGTATAAGTTATGGAGGACCAAATTAACTAACAGCTTTCTTTGTTAACTACAAGCTTTTTTTTTCTTATGGTCACAAAATATTTTTTTACTATATATTTTTTTTATGTGGAATTTATAAATGAAGTCGTAGATCACCCACGAGCTATTTAAGCTATTTAAGTTTTGTTTACCAATCAGCCATTTGGTTCAATGGCTGATTGGTAAATCTCGCCATCTCCCACTACTTGCACCACCCAACCAATATCGAAGTCAGACTACAATATTCTTTATAAGAAACCCAACTCACATTGTGGCACGCTGAAAGTTTGATGGTCGCGTGCCATGTACATTGTTCGATATATTGCCGATTTACTTCTAGCAATACAATCTCTCGTAAACATGGAATCGATTTTGTAACAAAACTGTGTGACTATCCTTAACTTTACACATTTTTTTTATAATAAATACATTTATTATACACAATTTCTCTGAAACATCTTTTAATTTTGGTCCTAAAAATTCGGATCATTTTCAATTTACTGTAAATAAGATTTTAGCTGCTTTCAAAACAATAAACAGTTAGTCAATGGGTAACTTAGTGACGTCATATGGTGACATTGCCATACAAATCTATGGGCGAATCGCGTTTTGACATCTGACAAAAAATACGTCTGGCTAATAAAAAAATTACATTCGAAACATAAAACTAAAAACATAGTCTCTTTTAAAGTCTCTGATCAGACTATGTGAGGACCATTTAGGTTAGTATTTGAGGATCTCTTCAAATAGCTTTGAGTGGGCCTGTCCAGGTAGCAAAATACTTGTAGTAATCTTTTAGCTCAAATAAAAAACGTAATTTGTGAATAAGGCATTTGCCGGGGTTGCGGAATGTTTATAATAGTTACCGTGACCCCGGAACATAAAGGAAAACCGAAACAACATGAGTGGGTTTTATTCAGTAAAAGTCTGACACGCCCTCCCGCCGCACCCAAGGCGAGAGCAGTAATTTGATGACTTCCCACTCCCCAAATAATAAAAATAATAATAAGGCATTTAACGCTGACGTCTGAGAAAATAATTTTAAAATGGTTTTTAAAGAAAACAAATACCTATTTTGTAAATATGATAAACTGGGTACATCTAAATGATAAAGTCATCCTGTTTAGCTCCTTTATCTCCTTGTCAGTAAATTTCATAGATAAATTATGACAAAACATTTATCTTTTTCGTTTAAATCGTCAAACGTTAATTCAGCATCTCGTTCTCAGAATATCAATAAGCGAATCATAAATCTTATTCATTATTCAAGAATTAAAATGAGAAGTTGAATAATAATTAAGGCGAAAAGTCTGGAATTGAATAAAATTAATATTGGGGACAACAGTATCATTTGAAGTCGAATAAATTAAAAAGACTTTCTTTGACTACTCATTTTTTAATTTTCCTTTCTTTGGTAACCGCCTCTTGACGTATTAAATCAAATTGAGTTTTTTTTCTAATTCTAAATGGAAACGTTTTCGCTCATCCGATAGAGAAGTAATCTTTATCCTTGAAAAGACAAATTACAGGCTGATTTTGCAGTTTTTAATTTAAATTGATTTTGTTGCACTTCAAAGAAATAGCGCATTTAGCTTAGGAGCTTCGAGCTGAGAAAACAAAGCCAAGATAATATAAGTTGCATCTATAAACATTTTTGTTATAGAATAAAATAAATATTGAACATTTGGAATGCTTTTTTTCAAATTTCAAGAATATAAAACCCAGACTCATCTTATACGAACCTAATATATTAGTGACTGATATGTAGACACATTACTCATGACAAGAATCAATTATTTCGAAAAAAATAATCGGGTAAGTCTATTTTTTTGAAAGTTCTCAATTTGTTCTTAAACGCAATTTTCCCTGTTTTCGTAACTTAAAAATGATTGATTGATGAAGACCCCTTGGACAGACTGATTGTCTAACTTTCTCGCTTTTGGCCCACAACGTCAGTCAAAGACTCACAAATGACAACCCAGATCGTCGGCTTTATGTGCTTTCGGAGACATGGGATATTAGCGATGTCCTAGATAAATAATTTATAAAGTCACATTTTTAATTTAATAATAAAGTCTAACACGCCCTCTCGCCCTGCCCAGGGTGGGAGAAGTCATTTGATAATTTTCTATCAATAAAAAAAACAGTTATCCAGAGGCGAACTTGATTCCCAGAGGTTTCCGGCGACTCGGACCGCGGCCCCTGTCGCCGGATCCGTAAAAAATATTTAATTTTCTCCATGGTCATTTTCGTGGTCCGAGTTAGTTGCGGTCCGAGTCGCCGGAAACCTCGATTCCCATCCAATGAGATGAAAAATGTAGAAACATTATATAAAAAAACACAAAAGATAAAATACTACTAAGACAGGCACACGATCCATCAAAACTGAAACTAATAAGTTTTTCACAGCTTCAAGATATAGCACAATTATACCACCCGATGCAAAAGTTCCACTTTCATGTATATACCACGGAGCCTAAGTTACCAAGTTTCGTCATTCCGCAGCTAAGTAAGGATTATAAGAGACGGGGCCCAACTTATACGTGGTTATGGACTTATGAACTTTCCTACTTAGTAAGGTGAAATAGCATTTATTTATAGCAACGGTTTGGAGTAAAAGGGTGCCTTATTTATGTTATAGGTAGGTAGCTTTCTCCAGGCCTGTCTAATAGAAAGTTGTTACAGCAGACACCTGTAACATTAAGGGATTACTGATGTCTCACCGATGTCAGAGGTAAATACCTAGGTAAATAATTGTATATTTTTTTAGGCATTAGTCGTCACGTAAGTATGGAGTTTCTTGATTGTTCTTGTTTATACTTAACTACTTACATACTACCAATGTAACACTTACATGTTAATATTGTTTCATGGTTAAGCGAAACATGAGGCCGTTGTTTCCTAGCCGACTACTTTGTGACACAGGCGCAAAAGTTAAAGTCTCTTTTAAAGTCTATACATTTGAAAGCTTTCTGTAAAACTTGATAGAAAAGAGTGTCCGTGCGTGTGCAAAACAAAAATTACCAATCCTGTATAAAATGATTTTAACGTACGACGTAACCTCCAATTTCATTACATTTTTCGTTTTACGGTCGTTTTGGTATTTTAATGATATGATAAATAAATATGTTGATACAAAAGTGGGTTCTCATTGGCATATTTTTTTGTAATACCTTTTTATTTTGAATTTATTACGAAAAAACACTGTTCTTTCTCCTTACTTTGCGGTGACATTAGTCGCGAGGTGTTGCTCGCTTGCTTATCCTTCTCTATAGAATGATATCAACCTACGTATCAGTTACTTGTTCCAAACAAGTCACTAGCATCATCAGTCTGACTAGCCAACAAACGCTTTGATAATATAATATTGGTGCCATTGGTGTAAACGACGTCATAGTTTCACGGAACCGAAGCTGCGAGCAAGGCTAGTATAATTAATGAATCCATATCCCTTAAAAGGTTAATCTCAATTGCAAATACTTACAGTCAGAACTTGATTACATTACAGCAAATAAATAAATTGAGAACTGTTTACAATAAATTAACAAAGTAGAATAAAATTAATTAAATTGATAACAGTTTACCGCGGCCGCGGGTTTATTTCCCGTTGAAATAAACTTAATTAAAATTGGACCTCTTCAATGTTTTATGTATGCAATGCTTTCAGCACGGAAACTCATCGGAAATTGGAATCGGGTGAAGTGCCTTAAATAACCGGGTTTTAGTGCCTGTGAACTGGTTTATTTTAATAGTATTTTTTTTATTTTTAGGCTTATTAGTAGAGTATTTTTTAAGAGCTCCTTTCTGGGCAGTACTACCATCGTACCCAAATGGGCCCCAAAGCAGCGTGGCTATGATCAAGGCCTTCCAAACTTCCAAGCATATCAGATGCCCCCGTTTCTTTGAGATAGCACATTAAGAATGCTGTTTTTTCACTCATAGGTAAAGTACTTATTAATTCATGTGGCAAAAGGCTAGTCAAGTTAAAAGTACTATTTACGTCCAAGTATTACTTATAGTTTCTGCAAAAGGCTTATAGAGTATTCGTAATTAAATTTTAATTTCATCCTATTTGTGAATTTAAAGCAACGCCATGCCTAAAGCGATGCAGTTAGCTTTAAAGCGACACCGCGTTAACGCAACGTTATCGCAGCGTAAGCATCCGACGACTGCTTTCGCTAACTATGCGAAGGGTATCCTAGTAATACGCAAGGACATCTTTTATACATTTAATCTGAACACCACGTTTTCCCATTATCCATCACAGAAAATGTACATGTGTGACGTAGCTATTTAATTAATTACAGGCGTCTTCGCGCATAGCGGTTTTACTGGAACAACTGTTGTAGCAAATTTAGAAGTTTATTATGTCACGGAACCGCATTATTTTTTTTGATACACCCCATTGGTTTTATTGGTACACCCCATTTAGTAACCTATCTCTTTTTATGAAGATGTCGTGACGCCTTTTTCTTCACTTTTTTTTTCACTCGTAACATCACGCGATATGGCAACTGATTAATATAGGTTAGAACTATTTTTAGATTCATAGAATCTTTTAATTTTGACGGTTAAAAGCCATTTGAAATAGCAAGATGTTGGACCCTTTCCAAATAGATTTTATAGTTTCTCCAGGCTCAAATATCTTGAGTGTATTTGGCAGAATATGAGAAAAACATTTTGACATCATTCTGTGTAAAATATTAATAGACTGGGTGCCGTATCGTGGTTTGTATGCCAAATTGAAACGCGAAGATTAGGAGAGGAATCCGTCTAAATTGTGTTGTAGAGAATACAACATTCCATTATATTGAGGATATAATATTGTTGGCTTTGCATACCTTGATAAAGTTATTCGTTTATTTTTCTATATTTGCTAAAAAATAATATAGGAGAATGATTATGATTAGTTCACGTGACTTGTTCAATATTACGTTTAGTTTTGTTATTAAGTGTCGCGATAAATAGCGTTATTCATAACTAGCTGACCCGACAGACGTTGTCCTGTCAACTATGAATATAGAATTCGAATTGACATACTACCTATCTACTACCTACCTACTACCTACCTACTACCTACCTACTACCTACCTACTACCTACCTACTACCTACCTACTACCTACCTACTACCTACCTACTACCTACCTACTACCTACCTACTACCTACCTACTACCTACCTACTACCTACCTACTACCTACCTACTACCTACCTACTACCTACCTACTACCTACCTACTACCTACCTACTACCTACCTACTACCTACCTACTACCTACCTACTACCTACCTACTACCTACCTACTACCTACCTACTACCTACCTACTACCTACCTACTACCTACCTACTACCTACCTACTACCTACCTACTACCTACCTACTACCTACCTACTACCTACCTACTACCTACCTACTACCTACCTACTACCTACCTACTACCTACCTACTACCTACCTACTACCTACCTACTACCTACCTACTACCTACCTACTACCTACCTACTACCTACCTACTACCTACCTACTACCTACCTACTACCTACCTACTACCTACCTACTACCTACCTACTACCTACCTACTACCTACCTACTACCTACCTACTACCTACCTACTACCTACCTACTACCTACCTACTACCTACCTACTACCTACCTACTACCTACCTACTACCTACCTACTACCTACCTACTACCTACCTACTACCTACCTACTACCTACCTACTACCTACCTACTACCTACCTACTACCTACCTACTACCTACCTACTACCTACCTACTAATTAATTAAACTTCACTTCACCTAAAAACTTAAATTTTTAACCATACCGAGTTTTATAGTTCACTTCACTGTTTATACGAATGGGCAATTGGGCAATAATGTTAATTATTTATTTAATAGAAATAGTTATATTATTGATTTCTTACAAATATCAAATAGTCATCCATACGTCATTACATAGCTGTCATTATACGTCAATTTTGTTATTCCAAGTCTGATTCTTTTTTGTTATACCACGTTTTATAGTGACTGACGTTACATGTCAAGTCACACGGGAATGATGTCGAACGGGATAAAAAGTATCCTATGTCCTTCTCCTGGCTCTAAACTACCTCCCTGCCAATTTTCAGCTAAATCGGTTCAGCCGTTCTTGAGTTATAAGTGAAGTAACTAACACGACTTTCTTTTATATATATAGATATACTTTTTCAAGCTGAATTACGCTGTAAAGATTCACAATAGTTTAACGACCCCTTCCCTTATATACCAATAAAACTGTCTTTGCCTTTATCAAAGTAAAATTGGTTTTATTCATGGTACTTTGAGCCGGATACAGTGAAAAGTGAATTAGTGAACAATTTTTGACAGTGATAAATTATTTTTGCAGTAACGTTTGGCGTGAACGTGAACAGAAAAAATATTTATCTAAGTCTGTCGATCGGAGTTCCAGTTGCCTTAAGTTCCATTTCTAGGCTAGCAGACCTTTTAAATCTTTTAGGATTTTCTTATTATATTCGTTATTAGCCCGGTAAGTAGCTAATCTTTAGGTATTCGCGGGGGTGAAGCAGTGGCGGCGAAATTGAGAGCGAAGCTCCGCCTACTTTTCGGCAGCGCGCGGCCGTATTCTGAAGCCGTCTGTATTCTATACTCCCGGACTCGTAAATCGAGCCACCTAGCGTAATGAGTTATATCGTACATAACTTTAAAAAATTATATGTATATGTACACACTTGGGTCAATTAGTGGTACCTCTTAGTGCAACAATATAGAAAGCTGTCTTGGTAAAAAAGATCGGGATTCTTTATCATAAAAAGAATACAGTGATTCATAATTAAAAATTGGTTTGTTTAAGATATTTGGTAATGACTTAAATTTAAAATTAAATTATTACTTAAAAAAAGCACCATTTTAGGTCATTTTGGAATAAAAAATGAGAACTTTCTCATTAAGATGTATATACTTATTGGCACATGTATATATATATATATCTATATATATAACTATCTATCTATATAAATAAAAATGAATTGATGTTCGTTAGTCTGATTAAAACTAGAGAACGGTTGGGCCGATTGAGCTGATTTTGGGTTTAAAATGTTTGTCGTAGTCCAGGGTAGGTCTAAACGGTGAGCAAATAAGGAAAAATTGCGAGAAAGATAAAGTAAAACAACAATTTCATTTTCCCTTTAAAAGTTGTCCATGTTCTGTTGGATGTCGTTGTCATAGTAACCGGCAAATCAAGTGTCAAATTCAAGTGTGACATTTACAACTGCAGAGGTTACAACCCGTCAACCTGACACAAGTAATGTTTTATTCTTAGGTTTTATTGTTTTAAAAAGACGCAAAGGAATCATTTTCATAAATCCAAATCATGCATATAATTAGTTGGTTTTATTTTAAAGCCATTTAAACGGTTTGAAATAACAGAAAGGCGTATAATATGCTATAAAAAATAATACTGTAGCAGGTTTTCTTTTTCCAATGTACAAAAATAATATTACGATAAAAATTATCTAGATTTTAAATATTTATTTTTTAAATAATGGTGCTTTTAATATTTTTTTTTTTGTTTTTGTATGGCTATCCTGAACAATGTTCCCTACCAGAAAAACCGCACATGATAGTTGTTCAAAAACAAAATTATTTTAAGCCCATTTCATAACATGTCCTTTATAAGGGACTACCACTGCATCATAACTTATCAAACAAAAAACCGGCCAAGAGCGTGTCGGGCCACGCTCAATGTAGGGTTCCGTAGTTTCCCGACCGTCACAATAAGTGTTCCCACTTATAAGTTTAAAAAAAGGCTTTTGTTACGTTGACATACTAAGTACGCAGAAATTATTTTGTACAACCTTTTTGTCTTTTTTGTACAAAAACTGTTCTTTCTATCAAGTTCGAAATAATTTTCCTAGAAAGTCCTTATAAAGTTCTACTTTCCAGATTTTTTTCATATTTTTTAAACCTACGGATCAAAAGTTAGAGGCGGGGGGACGCTTTGATTTTTCCTTTTGGAGCGATTATTTCCGAAATTATTGACATTATCAAAAAATGATTTTAGTAAACCCCTATTCATTTTTAAATACCTATCTAACAATATATCACACGTAAGGGTTAAATTTAAAAAAAAAATACTTCCCTCTTTACATATAGGGGGGGTACCCTAATAAAACATTTTTTTCCAATTTTTATTTTACCACTTTGTCGGCGTGATTGATATACATATTGGTACCAAATTTCAGCTTTCTAGTGATAACGGTCGCAGAGATTAAGCGAGGACGGACGGACAGACAGACAGACATGGCGAAACTATAAGGGTTCCTAGTTGACTACGGAACCCTAAAAAGAACCCTCAAAATCTGTTTACAATTGACGGAGATATCGCGTAACAAACATACAAAAAAAACATACAGACGAAATGAACCTCCTCCTTTTTTTAAGTCGGTTAAAATCAAATAATTTCCTATTTGAAAAAAGAAATACAAAGATAAGTGGGAATATTGTAGGTGAATATTTTTTTTTGTGAGTGGGAAATCATCAAATGGGGTATTCCTCGGAGCGCTCCTGTTTTGAAGCGCTCCTAACGAAGCGCTCCTAAAATATTCCGCCAAGCGCTCCAGTTGGGAGCGTTTAGAAAATCAAACTAAAAATATTATTATTTCATTCCTCGAAGCGCTCCTATGACGAAACATAGACAAGAGCAAGAGGTGTTCGTAACAAATTATATCGATAAACATTTCGACGGCTACTAGTTGCTTATATTAAAACTAGAAATAGCTAGAATAACTGAATAGTAAAAATAAAAAGCTTCGATGAAAAGTACCAGGGTGGCAGAAATTGCCAGGAGGCACCTAAATGATCTCATATAAATTGTACACCAACGATTAGAGACCAGGGTGGCAGAAATTGCGAGGAGGCACCTAAATGATCTCATATAAATTGTACACCAACGATTAAGGTCTAAAATTATTTTGTTATTATTCACTATAACGATCTTATTATTTAGTACTTGTTTATAACTAAAATGTAGTTATAGATTTATAACAGTACATAACCTATAGCTATCAGGAAAACAGAAATGAACTAGAAGTAATTCTTTATGCGATACTACTTAACTTGAATATAATTTTAATAATAAACTTTCATGTTACTCCTTTCTTTCATATCCATCCCAGCAATAGGTTCCATAGATTGATCACAAATTAAAAAAAACTTTTCACTTTTCGCCAATTTTTTAATAAAATAAACTTTTCTTAGTACACAACTTCATGTGACGTAGGCGCACTCGCATGTAATAGTTTAGAAGACAAAAAAATGCGTATTCGATGTAAACTAGTTCCGGAAATGCTCGGCTGCATTCGGAATTACTTGGTAACGCGACGCGACCACGCGACTCTCTAGGATAAAACAGGGAAGCGGGGTTGACAACAGCGGGTAGTGTCTTGCTTGTGTCACTAAAGTCACTAAAGTACGTAGTTCCAGTTCATTTATGCTTCCATAGTAGTTTAAAAAAAATTAACAATTATGATAGTTGAACTTTAAAACGTCGATATCGATATCGTTTCTTACAAATCAAATCCTTCTTGCTCTGCCCTATGGTATCGTCACGTCATAGGAGCGCTCCGAGGAATGAAATAATAATATTTTTAGTGTGATTTTCTAAGCGCTCCCAACAGGAGCGCTTGGCGGAATATTTTGGGAGCGCTTCGTTAGGAGCGCTTCAAAACAGGAGCGCTCCGAGGAATACCCCCATCAAATGACTGCTCCCGTCCTGGGTGCGGCGGGAGGGCGTGTCAGACTTTTACTGACTAAAACCCACTATTGTTCTTTCGATTGCCCTTTATGTTCCAGGGTCACGGTAACTATTATAAACATTCCGCAACCCCGACAGGACCATTGTAGGTGAATAATGATTATGATTAACTCATTAGACAGCATTAGACACTAATGAGATCCTTATACAGTTAGTCAAAATTTAGCTGTCTGTTACAGCTTTCTTGCTGTATGTTTTCGTTCATTACAGATAGGACCGTGCATATTTCTGATCTCTCAACAAAAGATAGATAGATAGCCAACTTGGTGCAATACTTTTAAACTGTAGTCTATTTTTTTTTAACAAACGAGTACTAAGTATATCTCTTTTATATTTCCGGTATTGGACAGAGATAGATGGGAAATTAGTCGAGGCGGAGCCAATGCTTTTAACACTAATGATAACACTTATGCTGATTATGTGGACCAATAAAAATGCAGAAAAATTTTTGGTACTCGTTTGTTAAAAAAAAACAGACTATAGATGTATTTTTGGTCTTGCTCACCCCGCTAGGAAATGTTCTACCCTTGAAAACAAACAACTTTTATTATGGAACCAAGTCTGAAATCGCGAAAAAAATATCAGCTGTTTCTAAGAAAAGTTCAATGCCGTCCCAACCACAATGTATGAAACAGGTGATAATTTTTTTCGACATATCAGAGTTGGTTCTATAATAAAAGTTGTTTGTTTTTATGAGTAGAAACATCTCCTAGCAGGTTGAGCAAGACCAAAAATACACCTAGTATAAATTCAATCTCAGCAATGTGACGGCAATTGCACATGGCGTAGAAAATGAACAACTCGCTTTGTAGCAACTCATCCAAGAAAATGTTATCATTGATCCTTGAGGTTTATTTGTAGACCACGAATATCCTTTTATTGGCGCCACGCCGGATGGTTTGATAGGCCAAAACACAGTATTCGAAGTCAAATGTCTAAAGTGGCTTTCAAAAACGGTCTGGATAATGCCCTAAAAGAGAACAAAATTCAAATAATAATGGAATTTTGTTCACTTTTAGAGCATACAAGCTTCTGCCCGCGGCTTCGCTCGCGTTAGTGAGAGACAAAAAGTAGCCTATGTTACTCTCCATCCCTTCAAATATCTCCACTTAAAAAATCACGTCAATCCGTCGCTCCGTTTTGCCGTGAAAGAAAGACAAACAGACAGACAGACACACTTTCCCATTTATAATATTATTATGGATTATATGGAGATACGACAAAAATAATGGTATTTTCAGTATCAACAAAAAGAGTTACTGGTACTACCAACTTCAGAGGCAACTTCATGTACCATGTATAAAAATGCTTATTTGATGTGTGGGGTGGTGAAACTATTATGACATCATCACGTGAGATGACTCGTTGAAATGTAACTATTTCGGACTTGGTCTTATTATAAAAGTTGTATCACAATGACCAGGGGGCCTACCACAAGCCCTTATAGCAGTAATACCACAGATTAATAAATAGTTACTACGTAACAGATACTTCACTCCAATACAAAAACGAAAATACCTACGCTATAATAGCCTACAAAATTATAATGTTTGCAGCGAGGAAAAATGTACCATAAGTACGCACAAAGAGAGTTGAGATTCTTTTGCCCGCCGCGCGACTAACGTGTGTGCGTGCCATCTAGTAAATGTGCTAGGGTTATACGTATGATGACAATGGTAATAAAACGAATGTTTTAGAAAAACAATTATTATTTTATTTGTTGTTCGAATATTTTTTAGTTTGATAAATTGACTGATGCATATTTTTCGTTCCTTGAATTCCCGACTAATATATTTTAGTATCAAAAATATCCAAAACCGCGTGAATAATTTTAATAAATAATCAAAAGGGATACAAGAGAATTGGGAAACAGGGGAATTGCACAATAATCAGGCAATAATTACGTGGTTTCGGCATTTTGATAGTCAGCGCTGTACCCGTGACGCGCGAGCACTCAGCCGGGCGCGCGACAGCCCGGTGTTCGTTGTACCGTCGACGCTACGCGAAGCGGTAGGCATAAAACGCGTGGCCTTGAGCGAGTGACGGACGCCTGGTAATACACACATCAAAAGTGTCTAGGGATATTTTAATTAAACCTAAATAACTAAAATTCTATTAACTTTTTGTTAAGACACCTACACTTTAAAATAAACCTTGTTTAATTGCCTATCTAATCTGATAATAAACTTTTAGATAAAGTTAAATTAAAAAAAAAACTTAGAAGAAGAGGAAAAACTCAACAAAATTTCAATTTAACTTTATTTTTGAAATTTCAAAACCTAAACAACAAAACAATTTTTTTTTATAAAAATTGTTGAAAACTTAAAATTAATAATTCGTGGATCCACCTAAGACTCTCCTGACACATCTGGAGCGGTTCTGCATACTCAAAACAAGGGTGTCAATATCCTGTTGTGGAGTACTGTCCCAAATCCTGCTAAGATGCAAGAAAAGCTGGTTTTGATGCACAATATCAACAGGGAAATTCCTACGAGCTCTTCTCTGAAGCATATTCCAGGCATGCTCAATAGGATTTAAGTCAGGGGATTGTGCAGGCCGGTCTAAAGCTTGGATAACATGCTGTTGTAACCAACTTGTAACGATACGCGCCGTATGTGGACGGGCATTGTCGTGCATTAGCTGGAAATTTTGACCCATTTGCTGATTGTGGGGCAAGATTACAGGCTCTAGCACCTCATCTCGGTATTTTCGAGCAGTCATATTGCCTTGTATCCAAACGAGGTCCGTTCTACCTTAATATGCATGAACTTGTTGTGGGTGCTGCAGTCGATTCCAACGTCCAGGTTTTCTCCAAACGCGTACTCTTCGCGAATCAGGATGAAATCCAAACCTGGATTCATCAGTGAAAAGCACAAGTGACCATTGAGAATGGTTCCAGTTTTCGTGTGCAATAGCCCATTGTAATCTTCTTCCTCGATTACCTCTCCTTAGTGCTGATACCCAATATGGCCTACGAGCACGTAGATTGACTTCATGCAGTCGCCTTCTCAAAGTTTGACCGCTTACCAGCAAACCATACTCTCTCTGTAGCCTTTGAACCAATTGCATCGCCGCTGCATTTAGTTGACTTCGTGTAGCATTTACTATGAATCGGTCCTGTACATGTGTTGTAATGCGTTGAGGTCCTCGGTGCCGTTCCACCACTTCCTCCGTGACACGATAACATGACCAAAGCCTGGATATAACGCTCTGACTGGTCTTCATGGCTTCAGAAACGGCAATTATGGGACAGTATTCCACAACAGGATATTGACACCCTTGTTTTGAGTATGCAGAACCGCTGCAGATGTGTCAGGAGAGTCTTAGGTGGATCCACGGAATATTTATTTTAAGTTTTCAAGAACTTTTATAAAAAAAATTGTTGTTTTGTTTAAGTTTTGATGTTTCAAAAATAAAGTTAAGATTGAAATTTTGTTTGAGTTTTTCCTCTTCTTCTAAGTTTTTTTTTAATTTAACTTTATCTAAAAGTTTATTATCAGATTAAATAGTCTATTAAACAAGGTTTATTTTAATGTGTACATGTTTTAACAAAAAGTTAATAGAATTTTAGTTATTTAGATTTAATTGAAATATCCCTAGACACTTTTGATGTGTGTACTTTGATATTACTTTCAGTGGGAAAGACACGGCGCTAGACAACGTGTCTAACGCTGACAACGTGTCAAACGTCATGGTAAGGGGGCAGTTCAATAAAAAACCCGTTGATTATTAAAATTTTACTTTGATGACACATACTCGTAATTTTGTTCTTCAATGGTTCCTTTATTTGTCGCGGTTGGATTAACTGCAGTTAGAAGTGATAGGGATGTTTCAGACCTATTGAGTTGAAAATTCTTGAGTTCTCTGTAATTAAATATAAAAAGCACGATTTTTACATTGGCACAGATAATTCTTTTATAACAATGAAACCAATAAAATAAAACAGTTTATGAACTAATTTAATATTCATAATGTAGATTTGCAAAAATAATTTATGTTCACAAAAACATAGTTTACAAAATAATATCACAAAGTAAACGGGCACAAAAAAAAAATGAGTATAGAAACAATATAATACTAATTTCGTGCACGTCGGTCTACCGAAGCGCCATTTTAGGCCTCGTCGTTCATCGTACGTCGCACGCGGAGCGTGCAGCATATTAGCGCCTCATAGCCGCAGCTATTGTTTTACCAACTTATTTGTGAAATGGCTAAAATTGGAACTACGGCTGACATGACATTTCAGTCATACATTTGACTTCATTTGAGTATACTCTGTCTCTTTCTCTTAGCAACGCTGTATTGACAGTGTCGCCCTCCTTCAGTTCACAGATAAGTTGGTCTATCTGTAGACAAAAATTGGTTTTTATTTTGATGTATTTTGTTTGCCTATTTTTTACGAATTACCAAAAGATAAATGAGTTTGATAATATATTGATACTAATAATGCCATAATGGGTATAAAAAAAAGGAATACTTACTTGTATACTTTATTTTCTACTTTTATTACGTCTTTTTCTTGTACAAATCCGTTGCAACTCTTTATTTCTTTTATTTCCCATTGCTTAGAAACACGAATCACTATAAGTAAATTACTAAAATCAAAAACAAAGAATCAAAAAAATAAACAAAGCGCGAAATAATAATGGAGCAAATGTGTAAAAATCGGACGTGACCTCTCGTAGCAACGGCTAACTGCCGACTGGGCGTGGACTGACACAAGCTTGACACAATGTACGACAGTAGTGCATCGAATTAATAGAAATAAGGTCGAAAATATTTTGGCGTTTCATTTTACTTGAATAGCATGTCCGCAAAAATGTAAATCATTTTGCAGTTTTAATTAAATATTTAAAAAGATACAGTTCTGTGTATTAAAATTTTTAGATATCTCTTTAGTTTATTAAATTTTCTTTGTTATAGATATAAAAAATATGGTGGTTGTCACTGAAAAAATTGAGAACTTCGAGACGAAAATTTTTTTTCAGGGGTCTTTTTGAACATTTTTTTTTCGTAGTTCTAGACCACTTTTGCAAATTGTTTTTGTGTAACTCTTTTCTTTATATATTAGACTATACACAGTATTTTTTTCTGGCTTGTGGTATGTATAGATACGGCTAACTTCGCGACGAAAATCTAGACGTTTTACAAGGTGTACGCTATGGACAGCGCCTTAAATCAGTATACCAATATATATTTTTTAATATTTCGTACGTTTATATTCTATTTTATCCGTCTTACTGTTTTTTTAGGGTTCCGTACCTCAAAAGATAAAAACGGAACCATTATAGGATCACTTTAATGTCCGTCCGACCGTCCGTCTGTCAAGACCCTTTTTCTCAGAAACGCGTTGAGATATCAAGCTGAAATTAATAACACATACTCAGGTCTGCTATCTCTCACTCAAAGCAGTGAAAAACTCCAGTTTCTAAATCAACGCAATAAAAGACGGGTGTGTAACGACTGACATAATAACAAAATATCTAACGTTCACTTGACATATTTTCAGTTAACATAATTTTGTTTCAGTTAACATAACGATCAGTTGACATAATGAATTGTTGATATAATTTAATTTTACCTAATTTCATATGACATAATGAACATTTCCTACAATTCGCATTTCACATAATACTCATTTAGCATATTACTCATTTACTATAATATTCATAATGCCTAAGTAACTTTTAATATAATTTAATATAATACACTAAAATTGAATTCCTTCGGGCTTTGGCCACTAATTTAAAACTAAAATAGGATGTAATATTAATGTTATGATTAAATTAATATTGTAATAAGTTTTTTTTTTCACTTTATACTCTATACACCTGCCACCCTCAACTATTGTTACCAGAAGAAACTGGACGCAATCTGGACTTTAGGGCACCCCGACTCGGATAGGTTAGGAGGGGATGGCGGGGTCGTGTGAGCGAGCGAAGCGAGTGAATAGACCCCGCCATCCCCTTCGTGGTTATTTTTTTTATAAACCACCCAGAGAGACAGAGCCCCGTGAAGAGGGGCTCCGTCGACCAAGCCCACCCTCGACCATGCATAGAATATTTTAAGGTTTGGTTAAGTGCCATTTGAGTTAGGTTAGAACTGTGAGTAGGTGTGTATTGGGGTACCTGGATCAAGAGATCCAGGTACGCCCAATACACTCTTCAAAATGAGTGTTGTATTCAGAATCCTCTATTCAAAAAGAGTGTTGCATTCAGAAATCCTCTATTCAAATGAGTGTTGTATTCTGAAATCCTCTATTCAAAAAGAGTGTTGCATTCAGAAATCCTCTATTCAAATGAGTGTTGTATTCTGAAATCCTCTATTCAAAATGAGTGTTGCATTCAGAAAACCTCTATTCAAAATGAGTGTTGTTTTTAGAAAATCTCTATTCAAAATGAGTGTTGTATTCAGAATCCTCTATTCAAAATGAGTGTTGTATTCAGCAATCCTCCATTCAAAAATAAGTGCTGTTTTCAGAAATCATCTATTTTTCGAAATGAGTGTTCTATTCAGAATCCTCTATTTAAAATAAGTGTTGCATTCAGTATCCTTTTCAGAATCTCGTAATCCTGTTGAAGTGTGTGTGTGTGTGTGAATGGCGTGATCTTACGAACAGCATTCGTTTGATTAAATATTATGTGCTGTCCATATTTGAATTTACATGCTGTTCTATTTGTTAGGTGAGCCGTTATGCATCATATGTTTTATGTATATTAAACCCTATGAGCAATGTAACAAACACAGGTGTTAAAAATAAAACTAAAAGTTGGTTATCTCAATATTTATTTTCATGAATAATTTAAAAAATATTATTTTCAATACACCACTTATTTAAACAAAATACATTTTTTAAAGCACAAATATTAGTATGATTGATACAACTTATAATATCAGGTGAAGTAGAATATTTTTTATACAACGTTACTATACTAGGACACTGCTTACTTTCTAAATTATATACATGATCAATTTCCAATATATCTTTTAACCATAACACTTTTTCGTTACCTTTTGTAAATATAGTTTTATTTTTTAAAAAATTTGCAAAGTTAGCTTTATAGCTAAAATATGGTACAAAACCTTCATTCCAATGTATTCCCCTGTTTTTTTCAATCCAAGCTACTTGTAACCGTTCTTTTTTCGTCAAGTCATAAAATGGTCGTGGTGGTTTTATCAACAGTACTTGTATCCGTCCTTCATACAAAATTGCTATTTCTTTTGGAATAAATTTGTTTTCTTCATTCTTAAACCCTTGGACATCCACAATAACATTCATGATAATTTTCTGACAATATTAGTCAAAGGTTTGTATTCGAAAAGTCGATCGTTTATTATTAAACAATAAGCAGATGTATTGTCCGGAATATCTTCTGAACATTCGATTTCTATTCGCACATCGACTGGTCCAGTTTTAAGCGTTTCGTTTTGTCTTGAACAATCAATCACAAAAAGTGGAGCAATTTCTTTAAATTGATTTAAGCTAAGCAACGGATCTATACCCAAGTTATAATACGACTGACGAAAGTTAGCATACATCTCGTATAATATACTATATTTATTTTCGTCAAATTTCAGATTGAGTGAGTCATATGGATAATATTGCGAATTTAAAAATAACTTGATATTGTTAACATTACAATGATCAAATAAGGAAGAACTTTTAGTTTTATTCGTTTTTCGGTTAGTTTGCAAACCAAATATAACAAACCTTGGTTTCTCTAATTGTGAAGTTGTCTTTACCGACCATGAATGCTTGGTTGTTTTTGGTAATAGCGGATATTCATATAAATCCCAATTTCTAAACGCTAACTGGATGGACCGGTCTCTATCCAAACTTTTAAGCAATGATAATTTGTTACGATCAGAGACTTTGATATGCGGCACACGCCATTGTACCTTATGTATATCTATTTCTAGAATATCATTTTTCTCCATAAGCACGCTGTTCAATGCCGAGCTGCTTCTTTGTAAAATTAGTTCATGTTTACAATTAATTATTATTTTGTTATAATCTTCTGCAAATCCTAAAATTCTGTTCAGGGGTACAATAGCGCTAAAATGTCCATTTCGAATTTTGGTATCATTTAAGTTCCATCCCCAAATTGCTGCAGCTTTACTTTCACCTTCATTCATGGAGACATACGATTTTAAAGTCGTTGTTATACCAGCATTTTTAATGCGATCGATTTCAACACCATTTAATTCGTATCTAATATCTTGAAACAAATGTAAGATTGGGTTGTTAATGAAATTAACATCTTTTTTTATTATTTTTCCTGCCGGATCTTTTGTAGATACACTTGCATACCCTTCTATAAAAATAGAACTGTTGCAGGGCAATACATACAAATCTTGATGATGAATGGGTATTCTGATTTCATCATTTTCTTTAAAACTAGAATTATATGGACTGTAGCTATGAACCTCATAACTTTCGATGGAGTTGTCATGTTGCACTAAATCTGTTATTTGAAGCATGCTGTATTTATTTTAATTTTAATCCAATATCTCTGAGAAATCTTTTATTCTCTTTAGTAATTTTAATTTGTCTTTTAATGTTAAGAGTGTTGGCACGTCTAACTGCTTTGGAAACAGGAAGAGAAATATTAAATTTTCTTCTTACGGTAGGCGTTTTATTAAAAACTAGCATGTTGTTTCTGCGCTAAAGTAGGTAGTATTTACTATTTTAAACTAAGCTCATTACACTTTACAATGTGAGTAGTGATTATCACCACATACAATCTAAAAATGTGAGCAGTTTATCAGGACATAAACTTTTATACCTATTTCTATGAGTTACAATAACACTTATCTAAATTATTAAATAATCTAAATGTTATGCTACTTTATTATCTTTCCAAAATGACTTAAGAAATTTTAAACACAAGTGTCCACAATTATACAAATGATCACGCTGCACGTTTTCATAATTGTAGTGAATTTTATTTCCTACATATTTCATAAATTCTTTTGGAGGTTTTAAGTCACCATAACTGTCAAAATATTCAATGTATTCATTTATTTTACCATAGGCTACCCAATGAGTACCAGAGTTTTCAGAAGAGTCAAGATTAATCACTCCACATTCTATCGGTAAAGCTTTATCTGGTAATTTATCTCTCATAAACACACCTCGGAAAAAGGGTATATTATTCGAGTGTTTGATAATGTCAATATTGGTTAAAGCTCTGTTGGGCAGCCGAGATTTCAGTTTTTTTTCTCTGTTAAGTAAATGCCTAAACCATCCTTGTAATGTTTTAGATGTAATCCTCTTCCAATGAATAACGCTTCCATTTCCTTGTTGTGTCGCTGTGCTTCGTACAATTGCTTCTTAGCTGTTTTATATGCGTTAATTGCTTTTGCAATACCAGCAGCACCACCTGCTAAACTGCCAGCAGCAGATAATCCAGCAAATATTGGTACTAACGGAAGAAATCCACCAGTTTTTGGTACTGGTATAATCCTAGGTAATTTGATTGGTGTATCTGATGCGAATTCTTTTGCTGCTGCGTATGCCAATTCCATCAATGCTTTCTTACATGTTGGTTTTAATTTTGTAATGCGCTTTTTAGTGTGGCTAACAATCTTTTTAAGAGTTTTCTTAAAACCAGCTCCTGTTTTTAGTTTTTTAATGGTTTCGTTGTATGCTGATGCTACTGTTTTTTTCGTGTTTGGAATACGTCGTATGGTTTTCATCGCTATTCTTTTATTTTTTCTTCAGATAAATAGAAAAGGATTTTTAACTGATACAAATACAAGTCTTTTTTGTTTTAAGAACACATACATAATGAATTGAAAAAATATGTGTATTTGCTTAAATACTTATTTCAACAATCTTTTGTTTGATCACTTAAAATACATTTGTTTTATCTATCCAACTGTTTTCGCTAGGAGGAAGCCCGAGCCACTTTACATATACTTGATTCCCTTTTCTTTTCAATACTTTTTCAACTAAGTACAAATCAGGATTGCTGGTTTTTTGAAGTTCTTGAGCATAAAACGCACCTAGTATCGGTCGGCATCTTGCATCTTCTATCAAGTAGGTTACCGGTTTAGTTTCTTGTATTGTTTTTAT
Source organism: Athetis lepigone (assembly GCA_033675125.1). Lineage (NCBI taxonomy): Eukaryota > Metazoa > Arthropoda > Insecta > Lepidoptera > Noctuidae > Athetis > Athetis lepigone. The sequence goes on along the minus strand of CM066229.1, from coordinate 16,218,176 downwards.
CTTAAATATTTCTGTTGACCAATTAGGGTAATAGCCCTTATCAAAACATCCTTTGTATTTACTTATTCTTACAAAATCACCAACACTTAGCTTCCTATACTTGTCACTTTTCTTACATTTTGCCATTTTAATGTATCTTTGCATTATGCTTGTTTTATTGTTATGATTTATAGAAGCAGGAGGTTGTCCCACAGTTCTATGAGTAGTATTATTGTATTCATTTACAATTTTGTTGAGCGTTCCATTTATCCACTGATAACTACCGATAAGACTAAACTCTTTATATAGTTTATTTTTTAATGTTCTTATTAATCTTTCTACAATAGATGCTTTTTTAGTTGAATACGTTGAATAATGATTAATTTTATACTTCGTAACAATATTTTTGAATTTCTCATTATAAAACTCTTTTCCTAGATCAGTTTGCAAATTTCTTGGAACACGACCTTTAAGACATAAACTTTCAAAAGCTGTTGATACCTGTTGCTTATTTTTTTGTTTTAGAGGAACTGTCCAGGCATATTTTGAAAAAGTGTCTATGACTGCTAGTATGTATTTGTAACCACCATTCACTTTCGAAATTGCTTGCATGTCCATCAAATCCGCTTGCCAGAGATCATCGATATCTTTTAGTACGACCTGTCTTCTCGGAAAGTTTACTCTAGCACATTTATGAATTTCATTTATGACATCTACTTTGCTCATAATGCTTACTCAATTTTCCTGCAATTTCTTTCAACGCAATATTTCTTTCAAGATTTCTTACTCTTTCATTTAAAATTGTAATCAGTTTATTCAGTTGCTCTATTTGCATACAAATATTATGTTGAAGTTTTTTGTTATTCTCTTCTGTAATATTTTTACCAGATTCAGTTTCTTCTATTGTATTTGTTTTCTCAAAACGGTCTACTCTTATGTTACTTCTAGTTATGACTGATGTTTTATTTCTACGAACAGAATTAATATTTTTATGATCATTCATGTTGTAAAATATTTTGATAACTGAAAGCGTTTCAAAGCATTTTACTCTTTTATAACATCAGCTTCCTTTAGCTCTTCAATGATTGATAAAATTTCATTGTCATGATTGGTATTACCAGCATTTTTTGATGCAATTAGAAGTTTCAGCCTTTCAATTAGTTCATTGGGGTCATCCCAGTAAACATAATCGGTATCACTTTTATATTTTTTTAATTTAGGCAAAAAACCACCGCTTTTTGTTTTCATTATCGATCCTTCATCTTGAACTGAACTATTTTGGGAAAACAAAGGTTTAATAATTTGACGATATTTTAAACTTTTATCACCTTTTATCTGACCATTAGGATGAAAGTCTCTTTTGTGTGCGTGCGTATTATGAAGCATATCTTTATAGACAATTTTATCTAGTTCGGTAACCAAACTAAGGTCAGGTTTACTGCGTACCAAAAGTTCCTTTAGGCCTGGTGTTAATTCATAGGACCTTTTATCAATAGTAACTATGTTTGTTTTTGGTGAATTACTGCTTTTATTTTCTATGGAAAATGAAACTTTGCTATTCCCCATCATTAGTTTTTTATTTTCACTACGTATCCCAAATGGGACATTCATATTATCATACATTTCCATCATATCTTCTTTATTCAATGATATCAGTGTATCATCACAATTTTTAATTGGATATCTTGTAAGAACGTCTTTATAACACTCAGAATCTTCACTCGAATCTATTTTTATACATTCTTGAAAACTTTCATAATCTGGAGCATCATCTATTGATGAGCTGAATCTTCTAATCGTTTCATCTCTTGAAATGTTCAATGTTGGTTTATTTTTGGCACTCGCTTTAATCAATGTTTCTAGTGGATCTGTTATTGGTTTGAAGACCTGCTTAAATTTTAAATTAGCTGTGTCTTCTTCATTTTGTATTGTTTTAATTTTATTTTTAATACTATTGACTGATTCTATCAATTGTTCTTTAATATTAGCCTGCATAATGTTATTTTTTAAATGACCCTTCCGTTATTTACAGATATGAGAATTCGATTGATCCTTTTTCTGTAATGAGCCGATATTTATATTGTACTTTTAGAAGTATATAAATATGTCAAAGCCTTGTCTGTATCTACCTTCATTTAGTGAACAATCTTTATTAATTAATAAAAAGTCAAAGCGGTCTTTCCAAATAGCGGAGCAAAGTTTTTTAAATTCAATCCATTCCATATCTGTGTTCACATGCTCAGTATATATGTGTTTTAAGTTTACCTCGTCTTGTTTGAAGATAATCAAAAGATTGACATTATCTCGTATAAGTTGTTTAGGTATTTTAGAATAGGTCTGTGATAAGTAAAAACAATCTATTTGTTTATGTCTCCCCATTGCAAAATAATTGCGGATATTGATTTGATTTTCGCATGCTACATCATCGAAAATCATTAATGCATTAGATAAAGCATCATTAGGGTGTATGACTTCTTTATTCTCACTGAAGACAAAGAAATTGGCACCTGGTATGTAACTCATAACTTGTTTTAAAAAACAATACTTCGGCTGGAAAGCCGTCTTCGAGTATAAGTATATATGCTTAAACTTGACACCATTTTCATGTAATATTAAATTAAGCATTATGTTAGTTTTGCCACAGTTAGATGGACCGCATATTATACATCTAATAGTGTTGGGCAAGAGTGCACTATGTTTCACTTTACACGTTTGATTTTCAAATTTTATATTATTAACTTCTAAAGTGTGTGGTTGCTTGATGAACTTCATTATGAAATGTAAGATAAATGTAAATGACTTGTGTATTTATAGGTATCAATAAATAAAACAAAATTCGATATCCTTACATATTGGTTTATTTACAAATATCAAGGTACTTAATGCTATAAATTAATAGTTAAGGTAAATATAAGATACAAACTATAATACAACGTTATAGTGACCCCAAGGTAATGTTTCGATCTGATTTGGAAGTATATATCTTTTGTCGTCATTTCTATTCATCACCAATTTATTAACTTGCTGAGAATACAAAACATGTTTGATTGACTTAATCATATTCATCTTACATGATCTACTTTCATTATCAAATAATGATCTATTGTAATGCATCATCTCTAACCTATTAGTAACAGAGTTTGAAATACCTTTTGCTTTTTTTATTTCAGTTTTAGAAGCCGATAAACAGTAAAGTTTTGCTCTTAAACCAGTAAATTCGTTGATCACGTCTCCACCTAGTTCATCTTTAAATAGACCAGGTACTTTGGCATTTACCCTAGGTATTAAGTATGGATTATTTAAATCAAAATTACTTGTGTCAAATTTTTTTAAATTGTTTCTTATATCATTGTAAATATCTTCCGTGTAAAATAAATAAAGAAGACTGTCGGTGTCTGTGTAACATAGCCTGACATTATTCATATATTTTTTTTTAATATTGTAATGATATTGATAAAGGTGTAACTTAGCATATTCTAAAACAGTAAAACCTATATAAATCGGTCTGTCTAAAACAATTCTCTCGGGTTTTAGTTGCACAGCTACAAAGTTTTCTGAAAATATTGATACACATTTTAAATTCGGTTTGCAAATTAGTTTTTCAGCACAGAGTTGTTTATTTGTTACGTTTTCTTCGTCGTTCCATTTTGTAGCTAGTTTAATATCTACCTGTTTTCGTTTGTTTTCTATCGTTTTACCGAAAATGGAGTTATTTAAAAGCTTGAAAAAGTCTTTTTCAAATGCAGTTGCAGATGCTTGACGCAGGGTAGTATTTAAATCAATATATTTCTTTAAATATTCTTCTTGCCGGAAAGTAAGAATTCGGTGAATTTTTCTTAGAACTAGCCCAGATTTTAAACATTGCTTCAAGTGAATATAATGAATTACATAATTGAATTTATCATATAAATTAGCTATGAGTTTAGCTGTCTTTCCTCCAGGGGGTATGAATTTCTCTGGTGCAAAAGGCAAATCACTATGAAAATCATGTACTGATTCGGGATATTCGAGATCTACTTCTAAAATGAAGCCATATTCGCTATCATTTGGTATACTCATTATATCGAAACAGTTGATTTCTTTCTGATTTAAAAGTCTGAACTCTGATATTGGGATTTTTTTTGTCATTGCATATCCGTACAAATTATTACAATCGAGATAAATCAAATAGCTCGTGGGTTCTTGATCATTGTATTCTGATAGATAAGGATTATTTGCTTTTGCATGACGTAGTGAGCATTGGGCGAGACCACCACGTATGCCCTTTTCTATCATTTGAAATATTTCTAAGTCATCAATTAAGTCTAGCTCAACACGCGTATACAGCAACATAGCATCCCAGCTTAAACTTGGTGCCGTTATGTAGTACGCAGGGTCTAATTTATAATATTTTAAGCTTATTTTACGAAAATTTTCAAATATATCACATAGTAATAAAACATCACATTTTAAATATAAATCAGTATACTCGCCAATAGTATTGATATTGAATGCATTCCACACAGTTTTCGCGTGGTCATATTCTTTATCGCTAATGTGTTCCATTTTTAAAGTGTTATAAAAGTATTTTTTACGAGGGAGTCTTGTTTCTTCGTACTTGTCCCATGTGTTAATATAATCATAAGGATATATACCTTTCGTTTTTAATAAGTTTAAATGTTCATCATTGAATTCTGCTGATAAATGAATAAAGTCGTTATCTGATAAACTTTTACTTAGTGCATCTAAACTAGAGCTTAAAAATTGGAACGAATCTATGAATTTTATTTGAAAAGAACGGCCTCCATTCTCGTTATCTATGTATTTAGTAATAGTTAAATACTTTTCCTTAGTCTTCGGTATAATTTTTATATCACCTTCATGTTTCAATAATTCTTGTATAAAAAGATGGGAGTCATAATTCGATAAATTATGAAAAAATACTGGTATGAATGGACATACTCTAAATATTAAGTTACATTGAACATGTGCAGGTCCTCTATACTTTCCTGTCACATGATCGTGGTCTCGCACCTTATCATGAAATAGTATCTGATCACAAATATGACAAACACTAGCATTGTTGTAACTGATTTGCTCTTCTTTTGTTAAAGGTATCATAGGTTTTGCTATCGTTAATATTTCATTTATTTTCTTCACATCTTCTATTAATCTAGTAACAAATACTTCAGCACAGTCAGGACCTCTATATGTAACATATTTGTTTTGGCTTGGATCGTGTGAACAACATATATAGTATCCAAAACATGAGGGCTGATGTTTTTTGAAATTATGTGTTTTTTCAGATTTTGTTTCGAAACAACTCTGCAATAGGCTTTCAAAGTCTGCATAAATGACATAATTAATTTTTTGTTTTCTTTCAAAATTCTTGAAACTGAGTTTACTATTCTTCTCAGGCAAAATTGTTAAAACTTTTGAACAGGCATGAGATCTATATTTATTTTCACTGCTATAAAATTGCAAACATGATTCACACAACAAAAAAATACCTTTATGACATGTCACTTGTCGTCTTACTAATCGTACCAGATTTTTAATAAGACAGTAGTGACTTAATCCTTTTCTTTCTAAATATAGCAAATTTACGTGTACAATTCTTCTGTTATTTGTTAAATACAGAGGACCAGTCACATTTTCGCTTTTATTATCTACTCCGTAAATATTAATACTTATGTTGTTGTTTATTTCAAATAGTTTTATATCATTATATGAGACAGGAAATGACATTCCATCAATATTTAATACAGAACTGTAGTGTGGGTACGAATGAGTCCTGCTTACGTTCATCTTGGCAGGAAACAAAGCAGCTACCACACTCCATAAAAAGCAATGATTATCATTATTTTGTATATTAATACAACTTTTAGAATTTTTTATTTTTGATGGCAATTCTAAATATGTACCACCTCTCATTGGACAATATTTATTCATATTGATTTCTAGATGACTTACAGACTGAAAAGACCATCCAGAGTCTTTATGCTCAAATTCTGACATTTTGCATTTTAAAAGTTCGGTTACTTTTGAATACAACTCATTAATATCCGTGTTATTACAAATAATTTTATATTTCGTATTGAATGACTTAAGTTGCTGCTCACTCGTTTTTGGTAAGACAAAGTGGGCAAATAATTCGAAATTAATCTTGAGACAAGTATTTTTCTTTAAACTTGAATGTATAAGTTTAAGGATATCATGTTTATTCTGACACAAGAACGCCTCCGGTGTTAGGTATTCAGCATCTTGTGCAGGATTTAAACGATATGTTATAATTCTATTTTTGAAAGCACTTGCAATAATATGAATATTTTCAAATTCGCTTTGCAATAAACTATTAGACTTGTGAATATTGGTTCTCAAATGATATTTGAATTCATTCATTGGTAATTTTACGAAACATGTTTTGCATTCTCTATAGTCTGGATTATTTGTACATTGCGTTCGGTGAGTAGACGGGGTTTGAACTGTAAATAAAACAAAACACATTCTATTATGGTTATATACTTTCATTACATTTGTATAATACCATACCAATATTAACTACTATAGTAAATGATTAACAAACAAGCAAGTGAGTAAGTTTACATATAAAGATAATACTATATTATTATATGTATTTAATATCTACTAAAAATAGCTGCTGACATAGTCTATAGGACAGTGCTTGAATTCTTTGTGAGTTTCTTTTAAAAAATTTTTTAGGTAGTTCCATGCTGGTGTATCATCATTAGTTCGATTTTTAACACTAATGATTGCATGCCTCCATCGATTTATAGGCGATATACGCTCTACCTCATCGTGATCGTATATCTTTAATTCTATAAAAAATTTACCCTTTTTGTTTTCAAAGGTCTGCTTACTTATACCCTTGGCTACTCTACGGGTATAGTAAGAATGCAATGGTGCTATTTTGTTACCCGATGTACTTGCAACGGCCTCCTCTTCCTGCTCATCGTCGCTGTCGGTCCCGAACAGATCGTGCGATGTGGGTCTCATGCTGGCGCTGATGGGCTTGATTGCGGTCTTGCTATGTTTCTTCCTCTTCTTAACCTCGGCGCTCGATGGTTCTTCGTCCGCCAACCTCTTGCCAGCCAGTGACGAAGATGAAGCTCTGGAGTCCTTCGGTGTTTTCGAATGCCGCTGTTGCTGATGCTCGGCCTCATCGTCGGAAGAGAAAAGATGGGTAGCTGTTTGCTTCGACCTGCAACAATAAAATTATATTTATGTAAGTATGAGACTACAAAGAAAAACATTGCGCAAGACACAGTTCAATACATGATTGGAGAGTTACATTGCTTTAAAATAATAGATCAAATACATAAGAAAAGGCGGATTCATTATTTAACCAACATATATTAATTGATTAGTTAACAATTTGAGAAATAATGAATGAATAAATGAAATGTAAATAGATAAAATTAGTTGAATCGAGGAAAAATTAAACGGTTGAATAGATGAAATGACTGAATAAATGAAATTGATTTAATCGAAGAATAAATGAAACAGTTAAATAGATTAAAAGAGTGAATAGATGACATTATTCACCAGTAAACAGATTGAAAAGATAATAAATTACTTACATTATTTTCTAAGTCCGCTGAGTGTTGCTTGGTGTACTGATGTTCTGTTATTGATGCAGGATTTCAGGAGCACCGAGTCCTTTCACTGATGTTTTGGTAACGAAGTGTGGCCCACAACCCGTTATATAGTGGTGAAAACGCGTCACGCATAACCAAATTTGTAAAAATGCATAATTGCAAAAATAAGTCAATCACAAAGATTGCAAGCACAGCATTAGTTCGATAAAAACTCTGTAGACGAGCGTTTCAACCGCAGAGTTTTAAACGCTTAATAATTTATTCGTTATTACAGGTGCCACTACAATACTGAGAATATCAATTGTGACCCAAGCAAATCATTAGAGATAAAATAAAAAACATTATTTAAGTAATTGATATAAAGTGCTATTTTAAAATCAAATGTGTTAGCGAGATAAACGCTGCGGTTATAACGCTCGTCTATAGATTGCAGTGCAGCTTTTTGCACGTGTCACATACTACTCGCCATATGGAGAGGCCGAAGTTTTGAATTACATTACATACATAAAACGAAATTATATTGAACTTTAATGATAAAAAAATTGCAATTATTATCTATATAAACCAGACAAAATACCAATGAAAAATCATTCAAGTGGTCTTCTCTGCCCTACGATGTCGGTAAGTAGATATTATATCAAAAAGTTTTTTAAATTACTTATTAATAAAAATATTAATAAATCCTATCATTTAACTTTCAATATTCGAAGATGGATCTATTCTAGTATAGTTCATTGTCTTCATCAACTTGTAATGTCAGTGTTATTTATTAATATATATATATATATATATATACATACTCTTTTGTTCCAGATTTCCAGCGATAATTTCCCCACTAATTCTTCATACTCACCGATTCCTCCTGAACAAACATTACGCCAAAAAGTGGTCAACTATTTGGAGAGAGAAAGACCATTTCAACCGTTCCAATTTGAAGACACACCGCCATGCAGCAATAGTAACAGCAGCGGTAACAACAATAATAAAAGACGAAGAAATGACGTTGTATACTCATACATACAGAAACCATCCACGGGGCATCGCAGTAAAATAATACGAATTCAAGTTTTTGACGCTGAAGAATTCATAAATTCGCCATGTGATTGTAGTGCCAATATATGTGTCCAGCATGTTGTGGGAAATGTTTTTAATGATGATATCTATAAATGTGTAAAGGATATTGTAAGCAAATTGCATAAAAAGATGTGAAATTATAATTAGACTACCAATTCCATTTCCGAAGTTTTATTTCAATCACCACTTCTGAAAAGTCACCTACCAACAAATTATACAAATAGATAGATACACTTTGCAAACATACAACTTTACGCCACGAGTCAAATTATTTTGAACTTTTTTACCTAATTAAATTGATTAATACTTTATTAATATAGCGACCATTCACATTTGTCTATGCAATATACTTCTTATTATTCATATCGATACTCAATATGTAAACCTATTTTTTTTTCATAGATATACATTTGGTATATAGTATATAGGCTTAGTAATTAAAGCTTAATAGCTGTAAGGCACACGATGGGTAGAAAAGAATGCGATCCGTTTCCTAATCGGGAAAGGTAAAGTAATTGCTATGTCAACAATAAGTCGCACATAACAACTGATTCCTAGATGCGATTTTAAGCGATTAGGAATATAGTATTTCTTCGGAGACACATCACTGCATCATACATACCTAAATAAAAATTAAATGTTGAGTAGGTAATATAGTATCAGTCACAGTCACATCGTACAGTAATATAGTATCATTCATAGATCACTGATATGAACAGCACATAATATCTAATAAAATGAATGTTGTTTGTGAGATTGCTCCGTTCATCCACACTAAAACGATTACAAGATTCTCTCAAGAACCTTCATTTTGGAAACAGGAATTTCAATACAACGCTCATTTTGAATAGAGGATACTAAATACACACTCATTTTGAATAGAAGATTCTGAATACAACACTCATTTCGTATCGAAGATTTTGAATAGAGGATTTCTGAATACAAAACTCATTTTGAATAGAGGATTTCTGAATACAACACTCATTTGAATAGAGGATTTCTGAATACAACACTCTTTTTGAATAGAGGATTCTGAATACAACACTCATTTTGAAGAGTGTATTGGGCGTACCTGGATCTCTTGATCCAGGTACCCCAATACACACCTACTACTGTGCCCATTAAACGTGAATTTTAGGTCAAAAGAATATTAGGTCAAACGAACGTTATATTAAAAGAATATTATACAAATTAAAAATTATATGAAATGAACGTTATACTAAATGGTATTATGTTAAATGAATATTATGTGATATGAAACATTAGGTCATATGAATTTATGTCATTTGATATTATGTCATATGAACGTTAGTTCAAGTAAAATTAGAGCATTTGTTATTATGCCATACATTACACACCCTATTTAGACATTTGCAAGGGAATCAAAACCTGTAGGGTAATTCCCATTGACCAAGAATCATGAAATTTGGCAAGAAGCAATGTCATGTAGCACAAGTAAAAGAAAAAGTTCGAAAACCGTAAGTTTGTAGTTATTTTACAAAAAAAAAAAAACAATTAATCGAACCCTCGTTGCGCGAGTCTGACTCGCACTTGACCGTTTTTTTTCTATCATAGTATATATTGTCTTATCTCTCTACTATTTATTCTCCATACACTTGGTTCACTGGTATAGAATGTCAAGGACATTTTTGCTTGCTTTTGTGCCTTTCTATATCTATGCACAAGTTGACTTAATTAAAAAAATATTCACTAATCTAGATCTAGATAATCTAATTACACTTCCAAGTTAAAAATACTATAATGTTTCCATCAAAATACATATGGCAAGGAACAACACGGAGGAATCCGCCATGATGGATTGGCGCCATTTATTCCCCGTACACGCGATCCCATGTAAGAGAAATAACACCTGTATATTTGGTATCTATGTCAGTGTAATAAATAAAGGATTCGGGATTACAAAGACATAGTGCTGAAGTGTAATAATTGCTGGAGATTAAGGGTGAGACAGGATAAAGAATACACGGGTAGGAAAATGTGTTCTCATCCTTATGTGTTTAGTGGAATTCTTAGCGAAAAAGCTGCTTTATTGCAACTTATTAACAACGCTTTTCTACTGTTATGCGGTGTTCTGTGTTTTGATTTGAAGGGTGTAAATGATGGGAAAAATAAGGTTTATATTTTTTTTAAACAGAAGATTCGACATTGGCTTTGTTTGCCATTGTATTAAAATAGAATAGTTTCTTTTGGAGGGTATAATCAATGAATTAAAAATGTTTATTATGCAAGGATATTAAAATTACTTTTCCACGTCATATTTTGTATATAAAACTAGCTTTAGTCCACATTTTCTAGCTTTTGGTCATAGTATCTTTTCAAGTACTTATTACATACATTAAAAAGTTTCTGATTTTGTAGAAACATCCATACACATACTACATAATTTTGTCTCTGGCGGCGGTAATAACTTTTGACATACTTTATGTAAAAAATATGATCATACTAATAATACTTGTAATATCATTATTTGTGTAACACTAGGATCAATGCCATTATTAACTAAGTTTAATTTTATAAATACCAAGAAATGTAATATCTTGGTAAAGGTACGTTCAACCAAATTGAATGATTCTAGTCATAAATTCATAGAATTAATATCATATTTACATTTTCTGTTGACGAACAAGCGACAGCGGTTATTAAGATTATTAAAACGAAGTTGTGACGCCATCTTCAAAATGACAGTAAAGCGCAACAGGGAACAGTTACGCGTTATGTCAAAAACGTCACGGTTACCGCCACAAAGAGATTCGGCGTAAAGACATCGCCACTTGGCTGAAGAGGCTTTTTATTCGTCTTCGAGTTCGCACGGTTTCATACCAGGCTTAAAATGACGCTTTTGAATTAAGAATCCACTTTTTAAAAAAGGAATCTGCTGGAACTGGATTTAACTGTCTATTCAAAAGAGTTTTGTATGGTTTAATATTTATTATTGATGTATATGTATAGAGGTACAAACTTTTACTCATGGCTTCGCCCGCATGAATCGAAACTTCCATCCCCTGTTTTATCCCTTCAGGGTTGCAATTTCCAAAAATGCTTTTTAAGTGGATACTTACTCTACACAAAAAACATACCTTCCAAGTTTAATGTCTCTAGGACCAGCGGTTTGGACTGTAAGTATATGTCAACAGTCAGTCAATCATTTAGCCAGACAATTTACTATTTTATATATTATATAGAATATACAGATGTATTTCACTTTGCTCCTTAATATGATGCGACCCTTATTAACGCCCGAAACTCTCTAGTAGTCTGCTGTAGAAATATACTCGATAGATGGGGATTATTTCACAATGGTAAAGTTTTATATTTGATAAAATGAACATTGCGTAATTGCAAATGGGTTGCCTTGAAAAATCTAATCTAATCTAGGCAACCATAATTTTGTCAAACTTTTGCTGAAATATCTTAATACTGTTGGATATAATGTAATAAAAATATCTTAAGAATCGAATGATGTTGTCAAAAAATCGCTTGCTTGTTTTAACCTGGCCATTTCGTTTAATAGCTTTCTTTAATACATTGAAAAAACATATTATGTGGAGTTCTACGCCGTCATTATTTATATAAAAGAGCCTTCATGCAGATACCTAGATATTTTGGTTAATACCTAACATGTATAAGTAATCCTAATTTTAAACCTAGGCACGGAGGCTTGGTGCGCAAATGGCGAATATAGCTATGTAGAAATGGATCGTCAAATCTCCGCCTGAGATTTCAGACAGAGTGCCTCATAAGCTTTTAAGACATGAACCCCAATCTTGAATCTTGTACTAAAGGTCTTGAAATAACGGGTTATACTCGTCTACAGTTACATGATATATTCATGATACATGATATACTCGTACTTCCGTACTAGTAATATTATAAATGCGAATGTAACTCTGTCTGTCTGTCTCTTCTTCACGCCTAAACCCCTGAACCGATTTGAATGAAATTTGGTACAGATATAGTCTTGGACCTGAGAAAGGACATAGGATAATTTTCATCCCGGAAATCCCCCGGGAACGGAAACTATTAATCCACGCAGACGAAGTCGCGGGCAAAAGCTAGTTTATTATATACCGACTGGCGTTACCCACGATTGCATCCACGTTATGTTAGGTCTAGCAGTTACTGCTCCGCTCCCGTGGGTTATATAGCCTATAACGTAGCCTACAGTGTGGTGTTATATAGCCTATTAGTTATTGTGATGTATAAGCTTTATATCTATAAAGTTTCAACAAAATCCATTTATAGTTTTTGCGTGAAAGAGTACCAAACTTTAATCGAGCCATCCATTCTCACCAACTTTTAACTTTTATAATATTAAACTTTCGACGACCAAGCGACAGCCGGCTGTCGCGCTGCTATTGACTTCCTATTGTGTCTCGAATCATTGATGACATTCTTATGTCTACAAAAAAAGATTCCCCATTTAGAAACTTTTGCGTGTAATAACAAATAAACAACTAAATTCGGAACTGGTATTTACACGTAGCTCATACAAAATTTGTCCCAGTCGACAATCGCATAGTAGTCGATCGCTCAAGTACTGCGCCAACCATTACGTCAATCAATCAATCGTCATTCGCGTCGATCGTAGTCATCAAAATATATTATGGAGTAAATCAGAACAGAGATAGGTGGTCTTCTAAAAATATTCTGTTCATAAAATATAAAACAAATAAAACTGAAACTTACAAAAAATATCATTATTTCTAAAACTTAAAATAAAAATTTTAATTTTGAGACGGGCTTTTCATGGAATTCAAAACACCACCCAAACCACTGAAACATGAAATTTGCACAACATTTTTTTTCTACGTGGAAGCGCATACGTTTCTTGGAAATTTAACCAGCGGGGTACAATAGAAATATGTAAAATATGCGCGGACAAAACCGCAGAAAATAAATGGTAAAATAATACAGTTTCATTTTTTAGTATCTACTACCGCATTCCGCCATCCTCAGTGCAATTTAAAACAATACTACGAAATTGCGAAATTAAATTTCGATTCAATATTTTCCGAATCAAAACAAATATTGTAAATGAACTATTGTGATGATACACGTACAATTTATTTTTGTTTGTTGAAAATTTGTACCAACCTATTGAATTTACAATGTGAAGTGGAATATAGATTTTCTAAAAATCGCTGCCCAAACGAGATATTTCTCTTAGATAGTGTAAATTTTTACAACTAGTAGCTTTCACCCGATACAAAAAAATAAATAAAATTTCGGAAGTCAGTGGCTTCTCATCTGTCGGTCGTTTTGTGTTGGCACCGATTTGAGAAATTTTAGTTATTTTTCTGTTTTTAGTTTTTGAAGGCGGTTATTTTTTTCTAACCCAAATTCATGAACAACTTAGTCTTAGAAATAACTTTCCTAAATTTAATGTCTCTAAGGCCCGTATTAATAGACGTCACTCAACTCCGAGACGCTCTCAAGTCTCTTGCTGTCCTTGTCCTTCTAAAGGGAAAAAATAAGGACAGCAATAAACTTGAGAGCGTCTCAGAATTGAGTAACGTCTATTAATACGGGCCTACAAGTAGAAAAATCATTTTAAGACCTAGCCTTGACCTAAATCTAAAGTGACATGAAGTGATTTATAGAGTACGATTTGGATGAAAAAGGGACGGAACGATAAGGCGGAAACTCTTGATAATGTAAAGAAAGCCTTACTTCCCTACTTCCTCTACCTTATTGTGAGAAAGGCAAAATTGTGCAGACAAAGGCTTTGATAATATACGGCAGTAAAACATCTCGCAAAAAATAATTTGAAGCCCGAATTGAATATTCTAGTAAGATGATGAATGTTGGACAAATATTACGGAGCTGGCGATTTTTTTTCAAAAGCTGTTAATAGAAAAATGGTATATAAAATAATTTTATTAATTTTTTTTGCGGGTTAATGTTGTTTAATTTCAAAGTAATAACTACCTAAACACATTTATTTATATTATTACATATTCTCGCGCCATTCTTGACGTCATTCAAAAAAGGTTTCATATGATTATAATGTTATTTTTTTATAATTTCAAACGAAGAACTACTTACTTAAGTTATATTACATTTTACACCAGTATTGACGACATTCCAAAGAGGGCATAAAACAAATTCATTGCTTAGAATGGACGCGACATTTTAGTAGTCCGACAGAATTTCTTTCAGTCTTTGTGGAGACAGTTCCTGAATGAAAGATTAATGAGAAGAGTGAAGGGAGAGAGACAAAAGGCGGCTTCAAACTGTGTTGAGGCGATTTTAGACAGTCATCTGTTTTTTTTTGCGATTCTGAACAGCCCTTTGAAGCGTATGATTTGTTTACGCTTAATTAGACTGAGCTTTTTTTTGGTATTTTATTGCTAGGTGATTAATTTGAGAAATGCTTCTTCAAAATTTATCGCATTGTTATTTTGATTACGAAATTGTGACGAGCAATTTTGTTTAAAATTCTTTTTTTTTATTGAAGACAAAATAATTCAACAATAGTTTTGCACAATTTTCAAACAGGTTTTTAACGAATTCAAGTACAAATCCGCGGGTTATGGGGTCATGGCCCCCTGGTCAGGGTCTAGGTCGATCTTTGATTTTATAATGAAATTACGGACCGTATTTGACTTTAACCTTTCGACGTCCAAGCGACAGCCGGCTTTCGCGCTGCTGTTTTCTTTCTATTGTGAATCACGTGTGTTCGAAAGTTTAAATAAGTGTCAAACATAAAAGCTCGTATTTTGACTATAAAATCACACTAGTTTATAAAGGAAATTCGCTCAGGAACAATAATAACAAGACCAAATACCATTTCAACAGAACATTTAAAGTAAACATTACAAATCAATTAAAAGTAAAATAAAAGCAATTTTAAGCTTCATTTCTCGAAACAAAACGAATTTAAATCGCAGTACTACTCAAAATAGAATAAAAACAGCCTCGCCTCGAAATACGCGGCAAAAACAAAACGTGGACGGAAGCGCACCGGCTGCAACAAAATTACTTCGGAGCTCACAAATTGTACATTTCTACGTTTTAAATACAGTCTATTACGAATAGTACTCTACGCTATGCTACTCTTCGCTAGGCTACGCTACCAGTAAATTAAAACTACAGATACTGTGAAATAATGTTGGAGGTTTAATACCTACCTACCTACTGTAATCCTGGCCGTCTCTCATATTGTCACATTATTTAAATGTAAAAAAAAAGAATATGTCTTTTTTGTACTACTGATGTTTTGTTGCTTGTCTTGTGTGCTATATTAAAACTCTGCTTATTTTATAGAAATATATTTATTTTATTATTTCTAATAGGTTATGTGCCAGCGTAAATAGTTGATCGTTGATATAAATATGTCGGAAAGTGCAAGTCATAATTTTACGTATGAAAAATTACGTGGACGTGAAAATTACGTCGAATGGAAATTTGTGATGAAAAATGCACTGATTCATGGTCTAAGCATGTGGACATTAGGTATCACTATATTAGGGAGGCTATTGATAATAATGTAATTGAGCTGAGGTATATGCCCAGTGATCATATGACTGCTGATATGCTCACGAAGGCATTGCTGTATTCTAAGCATAATGCATTTGTTCAGGACATGCTGGAAGTCGTCCAAGATTAAGAGGGCGTGTTGGAGGTTTAATACCTACCTACTGTAATCCTGGCCGTCTCTCATATTGTCACATTATTTAAATGTTAAAAAAAAGAATATGTCTTTTTTGTACTACTGATGTTTTGTTGCTTGTCTTGTGTGCTATATTAAAACTCTGCTTATTTTATAGAAATATATTTATTTTATTATTTCTAATAAATAATGACGTTAAATAATAATTAAGAAACGCTTTGCACCGCGTAACGAAACGGGTTCTATCTTCCTCATTAGTATGCTTCTTGACTCATTTTACAGCTTGTTGTGACTATTTCGTAATAGTTTATTTTAAGAGTAGATTTAAATAGTGGTTTCAGCGTTTGAATCTTTATGGGTTAAAATTTGGGTTTTTTTTGGTGAGTGGGAAATAATCAAATGACTTCTCCCGCCCCTTCGTGTCAGACTTTTGCTGACTAAAACCCACTCATGTTCCTTTGGTTGCCTCATGTTCCGGGCCCACGGTAACTATTAGAACTATTCCGCAACCCCGGTGGGAAATCCTACCAGCTGACAGTTACCTCACTTAAATCTGCTGAATCCGACAGGGTCCATATTATTATTGTTTTGTTGCCTTGATATACCGCATATGTATAGAATGCAATCAATAATTGAGTATCAATGCTACTCATTCAATCCAATTCTTTGCGTTCTTTCTGAAGTCTTGGAGATCACTAATATCGGTGAAGTAAAAATGTTGTATAATATGAAGAAACGTAGACTAATAGTGTTCGTGCATGCATGTGTGTATGTATGCAATATGCATGTATGTATGGGAAGGCCCCTTTGCCCTGCAGTGAAAGAAAGAAAGAAAGATTTTATTTGTAAGAATATAGTACAATAGATGTTAACATTATATAATTATTAAGTTTCTTATATTCTACCATTTCTGGCGTGGTGTGGTGTGGTGTGGAGTGAAACAATATTGGCCTGGGAAATTCTTGCTATTTTGCCAAATATCACGTTTTTGTGTCCCGGTAGAATAATATAACCTACCATACACCTTGACGAGGATGAAGACGAGGAGAGAAGCTAGTTGAATGTAATGTGACAAGTATAACTAAGACATGCGGTATTGACAGCAATTTAAATAATTTCTGGGAAATGTTTGTCCAATATTGATAGACATCCGGGAATTTACGTTAATTCTGTTTTCATCTTGATTACAAAAAGGCTATTTAAGATAATTTGGAAAATAATACATGCAGCTACTAAAGTTTTTAGCACCCGCAAATAAATTTCTTTTTAAATAAACAACGAGTTACTAGGATTGCTTTTATTATATTAACTCATCATCTTATCAATTCCAATAAAATTAAAAAATAAACAGTGTCACCCTCCGAACGAAAATTAATAATTATGAGTTTAAGATACAAGACAACACAATTACCAGTTTCACCACTCATGACCACTGAAAGGATTATCAAAACAACCTCATTGTCATATTAGCGCCAATCGCGCTAGTGTCTGTAAATTCACTTATAAATTACTTATGTTAACATATAAAAATATGAATATAGATGCAGTTAATATATGTATTAGAAGCTGACAATGCGTAAAAATATCACAGTTGCTTACAAATTATCACCATGGTGAGACAGTCATATTAACAATAATTATGATCACGTAAGAATCGCTTCTATTAAAAATCTTTTTAAGTCACTAAAAGTTAATCGCTGACCTATTAATTTATTGGGCAACTAAATATGTTTAATGACGAGAATGACATTTTGAACAAGGTGCC
Source organism: Athetis lepigone (assembly GCA_033675125.1). Taxonomy (NCBI): domain Eukaryota; kingdom Metazoa; phylum Arthropoda; class Insecta; order Lepidoptera; family Noctuidae; genus Athetis; species Athetis lepigone. The sequence continues at coordinate 16,200,127 of CM066229.1, read as the reverse complement.
TTAATTAACACCTGATATTTTACTTCAATACAAATGGTATTATTAGAGTTAAATTACATAATTAGTCATAAAATCTGTATTATTTCATTTTAGAACCAACAAAAAAAGAAGAATCAGCTGAATCACATCATTTAAAAAAAATCAGGAATACAATGTATTGCAATTACCTATGTAGTCGAATAATCGGCGAAAAGTTGCCTGCCTGGCGGTAATTTATAGATTGCACTTCGGTGAGTGTGCTCATGAGCTATACGAGCTCATTCCCTCATCTCCTTTTTACCACCGGACATCCAGACGTACGGCAGGATACCACCCTTTCTTGGTTGATATTCCTCATATCCGCACGCAGCGCTTCTCAAAATCGTTCATAATGCGCACCGCGAAAGAATGGAATTCCCTGCGTTTCCAAATTCATATAACCCGGAAGTATTTAAAAAACGAGTGCATAGGCATCTATTGGGTAAGCTCGCTCCATCGTAGGCCCCGTCTATGCCCTCGGGCCAGTCTGGGACCAAGAGCAAGCCCATAATAATAAAAAAAAACTTGATTGTGTGATTAGGTCTAAGTTGACGAAGCTAGAATAATAATTATAACACATTTTTTTTATGCTATTAATCAATGGATTTATAATTAAATTGTACCTGGCATATGAGATAATAGTTGAAAATGTGGTTACTCAGTGGTAGTAGTAGCCCATAGTGCTAAATCGGAATTGACTCGAGCTTTAAAAATTAAAAGCGTTAAAATGGGGTTACTCTATAGTGCCCGTATTAGAGCATTAAATGTAATTATTTAATGCTCTAGTAAGTAAGAGTTTCGGGACTCTGTGGAGTATTGGAAATGTCTAAATCCAAAATTCCTGTTGAAATTGCCAGTTGATTTTGTAATCAATAATTGTGATTAAAAATCTAAAAATACAGTGATAAGCTACTTTCATTGCCAACCTAATAACATTCAAACTTTTTCTAAACATAGTCATTAAAATACATTAGTAATTCATCTGCTTGTGGTATATGATCTCTTGACAACAAGATGTTGCATCTTGCAATAATTAATGCATATGCAAACATTATCACAATATCAATGCCATCTTACGTAAATACATGCATCAAATTGGTATAAAAGTTAAAAAAAACATCAATGAACATCAGTTATCAAACAAATCTTCCGATCTCACCTTCTATTTTTAAAAACAAGAAACACTAATAAAAATGAAATTCGCTGTAAGTCATTTAATCATTGTATTGTTTCCCTTAAATTTTCTTGATAGTCTGCATTGCATTCTTCAATTGGCCCTTTGGACTAGTGGTTAGTGACCCAGACTACTAGGCCGGAGGTCATTGATTTAATTCCTATCCAGGACAATTTTTTTTTGCGAAGAGCATGAATGATTGTTCAGTGTCTAAATGTAATTTTTTTACCAGTCTGGTTACCAGTACAGGCTCTATTCATTCTGGGATCTAAAAGCCGTGTATCAATAATCTCAATATATTCATTCGAGTGTGAGTGCTTTGTCTGGTGGTCTACGACATCCCTGTTCTGTCCAGCTTGTCTTCGCCGCGGTGTTGGCAGTGTCTGCTGCTCAAGGGTTCGGCAGTCAGGCCCGCCTAACCCCACGTCCCACAGCTGCTGCGGTCCCAAGGCCAGTGGTCCCTGCCCGTGTGGCCAGCAGCGACCAGGCTGCCAAGGTTCTTCGCTACGACAACGGCATCAACCCTGATGGCAGCTACAACTACGCGTAAGTACAGTTAAATGTTGCAGGACATGATTGGTTGAAAAAAGTTATAAGATTTCTTCTAATACTTCGCTATTAGCTAAATATTCTAGAAAGAAAATAAGAATTTCATTAGTAGTTTATTTTAAAGCAATTTCTAGTAGTATGTTTGTACCTAAGGCTAAAACCGTGAGCACGTATGCCAAAAGTAGATTATATAAAAAATGCCGCAGCCATTTTCTTTAAATATACTGTGCATAAGTTTAAGCAGAAGATTCCACTGTTTTTGATTCCAGAGACTACTTCATCCTCCGGAATCAAAACCAGTGGAATCCTCTGCCTTAAACTTAGGCACAGTGTTAACGAAAACTCTGGTAGTCTTAAGACTTTTATTTTGGTTTTTCAAAGCAACTTTTGTTAGTAATATATAACCGACACAATTAACTAAAATTAAAAACTTTTCAGTTTTGAGATCGACAACGGCATTTCAGCCCAGGCTCAAGGTGTTCCCCGTGACTTTGGTGGCAACCCACCCGTAGTCCCCGTTGTCTCCCAGGGATCTTTCGCCTGGACCTCTCCTGAGGGACAGCCCATCGCTATCTCCTACGTCGCTGACGAGAATGGATACCAGCCCTCTGTGAGTTCTTTAATCATTTAATTCATCTACAAAAAAAAGCAGTATTTGCTTAATTAATATAACAACTTATACGGCCTGTTTCACAACCTCGAAATAGTCCTTAACCACAAGATATGTACATTCAAAAATGGAACAGATTTAGTATGAATTTATCTGCCACATATTTTAATCAGAACTTTTTAGAAGAACGTGAAACAGGCGCATATCTAATTAAATTTAGTTGATTCCATTTCAGTATAACTAATGATATGGGGACATCGGCAAGTCATGTTTGATTCCCGTTGTCCCCATGGATGCTTTCTCCTTATGGGAACAACGGGAGGAGACGCTTTCCTCACACGGGGACAACTGAAAGACAAAAAGTCGAAATCATTTATTTGCTAATATGGGTGATTACATTAAGATGTTAAGTTTTAAAGTCATAACCTTTCCTTCCTGTTGTTCCCTTTGACGATTTCTCTTTAAATACAATTTTAGATATAAAATGCTCATACTTTGTCTTTTATAATGAATTTTTTTTGTTTGCTTACAGGGTGACGCCATCCCCACTCCCTACCCCATTCCTGAGGCCATCGCCAGGGCTATTGAGTACATCGCCAAGGTCCAGAAAAAGTAAACGACCTTCTAAAAAAACTTAGCCAATCTTAGTCAATTTCAACCAACCTTTAGACTTTATGACTCTCATGAACTTTGGTAAATAATTATTATTTATGTTATGCAAATAACAATAAATTGTAAAAAAAATATCTTGTGTTTTAATACGAACCTCGAATACCTATTAATCAAAGATTATAATATATTGCCTATTAGTTCCTAATTAGTTTCAAATAGAGGTGGAATGAAAACATTTATAGCAAAATGCATATTAACACCTAGTTCTCTAACTTAGCAATGAATAATATTATTTATTAAAGCATACTTAACACGTTACTTGCATCTAAAAATGCCAAGTTATGATATTTAAAAAATCCATTATTCATAATGTTAACTTTATTCATAAACACGTTATAACGACATAAGTTGTCGATCTTCAACTTATACTTGAATGTAAATAATTGGACCAAGCATATTTTTCAACCCTATATTTAATAAATATTTCTGAATTCCAATAAATACGTGTGAAAAAGTGACAAATACTATTAAAATTTCATCACATCCTACACATTACCTTATATGAAAATGTAACGAGACTTACGTGACATTGACCTACTTTAGGCGTCTATGCTTGAAGCCTGAACTCTGAAATTAATATCAGACGATATACCGTGCTACATGAAGATCGACGGGAGGATCAGATTTAATAACACACAACAGATAAATACAGAAGTTCCACTCCAGGTACGCCTAGGCACGTAGTGCAGTACAGTTATACATTAAGTCGTAATGTATTTGAATATCATTGAATGGTTTAACTTTACCTGCTTTCCGAGGCACGTGATGTCAGTGAAGACCAAGATAAACTTTAGAAAGTACATATGAATTGAAAAGGTCACATTGGTACTTGCCCGGATTCGAACCCAGAACCTCTTACACGAAAGGCAGGCCTTATCCACTGGGCCATTACGACACTCCATAATTTGCATAAACATGTATCACACAAATTATTATTCATGTATGTAGAAAGACAATATTAAATTATAACTGATGAAATTGACATGATGTAGAAGGAATTAGAGTTATACAAACTTGGTGTATTAATTTATTTTATTCAAAGTACTAAAATAAAACAAAAAAACGATTGAAAATGTAAAACAAGTTATTATGGTAATGGTCTGTATGTATGTCTTCTATGTTTTTAAAAGCCATCAAATTGTGTGTAATGGAGACGTCTGCAAGGGTAACTAGCTCAAAAATCTACACAAACGAACTCTAAAAGCGACTGCCTATGTCTGCCTACTTTCACTCGCTGTACGAAGTAACCCTTCTGTAACTCAGCATTAATGTTACCGCCTACCGTTGTCGAGAAGTGCTCGTAAATCACTGAATGCAAGTACTGATTAAAATACAAGGCGATGTCGATAAAACGGGATCTAGACGGGTTTGAGGGACTGAGAGAGGCAAATTGAGAGTCACTTGTTTATTTTGTAGAGGCAAAGGGCTGTAGATTCGGGATTAGAAATGTTCTAAGATCGATGGAAGGTCTTGAATAGAATGACTGATGAAAAATTGGGGTCACCAGAATTACTGAAATCGTGAAACTTGATACAAAAGTACTTTTCTTTTTAGTAGTCTCATTTTTCAGTTCGTATTTCTATAGGTTTCTAATGTCAAGCTCTGTAACTTAAATTCATCGACGGAGATTTTTATAGAGTTTGGCCGACAGCTGAAGAAAATTCTTTAAAACTTAATGAAGAAATTACTATTTAGCTTCGAAGGTTAAATCCACTTGGTGTGAGATTGAATAACTGGTCGATCAAAGTATTATAAGTTTTTTTTGCAAAAGGAATTCAGGGTTGGAAATGGTTTTTTTTTATGTAGGTGGTGTGACAAACCCGACTCATTCACAACGTTAAGCCGTGTTGATTGGTCTCTGTTCCATCGAACTATGTGAAAGCCTGAAAAAAAATATAAAACTATAATATTGAAACATTAAAAGCTATTGGAGTTGTGTAAGATACTTCCTGTGTTTTCTTATTCATTAAAACTCTGCCAGACTCGCCCTAATTTTGAGTCCTAAGCACGTCCTGATTCTACTTACTAAAATATGGGCTTAGACTTGTGAAAGCTGGTCTTCATTTATCACGTTAAGTGTCTGTCCTTGTCAAGGCAGGTATTCGACATTGAAGAGTTAAGTAACCGTATCTGCCTCGTCACTGATCCACTGTGGTCGACGAATTCGTATATTTTACAAAAGCTTTTGCAGTTAGATCTCGTTAAATGTGATTTGGTAGACTAACCCTAGTAGGTGTGTGTGTTATAGACTGGCTTGGTCTAGTGGTTGATATTGACTGCTAAGCCAGAGGTCGTGAAATATCAACAAATCTTTGTGAGATGAACATTATTGTTCGTTCTACATATGTCTGGGTGAAATAATAAGTATATATTATTTGTCTTGTTCAATGGCCGGGTGTGAGTTGTTTCAAGATATGAAGGACTTACATATGTGTTTACATTGCCACGTCTTTCTTTTAGACATTCATTTCAGTTTTTTTTTTCCAATAAGAAAGTACTTTTGAAAGACATTGAAATAAAAGCATTTTAGAACGACTTGAAAAGATATTTTAAGGAAAAGAATGGGCCAGGCCGAAGGCTTCGTTTTTTATCATGATGGTCTAGTTTAGTACAAGACCCACTCAGTTGTGGGTTCCAATTTGGACAAGTGCCAATATAACTTATGCAGTTCATAATATGTGCTATCTAACTTTATCTTGGACGTCACCAACAAAGGCGACAGAAAACTAATTCCTAATAAAACCTTGACAATGTCTGTAATAATTAAACCTTTAAATAGTTTAATATTTATTTTTACAGTGTTTTATAAAGTTAAATATGACATTTTACAATGGAAATAGATTTTTTAGGGTTTCGTACCTCAAAAGGAACAAACGCAACCCTTTAAGGATCACTTTGCCGTCTATCTGTCAAGACTTTTAAACACGGAGCTCGTGGAGGTATCGAATTGAAATTAAAATTATATACTCTTGAATATCTCGAGTTAACGATTAAAAGATATAGCCAGTTATAACGCAAAAAAAAACGTGTATTTAGACATTTCCAAGGGACCCAAAAATTGACTTTGACCAAGAGCTATGAAATATTACACGAAGCCATGTTATTTATAGCACCATTAAAGGAAAAAATCAGAAAACTTCATGTTTATTGTTGAATCTCAAAAAAAAAAATATTTTAATATAAGCTGTTGCTTAAAAAAACTTGAAAAACACTATTATGAACTACTGATCTGTTTAAAAAAAACACTTTGTCTTACTACACGTTTCCTTTTTCTCTAGAAACCGAACTTAACGCGAGTCAAAGAGTCAGCTAATAATTCATTTAAATAGAGAATTACCAGTCCGCCGCTCTGATCTAGATGACCTAGGTTGGTTTAATTGAACTTATTCAGTTAAATTGAGCGAAAGGAATAAGGGCAGACAGTTTCAATTATATTGAGAAATCAGCTTTTGTAGTAAAACATCGGCTTTTGTAGTAAAACAAAGAAATTCTTTGGTTCCCGTGTTACCCACTTATTGTGGTGTAGAGGTATGGTAGACCGCTGTAAGGCGCTGGTATTCAGGTAAATACCGTTAGACTGGAAGCCTACCTTAGTTGGTAAAAAGACTAGGTAGAAGATCTTAATCTTACTTTCTCTAAATTCTAAATTTCACTTACACAAGTGTCCTTGCTATTTGATTTTCTTACTTGGCTTTCTAAATTTATTTCCTACCTCTTCTAAAATTCTACTTCTCTATTCCTCTTTGAAGAGTACCCTACCTACACTTGGCCCTCACTATTTTATTGCAATACTTAATTTTTTTTCGTATAATTTGTATGTTATTGTTTAATAATCTGTTTTACTAATTTTTCTAATTTGAATTGTCTTCTATTCTAACAACTTTGCTATCTATTGTGAACTAATTCTGAGCTAATTTTTGTACTAATTACTGTTGACTAATATTTTCTTTTCGACACAATGGCTCATTCTCGTGTGATAGATTACAAACCTCCCTCTTCCTCTATAACCCTCTATCTTTAATAATACTCCTCCTTATAGGTCCATAAATATCATTTATTCTTTATATTATTATTTATTTCATTCTACAAGTTGACTTCAGTCTTTCGGCTACATTCTGGCTTGGTGCGGAACTCTGTTTGCTAGTACGACTTTCACAAGGGCAATTTTTTAATAATAGTACAAAATTATGATCAATTTTCAATGTAATAGAGTAGATATTGAAGACTAAGGGTTGGATTATCAGTATTAGAATTAGTACAAACAATATAAGTGGTCAGCTGAATAAACAACCTTTCAACTGTCTGAAATATTATTGTATTCTGTTAGCTGTTTATTCGTTCACGAAGAGTACACAATGGGAACAAACTTCGGATCTGCGGAATTCTTCGAACAATGTTTGAGGTCGACCTTCTTGCGTCATTGTTATATATTTTATAAACACTATTTTAGAAACAATATTTATCCGTAGGATGTGACTGCAATTTTTTTTTTATATTTAATAGTTTTGTCCCTTTATAAAAACAAAACAAACGTTTGATTTCTGTTTCTTTTGATGTTCTCATTGACTTTGTCCCCATTATGGGGTCAACAGGAATATATTTTATAAAATATTCTTGCTGTTTTTTCCGTGAACTAAAACGTATACAACCAAACATTTTTTTTATATTTTTATGTAATTGGGAGACTACTATGTGAAACTCGCTTATGTTATTTGTTGTCCCCCGAATTTGAAGTTTTATTTTAATAATTTAAGTGAAGTACAAAGGTACGCAAATTCGTAAATATCTGCGATAACAGAGTTTTGCCCGCGATATATGTATTTTAAGCATGAGCTTTAGCGTGATATCAACAGTGCAAGGATAACAAAAATTAATATTTTTTTTCGAGAATTAGTTATAATGTAACACGTTAATATATATATTTTTTTTAATTTTAAGTGAACGGCGAAAACCTCTAATCTACACTGTATCGATGTCTACATTAGAAAAACACTCTGAGCTAAGGCACTTTAATTTTTCTTCCAATCCTCATCTGTTTGTGTTTTATTCTTAGGCAGAAATAACAAAGTGTAAAGCTTATCCTCAAAATTAATTACCTGCCCACGAAATTTTGCAAATCATGCAATCGCTATTAATTATCATTGGGGTGAGAGAAATAAAAACAACGAAAAATAAGGCTTCTTTTTATAAGAGGGTTGTATTTTACTGATTAAAGAAATTGAACCGGTAAAAGTTTTTTTGATTAGGCAGTTAGAACACGAAAAAATATAATGGTAATTATAGAAAAAAAAACACAATTAAGGCAAAGACCCAATTCAAGGGTTTCATTTATGAGTAATTAGCTTTTGCCCGCGGCTTCGCTCGCGTTAGAAAGAGACAAAAAGTAGCCTATGTTACTCTCCATCCCTTCAACTATCTCCACTTAAAAATCACGGCAATTCGTCGCGCCGTTTTGCCGTGAAAGAAAGACAGACAGACAGAGAGACAGACAGAAGGACAGACAGACACACTTTCCCATTTATAATATTAGTATGGATTAAGTTTTGTTTTTATTTATTTGACATTAGATATCGCAACTCCATAAATCAATATTTCGTGTGCTTATACCAGTGATCCGATACGGCTCAAAAATATGGTTATGAACTAGAATTCTCAGGAATCACTACTTTGATCAACATTTTTCGAACGAATTGATAATTTTCTGAATGATTCAACTTTATTTTAATGTAATTGATATTTTGGGCAATAAAAATAAAATTAAATGTAAATTCTCAGGAATTAAAAAAATAATAAATTTTAAGCGATTCTCAGTGTCTAGCCGTTCTAGTATCTAGTTCTCAGGATTTGGTCTATATCCGATCCATATTTTTTATAGTAATAACACCCTAATTCGGATCACTGCTAATTACACCAATACAGAATTGAAGCTTACATGGATAATATTATTTTATTTATGAAAAACATACGGGTCGAAAAAAGTACATTTTCTTTTTCCAGACTTTGTTAAAATCCTTTTTACTTTATAAGTGCTCACACTTCATACAAGTCCGTAATTTCTACGAACATCCTTGAGCTTCAATATCGCCTTATTATATTAAACAAAAATTGTTATACCCCCGAGCCGAGTACCAAGATTGCTACTTTAATAAGCTCCCGTCCCTTATCGCCCATTTATACATAGTTATTTAACCCTCGGAATATACAGGGAATTTCAGGCCTAAGTAGTCTAATATAAGTAATATGAAAAAGTGATAAGGGGATATTTTAAGGGGTACGTATTTGAATATCGAAGATTAAAATACCTACTGTTAAAATATCGATGTTCATAACATCGAAAATGGAAATATCGAACGACCATAAAACCGAAAATTAAAATAACGAAAGTTTATAGCATCGAATGGTTAAATATCCTACGTCCAATATACCTAAAATCTAAATATCTACAAAAGTTACATCGAAAGATCCAAATATCGAAATACAGATTATCGAATGTCCTAAATATCGAAGTACAAACTATCGAACGTCCTAAATATCGGTTAATTTTCAACATTTAATACATTCATTAATTCACCCTAAAAATACGTACCTACAAGTTAAAATATCGAAAAAAAATTGATATATGTAGTATGAGTGGAAAAAGGTTGCTTCTGCAACGTCTCCGGCGCTACGGGAAGTGCAACCCCTTCGCCCTTGCGTAACAAAGAATAGGCACCCATGTTCACCTCCGCAGCTTCGGCTTGCTGGTCGCCTCCGGCGACCAGCCTCAGCCGCTACGACTCCCACGGGTGCCTATGCTTTGTTACAGCGGGCGGGGGTTGCCCTCCCTTCGCGCCTCCGGATTTTTATATACACTCTAGGGGTAACAGCCAAAAGACTACGTAAATTCGGGGTGCCCCAATTCGGTTTTGGAACAATTTCGACCTATTTTATCCATGAAAATCAGTGTCTAGTGTACAAGCATAGGTCAATCGTGAAGGTATTATTTAGGTCTTTAAATTAAAATATTTTCTTGAAAGTCAATATGTTGTGCTACTAAAGTTAGTGACAGAAACGTATCGCTGCAAAACTGACTCCACGTAGTCTTGTCTGCCCTACCCCTAGAGTGTAATTTAGAATCGCGTAGGCGCGGAGGGGCGAGGCAGTTAAGCTCGCGTGGGACTGCCGGAGCCCTGCAGCGCCGGAGCCGTGACAGAAACCATGCTAGCTTGCAAACAGACTAATGACTACTTAATAGCAACGGGTTTGCAGGTTGTGACAATTTCACATCTACCTACATTTATGAATACACTCATACTGCCTATATAATTTTTTTTCGGTATTTCAACTAGTAGGTATTTTTAACTTAGATATTATGAATTTAGATGTATGAAATGTTGTTATTTTGAACTTAGGCATAATGTCATTCGATATTTTGAATCATTCGAAATTTTAATCACTCGGCATTTCAATCTTCGACGTTTTAAGCTTAGGTATAACAATTTTCGACATTTTGATATAATCGATATTTAAATTTTCGATGTTTTGAACATTGGTATTTTAAGCATAGGTATTTTAATCTTCGATATTCAAATACGTACCCATTTTAAGACATTGAAGATAATCTAATTAAAAAAAAGGAAAACAAAATTTATTGATAAGAAAAGGAAATCCCAAAACACTGGTTACTTTGAAATAAATTTGAGATAATTTAAAAAAATACATTTAAACCCAGCTGTCAACTTTTAGCTTAAAAAATACTTTATTTTCTGCTACCGTATGAAATATTTCCTTTAAATTTTATGAAATTATATAAAAAAAAAATTTTACTTCAAATCAGCATAATTTTGCGGCGGTAACGCGTGGTAACGGTAAACGCGTGGATAACCCGGCTAGTAGCATAGTTTGTAAGAGGTATTTTCTAAACTATTGCGAACATTCCAATTTAATATCTATTCAGAGGCAACAGAGCCCAATATTATAAGATTATCCTTTCAACCACAAGGGTTATGACACCCTGTATTTTAGAAACGAAAATATTTCTTAGTGGATAAAGAAACCAGTTATGTTCTTGTTAATGGAAGAAAAACTTTTCTTTGAAGACTTCGATAAAAAAGAAATGGTAGATAAAGAGAGTCATTACTCTATCGGTAATAGCTCGAAAGGATTGTATTTTATTTTTGTACGAAAGAGCTGAAAACCAGGCTTGCTTCGTTATTTTAACAAAAAGCCGAGCTATTGACAAGATCTGATAGGATAAGTTTACTAAAAGTTTATACAGGGTTATTGGTAATACACCGACATCCTCTCAGGACTATGTTACTAACATCATAATCAACAACTTTTGTTCTACGACATTTTAAAAATTATCATATTTTAGTTCATTACATTTTCATACAAAATTAAAAATATTTAAATTGAACACTCTAAATGTGACGAAGTCTGCGTAGCAAACGAGGACAGTGCGCGGCAAGCGTAGGTATGTTATTACGGCACAATACAGAGTAGAAATGTACACTTGCAATGTAAGTACAATGTAGATAGGACAACGAAATCTTGAAGATTTGTTTTTGATATATAACATTTTGTAAAAAATCATAGAACAATAGTTGTTGTTTATGATGATAGTAATATAGTCCTGAGAGGATGACGGTGTTTTACCAATAAAACTACCTTTTATGAGTGGCTTTGACCAAATAGAAACTCAAATTAAAAATAACCATTAGTAAGTAGCGTTACCTGCTGATTTATAAAATAAGAAAGCAATTACTTATTTTTCTTCAGCAATGATGTTTACTTTAAGGAGTATTTTTTTGGGGAGTGGGAAATCATCAAATGACTGCTGCCATCCTGAGTGCGGCGGGAGGGCGTGTCAGACTTTTACTGGCTAAAACCCACTCATGTTCCTTCAGTCATAGCGTGGTGATAGCCTACGTGTTAACCTGATGTAAAAGCTTTATTACTGTAAAGTTTTATTCAAATTCGTTCCGTATTTTTTGCATGAAAGAGCAACAACAAAACAAACACCCATCCATACATACATACATTCATTCACATCCATACTAATATTATAAATGGGAAAGTGTGTCTGTCTGTCTGTCTGTTTGTCTTTCTTTCACGGCAAAACGGAGCGACGGATTGACGTGATTTTTTAAGTGGAGATAGTTGAAGGGATGGAGACTAACATAGGCTACTTTTTGTCTCTTTCTAACGCGAGCCAAGCCGCGGGCAGAAGCTAGTTTACAATATTAGTAAGATTTTGGGTCGTCAGACTTGCAATCTCAAATAGTACCAAGTACAATTTACCGTCAACAACGTGGAAGCAATACAAGTTCACATAGACCTATTTTCCAGGCTTTACAGACCGGCAGACTATCTACACGACAGTTGCTAACCAAATTATTCAGATAGGAGGAACAAGTTGGGAGGTAACTCTATTATAGGTGCAGAGTGAAATGGGACATCAATTTGACGCTTGGTCTAAACTTCGTCGTGGCCACGAATAACATACGTTATGGGTACTGAAGTTATACTTTTCGGATAAAGCACCTTTTTTTAGTTTTATTGGTAATTTGTGTTGAATCCCGTGATGGTCCAGTAGATAAGGCGATCGTTTAAGAGGTTGTGGGTTCGAATTCAGGCAAGTACTAATGTGACTTTTTCAATTCATTTGTACTTTCTAAAGTTTATCTTGGACATCTTTGACATCCCGTGTCTCGGAAAGCACGTAAAGCCGTTGGTCTCGGTTGTCAAGCGTAAAAATTTTACAGTCGTTACGGGTAAGCCAGAAAGTCTGCCCAGTCTAACCAAGAGGTGTCGTGTCACCCAGTTACTGGGTTGTGGAGTTCTGATAGGCATCGCTTCACGTAAAACACTGGTATCCAGCTGAATCCCTAACTTTTTTCTCAACAAGTTGGGAAAAAAATAGGGAGATGATGATGGTAATCTCCCTAACTGACGGGCCTGTTGGTTTAGTGGTAACCCTGACTGCTAAGCCGGAGGTAAAGAAATCGATTCCCACCCAGAATAAACTTCGTGTGACGAGCTTGATTATTTGTTCTGTTTAATTCATCTACAGTATATATGTATTTATAAATATAAGTGTTTATTAGTTGTCAAACTCTGCTTAGTTTAAAGTCGCCAAACCGTTTTGGGCAAACCTATTGATCAATGTTCTCTTTTTCTGTATCTGAGGAGAGGCCTTGCCTGCCCTGCAGTGGAAGTGAGCTGGTGGTATTATTTTTTTCCTGTCCAAAAAAAGAATCCGTCTTCTAAGACTTAAAAGCAAAAAGTAACCTAATTTCAAGTCTTTGGCTTTGGTTCTGTTTATTGTTTTGCATCTTCACCGACTTCTAACGCTATTGTCAAATTTTCTAACTTTGAATCGAAGTATCATATTCGGAGAAATTGGTACGCGTTGTTGTATCAACAATGCGGCATTTTATCGAACTGCTATTTGTCCAAAATAGGATTTGCCGCACATAAAAGCCCACTCTCCACGCATCCGTACACACACACACCTCATACACTTCTCAAACACCACAAAACTCTCACATCCCCACACACCACACACCTACTCACCCACTGTCCCACACCACACACACCTCCTCACCCAACACACCCCTTAACATCCCATTCAAAGTCTCACACTGCGCATTTATCAAAATTATTATTCCTAGTATTACTAATTTTTTTTTCTCCCTCTTTTCTTTTTAATTACATTTTATATTTAATTTCCCTAAAATAAAAACTTTGATATTTAGTCAAGTCTCAATCATTGTATTGCACTACTTTGCGAAGACACTGCCTCTTAAGATACAGGATTTTCCTAGTTTAGGAGGCAGGGCTCAAATTTTGTATTGTTCGTATCAAAGCTGTTGTGTTTTTGTTATTTGTATCAAATGTTTTATCCAATAAACTATTATTATTATTATTATAATCGGTAACGCGGCATTAAGCCTTCGAACTTTCAAAACATTTGACCATGATCACTATTGCAAACGCATTTCGAAAACCACAACGGTTCCGGATTAAATGGATACATTGCTATTTCGCATATTGGATATGTGTATAAATTTTTATGTAGTTATTCTAAAACTAAATATTAATAGAAACACTAGTGACGGACTAGTTCACCTATTGAAAAGGTTTCGTAAAGGTCAACTAATAATAATTGAAGTTGAAATCTGGACTATTAAATAATTATATTATATTTTGTTAAGGTAACGTTTGTAATAATGTTATTTTGTTTGTTGCAGATAATCTCTGGAAGTTCTGATCCACTTATTTCTTTTCTTAGAAAACTAATTTATTCTTAAGTGCGGTTCTAAAACTACCTACGTACATAATTGCAGGCAAACAAACTATTAATTTGATTTTTAATTTCCTGTGGATTGCATTTTTCGACATGGTTAGATACTCATATTTAGATCAAATATAACTGTATTATACAGGATTTACTTTGTTTTTATGTTTTTTTTTGTTAGTCAAAGTCCTGGTCCGAATTGTATTTTTTTTGTGTTGGATAGCCTATTACCGACTGCTTCGCTCCCGTCGACCGTAGCGTGATGTATCACGCTACGGTCGACGGGAGCGAAGCAGTAGTCTAAACGCGATTGAAATCACAAGGGACGGCTAGTGTTTTAAGAATGACTTATTTTAGTTTTCTTAAAATATGTAACGCAATACAAAATGGAGAAAAACGCTTTGAATAATTCTGACAATATTTTCAACGAGAAATGTTATCGAAACACAGAAACGAGTTAGCATACGGACAGAACAGAATTGAGTTCGAAAACTGTTTTCGATTCCGATACCAGTTAAACGAAAACTCGCACATTATTCCAATATTTTATCTATAAAGTTTTAGTTTATAACTGTTGTGCGGTATTTTCATACGATGTACGGTAAAGTGGTTTGTTTTTTTTTAAATTGGCTCTTATAAATCGAACTCTGTACTCTCGGATTTTGTACTATAACCACTATACAATATTAAAGAATAATAATTTTTCTTGTTTACTTAATTATGTATGAGTGTAATGTAACTTTCATGTACCTTTGTGAGTGTAGCTTATTTTTTAAAACTTGAGTATCAATAAATTTGTAACCTTAACCTTAAAGGCTTCACAAGTCTAAAATGAAGTCTATCTTTTTAGGGCCTGTGGCAGTGATTGAATTTTTAGAGGTTATTTTCTAGTTTTTAAGGTACAGTTTTATAAGTCCGTAAACTTTAGCTTATTAACACAAATCACGCCTACTTACATTCTAAACGGTTTCCATTCCTTCAAAGTACGGAGATGCTTTCCAGAATTTGCATTATTAGATAATAAATGTGGCACGGGAAAATTGGTGAATACGAATTGGTAATACTTAAAGTTAATAATGTCTGTTCCGAGTAATGTTACCGAATTTTGTGAAACTTCGGCCTCGACAGTGACAGTTTTATTTTAATTCTGTTAGTTAGTTGAAGGCTATTTTGAATAATATTTTGATTGGTGTACTGTGTAGTCTATTTTTATTTTTGTTGCTGGTATGCATTTTACAAAATTTGTTTTATCAATTATAAAAAGTGTTTTGGAGTGTTTAAATGGATTATTCCGACCTGTCACCCCGCTTTGTCCCCATAGGGTGACAGATAGGAAAAAAAAGTTCACACATTGTTCACTCTTTTACAGTTTCATCTGTCCCCCTATCACTGATATGGGGACAGATGAAACTTTTTATTCCTGTTTGTCCCCCACAGAATTTAAAACATTAATTCTATCACTTGTTCACTACAACTGATTATATGTTCCTTCATTCAGACATGCAAACAACTAAAAATACCACAAATTGAATGCAATGACAACTATGTATAAACGACCACCTTTTACTTACAGTGATAATTAACAGTCTTTACATAAACAACCACCATTCATTTACCTTCTATCTAATCCAATGTAACAAATCTCCGCACACAAGTCTATAAAACAGATCGCAAGCAAGTCTGTTCAACTCGGTTCAATCAGCTCACTATTCACATGCAAATACATTCAATTCGCGGCAAAAGCTGGGTTCTGTGTAAAACTACCCATTGTATCGTGATAAAATCCTGTTTCAGTATTGAGCCTATCCTTTACAACGCTGAATACAATATGTTTTTTTTTTCGCGAGTGTAATCCAGGCGGGCTAGACTTTTAAAGGGAGTGATGGAATTTTTTGAACGAGTTGAGTAGAATAGAGTTCGAAGTACTAGTGGGTGGAGTGAATACGGTAGTTTCCACCATTATCAATTGACGTACTTTTTATGAGCTGTCAAAAGGCAATTCTACAATAGATTTTGTATGGCAATGGAAACTCAGTTGACTATCTATTTATTGATTTCAAAGCAATTAAAAATCATTTTTTATAGCAAATTGAAAATTAATCGAATTTATTAAGCTGAAATTAAAAGAGGTTTTATAGAAATTGGGTCTAACATTTATTGGTTAATGATGTAAACTAATTAATGCTGTCTTTATGCTAGCGTTTGTCCAGCGTAGGCGTTCAATGAACGTATGCGCCGTGGAGAGCACGCGACTACGCAGCGTAATTGGCGTCGCGTTGTAGGGGTTAGTGCCAAGGCAAAAGGATACATTGCGTTGCTGCTGCAGAAACGTCACATGCGCCGCGTTTCTCGAACGCTTAAGCTAGACAAACGCTAGTGTGAACGCGCTCTTATCGTGAATTCGAAAATTCGAATACTTTTTTTAGTCTGATATTTAACTAAAACTTTGTTTGTTTATTGATATCAATGCATGTTTAAATAAGCTCTTTAGAACAAATGTTAAACGATATCCAAAAAGTCATTTTTCTTATAGTACATACGTTCACAATATTTTTTCCTTCAGTACGTCGATGGTTAATAAATTCATCTTAATTTAGATAGTGGCAATAACTTGTTACAATATATTTACTCTGTACTTTTTTGAGAGAAATAAAAAAGAAAATAAAGTTGTATGTAATGTATTTATATAAGAGGAGGCCTTTGTCGCAGGAAAAGCTGTTGCAGTAGTAGATTAGTTTTTAATTTATTAAAATTAAAAGACATCTTTGTGGATTTTTTAGTAAAGAAATAAAGGCTACTTTATTATTTATATTTATTTATTTATTTATTTGTGTGATGTATTTGTGTTCTCTGTGGTTATAATGTAATTGATTCGTCTTCTACAATGTTTCAAATATAAGAAGTGCAATTTGACGTTTCATACTTTTCATGACGACACAACTTTGTACATGCGTAACTCAAAAATTGACATTTATTTCTTTCGTAAAACCACGTAATTTCAAAGTTATTTTTATTTTATCACAAACTGCACAATTCTTAATCACTTAATTTACATTAAAAAATTTCAAACAAAGCAATATAACCATTATTGACAATAAATAATATTTTTTCTCGACGTCGTGTCAAAGTCACGTAGTAAGGTACGATACCGTAGTGTTGTTACTCTTCAAATTCACTTGTATACCAATAATCGTTAAAAATTACCGAATAATCGAACTTACTAATAACTATCGTTTTCAATGAAAGCGACATTTATTATTTTAATATATTTTTGATGATTTCTAAATGTCAACGAAAAAGCATATTTAAAATTAAACATATACTTATTATAATTTTAATAAGTTTTTGTAAGCAAAATCGCTCGTGCTCAAGTCTTGACAAAAAAATTTTTTTTCTTTTAATTTGGCAACACTGGCAAGTGAGAATTTGAGAATTTCTTTCATCTAAAATTCAGAAATTGACAGTCATAAAATAAATAAATCTGTAACTTAAATCGATTATAAATTATAAAGAAATGAAATCAATATCTCGTATAAATCGGATATTGTAGTAATCGATTTTTTTAACCCAATCCCTATTCTTCAGTAGGTTAGAAGTGTCAAATTGCACTTCTTATATTTGAAACACAGTAAAGAGTAGTATTATAAAACGTTATAAATAATAGGTCCCTGTTTGTTTGAGTTAGGTTAGTGCGAAAATACAGGCTTTTCAACAAGATTAACCGTTTTAATGGGACGATTCCGGCTAAGCGTTGTGAATAGACTAATTACACACACTCTATTCATTATCATAGCCTGAATCTTACAGCCCTGAACATTAGGAGAGGGGGCGGAAATGGTAAAAAGTTATTGTCACGATTTTAACGAACCTGGTTTATTAACTCCTTACATTGACAAGTTTGTAGTATACGTAATTATTATATATACATGTAATACTGAAAGTTTGACGGGCCTGTTGTCTAGTGTAGTCTAGTGGCCAGTGACCGTGACTGCTAAGCCAGAGGTCGTGGGTTTGATTCCCACCCAGGACAAATTTTGTGTGATGAGCATAATCGTTTGTTCTGTGTCTGGATGTTATTTATCTATAAAATGATATGTATGTATTTAAAAATTATATAAGTATATATATATCAGTTGTTTGATTACCATAACACAAGCTCTGTTTAGCTTGGGATCAGATGGCCGTGTGTAAGATGTCCCAGGATATTTATAATAAATCGTAACGAAGTCAAAACTGTTCATTGGATATTTTTGACAAAGAATACCATAAAACATGTTCTACAACCGATGCAAGAGCCAAATATATAGTTTTCTGAATATTTGTCCATCTGCAACCTATTTGGGATGAACAAAACAGTGATGCAAGACATGTTATTTTTGTTGTTTTATAGCGTTAAAGCGGACTACGTCACAGGGCAGCAGGTAGTTAATTAATAAGTCTACTTCCTGTATTTCTATGTCTTTTAGATGAAAGAAACTTTTAGCAGCCGCAGGAGTTCTCCATTAGATTTCTTTCTATACTAGCTGTCCTTCGCGGTTTCACCCGTGTTATGTTAGGCTTTTTGTCATTGCTCTGCTCCCGTGAGTCATAGCGTGATGTTATGTAGCCTATGTCTTAGCCTGTTTTCTTTTTTCTGTTTTCCGAAACTGATGAAACTGGATAATATAAAAGGCGAGATGACAAAAAAAAGTAATTAGTCCGTCAGTTAGATAATCAAAAAATTTGGGACACATATTTTTTCTTTTTTCTCGTAAACAGAAAATGACGACAATACAGTGCGTTGAAGTTTCGTGAAACGTCACGCCTTTGTATATTTTTTACTCAGAAGTGACGTCAGAAGCCCCCTCTCCGGAACTTTGATGCTCTTTATCTTTGTATTTTGTTATTAATTTGATCAAGCAAAAAATATGTGTCCAGTATTTTTGGACTATCTAACAGACGGACTAAACAGAATGTCATTCTTTTGATGTAGTCAACATCCCTATTATGGAATATACACAATAATAGATAGTAGTGATAATTGGAAATTGATAAAAGTTTATAAAAATATGCTGGTGAAACCGCAGGAAACATCTAGTTTTGTGTAAACATAAAAAAAAATCCTTTTAACCTGATCCATTTTAACAACGCTGTCCTAAAACACTAATTTAAATTACAAAAACAGCATTAAAAAACATTACACTCATAAAATTGTACCAAAATTCCGTCGTCCATTGTTCAAGTCGTTCATAATTTCTTTTTAACCATTTCCGACCGACGTTGCTCGGTACACAATTGTTCTTAAAACGCCGTTTCGGGAATGCCCGTTGGAAATATGTAACCCTATAAAATGGCGGTCTAAAGACCCTCAAGAGTGACATAGCCTTGGTTCGCCCTCTGTGTTTCTCAGCCATTCATAACATGATATTCGAAGTGAACCAGTCTTTGTGCTTAATGTGGTGGCTTTTAATTAAATGTATTATCTTGTACGTGTGATGTTTTCTTTAAAACGTGTCTGGGGACTGTTGTGGCTTCGTGTTATAATACTTTATGTGGGGAAATCCGAAAGAAAACAGTGTTTTTTTTACGGGCAAATAAATATCTTGCTTCTGTTTAGACACGGCAAGTCAGTCAAACAAAAGCCGCCTTATTACAAAACAAGGTTTTTCTCTAAACCAGGATTAAACCATTGTTCTAGGTTTTGTATTTCGAATCTTGATTGTATCAGAATAAGATTCAAATTACAAAACCTGGCTCAATGGTTTAAACCTGGTTTAGAGAAAAACCTTGTTTTGTAATAAGGCGGAACATGTTTTTGAGTCACGACTGAATTTAGGTCACAGCATGAAATAATAATGGATACTACAATGTACACTGAACATAATTTCGTGCTTCTTTTCTTTTTATTTTCTTTTTCTTTTCTTCTTTCGGGCTTGTGTTTAAACACCGCCCAAAAAAGTACCAATTTTACTACCAAAAAAGTTCTAAACGGTTACCAAAATGGATAAATAGTCACCAAATAACGTTTCTTAAAATATTATAACTAAAGTCTTATGTTGTTGTGTAGTGTAGTTTTATATGAATTTGACTGAAAACTCAAACTTTATCTGAATCACAAGTAGATCTGGCGCGTTGTGTGGTCACAGTTCTAACCTAACCTACCAAAATTTGGTGACCATTAATCCATTTTGGTAGCGAAAAAGTTTTTTTTGTTTCATCATTTAAATTATATCCAATTCCATAATCCGATGAGACAGAAACTTGACATGCATATCTCATAGCTCTCTCCAAACGTGTCGAGTGGCTGTCTGCTTAATCTTAGGCCCAAAACCACCAACGAAATGCTTTTACCAGCTTCCAAACCCTGGGCAGCTACTGAAAAATAAATTAAGTAACTTTTCCCCGTCCTTGAAATCAAATCCAAAAATGAGTTAGAAAAATCGCAGCAAAAACTAAAATTTTGAACTTGCGTCAACCTACTATCGGCAACGACCGTCAAAGACTTACGAATAACAACCTGAACCAACAGCTTTACAAACTATGAGAGTACATATGAATTAACCTTTTGAAGACCAAGCGACAGCCGGCTGTTGGGCTGCTATTCTTTCTATTGTGTCTTGATCACGTGTGTTCGAAGGATTAATTAATAATAATAATAAATAAATAATAAAAGCGTTTATTTACTTATAAAGTAGGGCACATTTACAATTACAATAAAGAATATTAAGTCACATTAACAGTTGCCCGATTTTGACTTTAAGCATGAGAAGCGGGCGCCATCATGATTTTTTCTCAATATAATAAAAAATAAGCGAAAATGGAGGTGTCGATAAAGTGACATAAGTTATAGGCACTTATTTTCTCAGGGCTCCATCACCTTGGTATTACGTCAGAAACGCTTTGTTTCACGTCTACATCTTACGTATGATAAATAAATATTGCAGTTTGTATGTTGGTCATACACTTATCCTTCAACAGCGAACAGGTTTAGCTAAAAATACGTTTGTGTAATTTTCAATCTTGTTAGAAACCTGAAATAGAAGGGTAAAAGGACCCATATATATCTCGTCATTTATACTCGTATAGTCAAGTTTTGGATATCACTAAATGGAACCCTTATGTTAGCTGTATGTTTTTGATGTTATTCTATTCTTTGAATGGTTTATTACATCATAGGTAACAACATAAGGCTATGGATTTTTAGTATGCATTGGATTTAGAACATTGCTTTCTGCCAGTATTATTCATTTACTAGGTTGAGAAGAAATTCAATCACAAAATTTATTGAAATTGAGTTACGGCGTCATTAGATTTTTCTTCAGACGTCGCCTTTTCTTCAGCTCTATTTCAACGTCTCAGACGAGTTCGCGGGCAGAACCTAGTGAGAACATACTGAGAAAAGTCTCGTTTACCTATATTAGGTGTAAGAACGGATGTAGGTGACGTCATCGATCACGCTCGACAGGAACTCCTGACGCTTCGTAAAAATATTCGATCAAGGGGCGGCGCTATTCATCTTTTATTTGTTACATTTTCATCACGATGGTTGAGTAGTAAACTGCACATTAATCGCCAAGATTTAATTTTCTTTCTCGTGTTGCTATTGAGATGCAAACGCCATCGCCATTGTTTGTGTTTTTTTTTTTCGTTTCTAAGAGTTTCGTGTCAGGGGTACGAAACGATAATAGTAATAGATATTGTTTTTTTGAAATTTTGACGTGTTTATTATTTTAACAAGTTGACATTTAACTAAATCTCAGGCAAATGCGGTACCTAAAGAATTTTTAACAACAGACATTAAATCAAATGGTGATGCGTGTAATAAAGTAAGTAATTCATTTATAGCCTATTTCCTTAACATATTGTCAAAAAAACTATATTTTTAACCACTTTCCTTAACCTTTTCCTTAACCTTTCAACGACCAAGCGACAGCCTGCTGTCGGGCTGGTATTGTCTTTCTGTTGTGTTTCGAATCACGTACGAAGGTTTAATTTACCTTCAAAGGTATGTATTAATGTTAGTGTTATTATTTTGATCGACAACTTAAAGGTCGGTTGTCGGATAGTTTTTGTCTTGTAAAAAATAAGTATTTGTAAATGTAATTCAGCTATTTTAACGTCTACCCTTCTTTCTACAAGACTAAAAAAGCACGTTTGTACATCCATCTATTTTGTTACGCAACAGCAGCCAAGTGCATTGCGGCAAAGCCAAATGCATCTTCATCATCCCAGCAAGTCATAAATTTCAACCAAAGCTTACATTGGTGCTTGAAAGTGCATCTTTATATCATCCTTGTCGTCTACATACGCTCGTAAAAGAAAATAAGTCGCTATAAAGAATAAGGTAATAGTGGCAATTTACTGGTTGTGTTTAAATTTAAGACTAGGTTGAAATCCCAATATTTTTTAGGTTTTTTGTTTTAAACAAGCTAACTGCCTATCTGGTGTTATGTGAATACTTCCACCTGTAGACATCTGCATTACCAGGTGCCTTGTTAAAGCTTTACTATCCCAAATATAAAAAAAAATCTCATGGGCCAGTAATTACACCCAAACCTTTATTTTGGGATAGCATAAAATAAAATAAAAAAAGCCTTTATTTGATCCTGCTACTTTACTACATTTACTTAAGCTACTTAACTTTGTCATACTATATTTAAATATTAGCAAGATCCCCAGGTTGGGTGAAGGCCTCCTCCAATGAAGCCCACTTCTCTCTATCTAGAGCAAGTTGCCACCAATTTAGACCAGCCACCTTTCTTATTTCGTCCTCCCAGCGTGTAAAGGGCCTTCCTCTCTTTCTTTGGGATAGGATATCATCAAATCACTCCTCCCACTTTGGGTGGAGCGGAAGGGAGTGTCAGACTTCTACTGACTAAAAACTTCCCATATTCCTTCTTAGCCTTTTCTGTCTGGACATAAAACATAAAAGGCCGCGGTATTTCATTTATCACGAACGTCGTCGTCAAAAGACTCACAGATGGTGAGCTAGTCCATTACTTATCATCCATAGGCCCACACATACGGTGGCCAGAAGCCATCACGTGGCCCTCGATGCCCGGAGCGTCTACCACGGCGGCGGCACCCATACCCTGAAAACCGGAACACAATAACGCTGTTTTGTAGTTCCCTGAACAAGCTTCTTCACAAAGACCAGCTAGTTCCTAATTATATTTACACTAGCTGCCGTTAAGGGTGAACAACCCTTATCACTTAGGGCTATGAAAAATAGATAGTAGTCGATTCTCAGACCTACTGAATATCCATATAAAAATAGGTAAATATCAGTAAAGCCGTTTCGGAGAAGTAAGGTAACTAACATTGTGACCCGAGAATTTTATTTATCTGTTTTTTTTTTGAGAATGTGGTAATATTCTGGGGGTCAAGGGTAGAGCCCGGATTCAGTACTTACGGTGACATTAAATTGTGAACCCTTTGTTAGGGTTGATCAATTTAAATATCTAGGTCACGTATTGACCACTGGCCTAAAGTACTATAAGGATATATCGACAATGAGTGAGGGTACTGTGTATGAAAACGGACATGATTGCCTGCAGGTACAAACGTGCCTCAAGAGAGGTTAAGCGTACTACATTTCGTACCTATTTGTACGTCTTTTCATTTGTGTAGTCTGTGGGATACAGGGTACGTTGATTTTTTGTATTTTCGCATTGACAACCTGGTACAGTTGTAGTCTGGGAGCCGAGGAAGGACGTAGGATAGTTTTCATTTCGGAAAACCCCCGGGAACGGGAACTATTATTCCACGCGGACGAAATCGCGGGCAAAAGCTAGTTTAATATATACTTTCGTGTTATGGCGTCCTAAAAGTTGTACTATGACACCACTTCGCTGCGTCGTCAGTTAATCAAAGTCAAAGGCTCTCTCATTTCGAGGTTGATCGCTAAAATGACTGATCTATATCGAGATGTTGGTGCTTGATTCTTAATATCTTTCAATAATCGTACCTCCTTTAGTTCCCAACTGAACACCCATTAAAGACCACCTCTATTATTCAAACTTCACTCTATAAAACAGAATATTCAACATGAACCCACCCACGCCATATAAGAGGTCTAAATTACCTCCCTATTAAACTAACACATAGTTATTTAACGGCTATCACACACACTTTTAAAGCTTACATAAGGGGTTCCCTCTTTAGTGGAGGGCTTGAAACAATATTATCATAACTCTCGCTATTGCTGGATAACTTGGTAAATATTTATCTTGCGTCGACGTCACGTCATTGAGCAAACATGGAGAATATATCTTTTAGTTTAAGTGGATAGCTTGTTATAAAAATAAAAGATACAGTTATAATCGACCGGTTAAATTAATGCATTATTTAACGTTCAACTTTGACATGACACAATTTTTTTTGTGTCAAAGTATCAATATTTGGGTAATTCTTTGAACACAATAGAAAGACAATAGCAGCCCGACAACCGGCTGTCGGTTGGTCGTCGAAAGGTTAGAGTTTAGTTATTCGTTGTCTTAACTTTTTTATTTTATGTTAATTTGTACATTTGTAAACACGAGCTTTTTAATAAGTAAGGTTCTTTTATCAAATCTTTGTGCTATCTTCCCTGGTATAGGCCTAAGTAAAAAATAGAAAATTAAACACTGTTTTTCCACACAGAAACTGTCAGACTTTTTCATTTATCGAAAAAAAAAATCGTTTTTTTTTCTTTTGACTTTACTAAAAGCATTCACTAATTAATTATTTAACACACCTTATAAATAGGTATTGTAAATTGAGTTTTTAGTAACCACGTTAGATTTTGCATCGGCCATCAAAATCATCTATTAGAGACGTCGGCGTTGGTTTAATTTACGTTTTCCTTTCACCTTTAGTTACCTTTCATACCCAATGTAGTCAACTAGACATGGACTTTGAATATGCCTTGTCAGGAACTCCCCATTGAAGAACATATTATTTGCAAGAGTAAGTAGTAGTAGCACAGATTAATAAATAGACACTACGTAAGTAGTAGTAAGTAGTCTTATGAAATTACTATCTTTTGCCTGCAGCTACGCGTGCTAGAAAAAGACAAAAAGTAGCCTGTCTCACGCTCCATCCCTTCAACTAAGATCACGTCAATCCGTCGCTACAGACAGACAGAGTGACACAAACACACACACACACACTTTTCCATATATAATATTAGCATAGATAAAGATAACTTTTTTATGGATAAATTCTGGAAGTCGGTAGAAATATACTTAAATCACTTTTTTTGTAATAAAGATTTATTTTTCCACATAATATCTGGTAAGTGTTACAAATTCCCTAAAGCTAAAACAGGCCCTCAAGCCCATGAAACCATTGATGACAAGGGCGATATTAACCAAACTGTGTCCCCGGATCATTTACAAGTTCCGTCACGTTCGCTAGGTGTCTACTTCAATGAAATACCGTTTTAGACTGCGTAATTTATAACCCAGAGCAAAGTTCGGGGCTGTAAACCTTTGGGCTATTGCTGATTTAATTGAAGATTGGTGAAGCGATAAAATGGGTTTAGGGGATATTATTTATGTTGTAAATGTCGATTGATTTATGTTTTTTTTTGTTCAAGTTGGAAAACAAGCTGGTTGGGAAATAAAATATGATTGAAATTGGAAGTGGAAGGTTTTGACAGTTCTTTAATAAAATTTATTACATGAACAGGAACAGCAAATAGGTAGTAAATCTTTGAAGCCCTCGTCCACCCTCTATTTCGATAATACACGGTAGGCCAATTTTAAGATCATGTAACAATCTTCTATTTGAACCTTAAAATCCATTTCTCACATATCTGAAGATTTTTTTTACACAAAATGTGGTTAACCCCTTTACAACATATTGTGTGGCGTATTCAATACTGCACAAAAGAAAAACTTATACCCACATTCTTTATATTTTTGGATTAATGGCACATCCATACTGACCGAAATATCAATGTCGGATTCTTTGAAGATTTTAACTTTGTATATCAAATGCCAAGGCACCAATTTAGCTTGAACTCTACCCCTAATTTTAAATCGTCGCTAAAGCAATGACTCCAGGGTTAAATATTGAATGTGTTGGGTCTTCTGAGGGGTCTACGTAATACAGTTTTGAGGCTTCCGAAGTGTCTAAGGTGATTCGAGGTCGGTTCTCTTTTATCTCAAATAAGCTACACTGAATCAAGTAATATTGTTTAAGCTCGCTTCGATTATTTTTGTGTGTTAATGAAATGGAAATGAAAAGTGGAAAGCTGTTTTTTGAGCAACTGTATTCAAGTAATTAACACAAGTATTCAAGTATTCAGTACTAGATTACTTTTGCTTTGATATTAAATAATACGTGGATCTTTTAAATGCATCCTGTTTCTTCTTCTGTTTTGTTGTAGTTGTTTTGTGTCATCGTAGTTTAGTACTACGATGACACCGAATTACTATTGAAACATTAACACAACACTCATAAATGTACGCCACATGCACACACACTACACATGCACATACGGTCCTATATGCACACACACTCACACGCAGACAAACACACAACACAAAAACACCCCCCACCCCACACACACACTACACACACACGCGCGTGAGCGCGCTCACACACACATTCGCAGGCTCTCACACACTCACGCACTTTATTAAGTAACGTTTAACTAGATTCAATAGGTATTTTAAAATAATTTATTGTCTTGTTTGCCTTGTGACACTTTTTGTTTTGGAAGAGCGGAGTGTCCTAACACAGGCATTACCTGCCTAAAAGGAGGCTCCAATCATAATTATTGTAAACACTGTGCTGCATTATCAATAAACATTTTTTTTTTTTTCATTTTTTCATTTTCTTATAAATATGAGACTTAGATGCAAATCAAATTAGGTATATATTTCTAGTCTGCTTTGTTCAGCTGTAAGTTTTTTTGAGAAAAATCAGTCAAATATTATAAATCTTCAAATATTACAAATATTTAAAATTAATCTGCGTAAAAATGTTCACCATTAGTTAATTACATACACCGAATTTTAAAAGTTAAATAGTCTAGATAATATGACTTTTATATGATTTAGTTAAATTAAAAAAAGCTCAATTTAAAACAGCTGTTATAATAATAGCAGCTCAATCAAAAATTTTAATACATCAAGCGTATTCCTATCATAATTGGTCGCTCGTGGTTATAGGGCCGGGTCAAATTTGTGCCCCGTCGGCTTTCGGCCTGGATCGAGGCCGAGGTGTGGGCCAGTTCGTAATTGGCCTGGCGTTGTGAACATGCAAACGAGCATAGTGTTCAAATTGGGAACGATTTTGGCCTGTGCATCGTTTTGGGGCTTTGTCGTGTTATATTTTGTTTGTTAACTAACCCCCGTCGCAAAAAGGGTTTTTATAATTTGTACAGCTATGTGTGTCTGTGGATAGATCTTAAACGGGTGACCCGATTTGGATTCGGTTTTTTTTATATAAATGTTGGTTTTTTTAGCGACGGTTCTTAGACTTGTTTAAAGTTTTGTTGGCTGGAGTTGCGGTTTTTTGATACTAGTTATCCCCCACGGTTTTGTTTTCTGCTTTCATGGGTCAGCCTTCCTAGCGTTCCTTAATATATGGGCTATCCAACACAAAAATATTTTTTCAATTCAAAATAGCATTTTCTAAGATTTTCGCGTTCAACCTAACAAACAAACTTTAGTTTCATAGTAGTAGTGTGGTAGTAGTATAGATTTACCACACAATCCGTCGGCGGTTTCATTGACAGCTAGATTCGATTTCAGCCGAAACAGTGACCGTTGTTGAAGATTCGTTCTTTTTAAGCAGCCAGCAATACCAAAAATAACAAAAGACACTCAAAATTCGAAGGCTTACATCTATTTGAAACAATTGCGAATCGGGAACAGTGACTAACTAAGAATAACTTAACCCTGTTTTCACCGAATAAACAAGAGGCAATCTTCGACTTTAATTGGCTTTCGTGTCGACGTGTACCTAAGGCAGTCAACAAGTCAGGGATAGGCTTGCACCACACTGAACAAACAAATTTTGTTATTGTGCATCCGCGATAGGACTTCATATTCAATAGTAAGATGACTGACTGATTGTGGATATATCAACGTACAACCCAAACCGCTGGTCTTAAAACTTGGAGGGTATGTTCTTTATGAAGACTGGGCAGCCACTAAGAAAGGTTTTTTTTTAATTCGACCTCTAAAGTGGTTAAATAGTGGATGGAAGTTCGACTTCCTTGAGGACGAGGACGCGGGCGAAAGCTAGTATCATGCAAAAATAAAGTCGACCACAGCTGAACGGATTTTCATGCCTTTTTCCCCAATAGGTACAAACGATTCGTGTAAAATATTTTGGTTTCCAATACATTAACATCATAGCAGACATATGCCGAAAAATTAAAAAAAAATTTAATACAAATATTGGTACACTACCCGGAAAATCTGTAACTCCATATTACATGCTAAAAATTTACAGGAGTTACAACTTGGATGTTTGGCAGCAGAATTTCTGTTCAGTGCGGCGTAAGCCTTAGTTGTTAACAAGAGAGCAAATTACAAAATGCAATTGGGACTTAGGTTCTATAGGACTTGAATAAGCAACTAACTAGAAGTTAAAAGATTGTCCTTTCTGGCACAAATATGTAAATGTATGGACCTGCGCAGGCGAGGGACAATGGCGGAGAAAATGTCCGCGGTGCACTCTTATTGTTACCGACATTAGGTTGCTTTTTGTCTGCTTGCAGATTGCCAGTCAAGGTGCTGTATTGAACGGACATAGTGCAACCTTATTATAGTAGTAATAAATGCGCACCGCAAACATTTTGTCCGCCGCTGTCCCTCGGCTGCGCAGGCTCCAAGCATATTAGTGTCGTTTTTTGCATTCTACAATATTTCAAGGTCTCAAGATCAAGGTTGTTACAATAAGGCATAGGTCATTAGGCACATTGGCAGAAACTGTAGGGATAACGACATTTGTATAAAATTATTTTTAGGTATACATAAAATGAAAAAAAAAAAGACGGGTTGCACTCCGGGAGTGCCGGCAGAAGTGAAAACTTGATTATTAACGTTGAGCATGTTTGATATTTTGGAATGGTTAGGGAATAATTTTGCACCAATTGCTTTATCAGTATAAAAGTACTATCATTTATGTGGTAGAATACAATATTCATTTATTGCGCTATCGTACACAAACATGACAATTTATATTACATTAAAAATTTAACACTTTAAAACTATTACAATTATTTTACATTAAAAAGTTTATCTCTCCGAAAAATCAACTTTCATCCATAATTTCAACGACTTTTTCATCATCATCATTACCAGAACTATCATCGCTAATCTCTAAAACTGATACGATAGGTTTATGGTAGCTGAAGTAAGAAACGAACAGTTTTGATTCGAACCTATTTAAATGTCTAATAAAGACCGCATCAATAGTAGTTTTGTATTTCGTTGTGCTAAGATTGCGATCATTCGACATAGTTAAACCAAATTCATTATTTAAAAATTCAATTAATAGTTGATTTTTATCGTCTGCGAAGTTTATGTTGAAATCTCCACTCAAAATCATTGGCAATTCATCAAAGCTTTTTCCAATTTTTTTTTAAGCAATGCAGATGCATCATGAGAATAATAAATTTTCATACAAGAAGTCTCGTATAGCACGCAATGACTTATCTGGAGAAATGTAAACGGCAACCATAATTATGAACTGATTATCACCAGAGTGGCAACGACTTATACAAATATCACCGATATCAGAAACAGTGGCATTAAACATGCTGTTGTATTTCACATGCACATCCATATAATTTGTGCAATAATGAACTGTGTTCACATTTTGATAAATAGCTACTCCTCCCGCGGGACGATTATTTCTTCTGAAACTCGCAACAAAGTTGAAATTCGGAATGTCAATTGTTTCATATTTCTACTATCCATCCGTCCTACGCTTTTTCGATCAGGTCACGTGTCCTGACGCGAGTTTAAGATTTTATACCCATTACAGAAAAAGTGCTCAACGCCGCTAAAGAAGTTTTCACTTCAAAAAACAATGGAAATTGGCCATTTAAACAAAAAATATTATTTTAATTATAATTTCCTTAGGATTGTTTTAAACTAACGAGTTCTCCCCACGGTTACACTCTAGGAGTTAAAAAAGCCGATAAGTTTCTGAAATTTTATAATTTTCTGGGAAATTTTCAAAGTTTTTCGTTTAGTAAGAATATTTCACAATATAAGTAAAAAAGCGCAAGATATCGGTTAAGTCGTTATCAAGTTACGGCGTGACAAAGGAAAAATGGGGATTCATATTTATAAAATAGATCGTATTCCTATATTTTAACTACTTCATCAAAACTCAAACTTTATAATTCTGATGTTTTCTTTCTTTTACTCATTAAATTAACGCTCACTGTTTGTATTATGTTTATGATACAACATAAACTAACCAAACACCAACGCCAAAGATATGTATCGCATACCTACTAAGTCAAGCTAAATGACCTAAACACTCAAAAGGAAAGGTCCGAAGGCCACAACCCTTCTCTTCAAACAAAACATATCACAAATCTATTTCCGAACCACAGCACATGTTGGTCGGAAAGTACTTTTGTTCCGAAGCCGATATTAGCTTCACTAAACAAATATAAAGCACATGAATGTTCCACAGAATCGGACTGGAACCATTCTGGCAGCTGTCTAAATTGCTAAAAGAATAATACGGACAGTTTTCATTTATTAAAATGGTTGAGTGGAAAATATTTTCTATTTTGATGACATGGTATTTTGGCTGTGAGTTGTGATTTTGGGCTTATAGCTACTTTATTCAAAGCCGCGTAAATCTAGATGAAGCCTCTCAGCATGTTTTAATCTTAAAATAATGGTAATTATGATGGACTGTCTTTTGTAGGCTTTTGTCTACATAGTTATAACATACCAGATGTTTACTGCGGCACCGCTCGCCCATGTTTACATGGATTTTTGTTACTGTGAATAAGCAGTGTCAAAATTCTGTCTCTGTCGTAAACGGCTAAATAAATAATAATAATTTATTATTACAGCAGGCCTTGGACAATTAAAGCTTAATACCCCTAATGGTCAAATCTCAGATACTCAAGAAATTTGCGAATACTTTAACATATTTTTTGCTACAATAGGTACTGATCTTGCAAGTAAAATACCACAAAAGTATCACAACAACTTAACGCAGACCCTAACGCACAATAAGCCTAAAAATAACAATTCAGAATTGTCAAAATTAAAGCCAACCACTGCAAACGAAGTTTTAAAAATAATTAAAAACCTAGATTCCAATACTAGCTCCGGTTTAGATGGCATAAATACAAAAACTATTAAATGTGTAAAAGATGATATCGCGGAAAGCCTAGCAAACTGTATTAATAAATGTTTTAACGAAGGTTACTTCCCAAACCACCTTAAAATTGCGAAGGTCAGCCCAATTTTTAAATCAGGAAGTAAGCATGACCCCAGTAACTACAGACCTATATCAGTACTGCCAGTCATGTCCAAAATTTTCGAAAAAATTCTACATAAACAACTGTATGAATTCTTAACTACAATTGATTATCTGTACAAGAAACAATACGGGTTCCGCCCAAAGTCTAACACTGTTTCCGCGACTGTCGATTTAGTGACCAGTATTAGATCTAACATTGATCAGAAAAAAATTACTCTCGGCATTTTCATAGATTTGAAGAAGGCATTTGACACTGTAAGTCACGACATACTGCTATCAAAACTAAAAAAACATAGGTGTAACTGGCACAGCACATGAGGTTTTTAAATCATACCTTTCGGATAGATCTCAAGTAGTCAAAATTAATAACCAACAAAGTAGCCCTCAAACAATTACTTGTGGCATTCCTCAGGGTTCAATTTTAGGACCCCTATTGTTCCTGGTATATGTTAATAACATTTATGAGATTGGACTAAAAGGAGATATCACTTTATATGCCGACGATACCAGCTTATTCTATTCTGGTCACTCAGTACAAACAGTCATAAACGAAGCTCAGCACGATCTACATCTTTTACACATTTGGCTACAATCAAACCTACTCACTATAAATGCATCTAAAACAAAATATATTATCTTTTCTGCTAAAAATAAAAAAATAGGAAATTATAGCCCTCTTGTCATTAACGGTGAAAAAATAGTCAAAGTTAACAATGAAAAATACTTAGGTCTTGTTCTTGATAGCCAACTTACCTGGAAACCGCACATCGAAAAAATTCGTAACAAAATTAACTCTTTAACCGGTGCCCTAAGAGGCATAGTGCGATCTCTCCCAAATCATGTCCGATACACTATATATAATTCGTTAGTGAAGTCTCAAATTGATTATTTAATAGAAGTATGGGGTTCTGCAACTAAATCAAACTTGCAAACATTACAGATAGCACAAAATAGAATAATTAAAATATTATTTCAATACCATTATTTAACACCTACCATAAAACTTTATAAAGACACTAAACTATTTAATCTCACCCAAATATATAAATATAACACATGCATTTTAATAAGGAAAATTCTATCAAAAGATATACACTCACAAATTACATTCACAAAAATGATAGATTACCATAAACGCATGACAAGACAGGCGAACAACCTACGTTTAAGATCCCATAGAACAAACTACGGAAAAAAGAGTATTTTATATGAAGGAGCCCAGCACTACAATGAATTACCAAAGGATATAAAAGAAGCAAAGTCTCTATTTACATTCAAAAGCTATTAAAAAGCCACTTTTTAAAGGATTTTTCATGAATTTTTAATTATTAAGAACATATATACTTACATAATATTCTGAGAAAACACGTATATCTTATAAGACAAATAATCATATTATATATATAAATAACAAATATATACACACCATAATCTCTATCCATACAAATATATCTTATATTCTTACACTGCATCACGATGTAACTATATTAAATGAATAACCACATTAAATGTAAATAATATATCTCTAGACTACAGTACTACACTAACTATATATAACCTACTAAATGTTTCACACATACATAATTTTAAACAAATAAATATTTATAAACAAAAAAAATTTTATATAACAAACATAGCAACTATAACGCAACGCTAGCGATGTGTCGCGGGCCTTAGTACCAAGGACATTATCGCTAACGCACACTACCCTACACAGTGCACAGCGGCCACGTAAATTCGACATCGCGTACTTGGTTTCTTTAACTATTTTTACAACTACCCGCTATGGCTACTATTATACTGCTATTATAATGTTATATCGTTGTTTGCCATAACATGACGAAACCCACTACGCCATTCGGCTTAATGTATTTACAATAATTAATAATGTATTTTCTCTGTAAGTGATTTTGTAAATCTTTTGAGAAAATAAATGTCTAAAACCGTACTTATCTCACTAACTGACTAATTCAACACAGATCTGAAACTGTTAGGTTTAAAATTAGTTTTTTTTTTTTATATTTGCGATGCTTTTTATATTGTCAACATCTACTAATATAGAATATTTTGCGATTTCACCCCTAAAGGGAATCTAACTAAACTGCGGGCAACAGTAAATTTTCTTTGTACTAATATTTTACTCGTATGTCCAGTGCATAAGGAGTGTCGAGAATAATAACTACTCGACATGACACAGCTGTTACTTAGTCGTGTTGTCCAGTTAACTGCGCAGTTTAACAACAAAACAGTATTTCTTAGGTTCTATTATCGTCCGCGATTTTGTTTCTCATTTCATATTTCCTTTGACAGGCCTGTTGGTCTAGTGGTTTGTGACTCTGAAAAAAAAACTCAATAGTTTGGTTTTGCATTTATTCCAGACTAGCTTCTGCCCGCGGCTTCGCTCGCGTTAGAAAGAGACAAAAAGTAGCCTATGTTACTCGCCATCCCTTCAACTATCTCCACTTAAAAAATCACGTCAATCCGTCGCTCCGTTTTGCCGTGAAAGAAAGACAAACATACATAACAGACAGACAGACAGACACACTTTCCCATTTATAATATAAGTATGGATTAGAATAGAATAATTATTTGCATGAGAAAGTAGGTATTTCAGTTATTTTATGTATAGGTTACTAGTAATTGCATAACCACTAGCTTATATACAGGAGCTTTGATTCTCATAGAACTCCGTAGTAGTCTACTTAGTATTTATAATATTCAGGGTAATTGTTTAATTATAGACCGATAAATAAACACAGGTTCGTACTTACAATAAAAAGTTACTCAAAGAGATTTTTTTGATATGGTTATTTACTGTACTATACTGTAAGATATTTGACCTCTACATGTTGATACTAAATCGACAATGTACGCCTTAGAGATGACGCTACCTGCTACCTACCGTAAATACTAAGTGGCATTGACCTATGCTTAAAAAGTTAATCAAGAAGCCTAAGTTTTTTTAAAATGTTGATTGTTACTATGACTCAAGTGGTGCGTAAATATTGGTCACTAAGAACCCACAGCCTTTCAAACTTCCTCAACCAATAAAGTTCAAACAAAACCTTCCGCATGTTTTCAAGTTGCTTCCTAAGTATTTAAAATTAGCAACGACTGGTTGCAGTGAAGTGGAAGTTAAATTACTGAATAATCTTTGTTCGATATCTGGAAGTTTGTCTCGCGTATAAATTGTGTATTCAGGCGGCGTGTCTTGCCTCTCTATTATTGTTAATAACAAGATAACTGGAATTGAATATATTAATGTAAGGTCGCCGTTTGATTCTATCTGATTGTGATGTTGTGTTTTTAATTTAAGAGAACTTTCCTGCTAATATTGTGTCTGATAGTTGGATTTTAGTCAGTTAGTGTTTATACTAAACAAAATATAGTTTAAAAAAGTAAATGTCTAAATCATTGGTTGGCAATTAACCTGTCGGACCACCTGAAATTAAGTGGTCATTTTTTTTTTTGGTGAGTGGGTCTTTAATCTAATTTCTCTAATCATCCAATGACTGCTCCCATCCTGGGTGCGGCGGGAGGGCGTCTCAGACTCTTACTGACTAAAACCCACTCATGTTCCTTCGATTGCTCTTTATGTTCCAGGGTCACGGTAACTATAATAAACATTCCGCAACCCCGGCAGAAATTAAGTGGTCATCACAGCTATGGGCAGTTGCAATACCAAGCCTGTGTCTAAAAAATTTTTTTTTTTGGGAAACGTCAGGAAAAAGATGACTTAACATTAAAACATTTTTACCAACCGGTGGTTGTTACTCTTTCATACAAAAAAACCGGCCAAGAGCGTGTCGGACCACGCTCAATGTAGGGTTCCGTAGTTTCCCGTCCGTCACAATAAGTGTACCTACTTATAAGTTTAAAAAAAAAGGCTATTTGTTACGTTGACATACTAAGTACGCAGAAATTATTTTGTACAACCTTTTTGTCTTTTTTGTACAAAAACTGTTCTTTCTATCAAGTTCAAAATAATTTTCCTAGAAAGTCCTTATAAAGTTCTACTTTTCAGATTTTTTTCATATTTTTTAAACCTACGGGTCAAAAGTTAGAGGGACGCTTTGATTTTTCCTTTTGGAGCGATTATTTCCGAAATTATTGACATTATCAAAAAATGATTTTTGTAAACCCCTATTCATTTTTAATACCTATCCAACAATATATCACACGTCAGGGTTGAAATAAAAAAAAAGACTTCCCTATTTACATATAATACAACACTACCGTAATAAAGCGTTTTTTTCCAATTTTTATTTTACCACTTTGTCGGCGTGATTGATATACATATTGGTACCAAATTTCAGCTTTCAAGTGCTAAAGGTCACAGAGAATTAAGCGAGGACGGACGGACAGACAGACAGACATGGCGAAACTATAAGGGTTCCTAGTTACGGAACCCTAAAAAACGAATTCAGATGAAATACACTTTATAATTTGTGCCTAAACGTCAATAAGACACAGGCTATCACGTTCTGACTTACGGAAACGGAACAGTAACAAAAAATTTTACTTACAAGTGAAACAGCGAAAGACAGCTAGTACCATTAAAACAAAAACACATTATGATTCCACACACCTTTTTCCTTCTCCTCATTCTTTTATAGATATAAACATCAATAACTCCAAGAGATGATAATTATGTATTTGTAGTTACACTAACAAACGCTATATTAATACATAATATGCTTCAGTAAACAGAGCTTCTATTAATTAACAGGCACGCACGAAAACGAAGAAAATAGAATCATGTTATATCGGAATTAATTTCCTGTTGTTGCTTGGTGGAACAGGCACGGATTTGGAAAAGATTTTGTTGGGATATTGACGCCAGGAGGAAAGTAAAACACGGTGCACTGTTCGACAGTCCGATTTAATGTGTCAGAAAAGTATGAGGTAACAGATGACAATCGAATGAGTGAATGATTAATCGAATGATACAATTGAATATTGTAATCGTCTAGGACTTGGTTTTTTGTATGATTCCAACAGATTTATATATAGAATTTAGATATAAATATAACATTTTGTTATTTGGGAGATGAAAGATGTAAGCTTAAAGTAAATCCAAGTCAGGAAGGTTGTACCACTTTACTTACTGCTTGGCCCGGAGGATTACCTCTGTTGCGGCAACAAGAAACCGGTTTTGGGAGGCTATATTGTTAATGAAATTTTAATCTCCATTCACAGATTTTTTTAATATGTATCAATAGCAAGAAAATATGAATTTCATACTAATATTTTTTACCAATCGATCCTGTTTTTAATACTGAATACAACTTCTATTGGACCAACAATAATTGAAATCAGATATTGCGAAACAACTTTCCCATAACCTGTATAAGAAAAGATTTTTGCGCTTTTTGGGTATGAATATTTTTACCTGTTCTTAAGTATCTTACCTAGTTAGTGCTAAATTAATTCACCCCTATGTACTTCTTAAAACTTGAACATCAAATTACAAATACCGGTGTCGCTAAGTCCTATAAGAGTCCCAAAACCTTATAAAAGTATGTCAAGCATGAGAAAATTGTTTTTTCTCCTGCATAACATTATTCTGGCCACATTCCAGGAACTTTATTATGCAGTCGATTTGTTAATGGAGGGAAATATGGAAACATGGCTGCCAAAAGACAGGACTGCTACGTTTATGCTTTTAATGCGCTTCTGAATCTAATGACATTTGCTGAAATCGTACAAGCGTAATTGGAATTGTTTTTCGTATTTATGAAATTTTGTTTTGGGTAGTATGAAATTGAGTATAAACAATTAGGCATACAATACATAGATATTGGCTACAAAACATAGGTAATGACCACAATACATAGATGGCCCAAAGGTTAAGACTTTCTCATATGAGTTGTGGTTTGTGTTTGAAACCGCATAAATATAATTGTTACATTTTTTAATAATTCACGTGTTGTTTGTTATAGATGTTATTGTCATCGGTGATGTAAAACATCGTGACACATCTATACTAACATTACAAAAAACTGCAGAGTTTGGTTGGTTGAACGCGCAAATCTCAGGAACAACAAGTATACCTTAATCATGACCATCTTACATCTAATAACAACCCCAATTTCCTACCATGACGTAAATTAGAAAATTACCATTAGTACAAGGTACACATACGTAAGTAGGCACAGTAAATGGACAATAGACATAGTAACAGGCTGTACAAATCATGGACACTTAGCCTTAGCATAACTATTACCATTACAATAACATTTCTGTTGGAACGTGCCCTGAATATAACAGTTAGCTAACTTATGTGAATTTCTTCGAACAGTGTAGTTACTGTTACTTATTGTTTGATTTCAAAAGCTATTGGTTTATTTTATACGCAATATCGGATACAGTTGTTGATAAACTGTAGTTTGTGAAACCGCGTCTCTTCATTTGGCTGTTAATGATTCAAGGAAAAATTTAAAGGATTCAATCTTCGAACACATGATTCGAGACACAATAGAAAGAAAATAGCAGCGCGACAGCCGGCTGTCGCTTGGTCGTTGAAAGGTTAAGGGCGTGTACACACTAACAAAATGTAACATGTAATACGGAATAAAAAAACATCCTGTCTACATTGATGCAGCGTTGCACGTTCCGTGTGCGCAAGCCGCCGCACAAAAGAAATTCTGTTACATTTCTTTAGTCTGTGCAAGCAAGCCTGGAGGGGTATAGGTTACGGTGCAATTACATACTAAATTATCTTTTCCTCTGGAATAGCAAAGAATTTATTACTAAAGATGACTATACGTACCGATGACCCGGTGAAATGAAGCTTGTCGCTGATCACCGCTAATAATAATTGAGTATTTGATACCGTCAAACAGTTGACATTATTTTTTAAGCTATCCCAACGTGATTTTCAAATTAATTCGGTAACATTGCACGTTGACGTAATATTTCAACAAACATCATCACTCATATTTTCGATTCATCATACCTGCGATTTATATCACTGTCAATGTCGTTGCTATAACCGTTGCTTCTAAGGCCGTATACAGAAAGAAAGCTGGAAACTTATAAGCGCTTGTCGGCGCTTGCCGTTGCTGGTCCGTTCTACACAAAGGAAGCAGGTTGAAGCAGATTAAGCAAAATGTAGGAACGATTTGCTTGCAGTTGCTATGGCAACGCCCAGCGCCGACCAGCGCGTGTTAAAGCTTGTCGATGTTCATATATTTACCACCGTTGGCAAGCGCCGGCAAGCGCTTATAAGTTTCCAGCTTTCTCTCTGTATACGGCCTAAGGCGTTAACACCGCTACTAACATCATACCAATCTATCACATTTTGACAGATGACAATGCAAGTAAGCGCTGTGACGACAAAATCGATGAATTGAAGAGCCGACAAATCTATGACGATCGCATATTAAAATTGTGTGGTTGTAAACCGCTACTAAAACCAGAGATATTTTTGTCTCTGTTGAAGTAAGCCGCAATTACAGAAGTCTAATAGAAGTTTGGAAACTCACCCTGTTTTCTTTTTTAAGAAAAAAGAAAATGAGAGGTAGTTATAGTATTCCAGCGAGACAGTTCCAGTACGTTTAGTTGTTCCGCTTTGAATTCTCAATGGATTACATTTCATTTTCATAACTGACTTCGATGAAGTATATTATTGAAGTAACTAAAAGTGGTTTTGAAAAAAAGAAACTAAATAAAGAATCGAATACTTCTTCTCACTTCATTTCCTTTGTTTTTGATCAGATGATTTAGACGAACAACTTTTCTGTTACCGTTCACGGTATACGCTTGGTCAAAAATGTATAGTAATAGCATTACTTGCGGAGAAATCACATGACCTTATATACACGTTCAACTTTCGCGTTCATTCTCCAGCGTGTGCAGAAAAATGAACGGATGAATTTTGTCTAGGCTTGCAGAACACTAATGTCTGATTTATTAGCGTCGACGTGAGCGTTTTTTAAATTTAAAACGACTTTATCCTGAATCACAAGTTAAAATTGACTAATTAAATCATAGTTTTAGTTTATTCTTAGGATTTTTATGTACAGAAATCTTGTTACTGTTGGAGTGTTTGATAAATGTAATATATAATAGAATTATTAGAAAATACTTTTTTAAAATAAAGTTTAAAGTGAAGTGGCGTGAGTTTTCGATAGGTTATGTCATTGCCATACATTTTGTACTTAGCACTAATAGTTTACGGAAAAAATATTTATATAAGCTTGCTTTTATGTAAAAAGATAAGTTATCTAAAACCGGCTCTGCCACACAGGTAGGTGTTCAAGATAATTTCCCCGAAAACGATAATGATTTGGCTTATTATTAACTTTACTTCCACAGAGAGAGGTCCAATTTCTTTACCAGGTGGTTTAACATTTTCCTTCTATCTATGAAATTAAGTTATCACGTTACTGACTGTATCTTACTGGAAGATTTAAATAACATTCTGCTTATTGTTTAAGCGTAGTAATATAACATTATTTGTTTATATTTTCGTAAAGAGAGTAAGTATAAAGATTTCTCTAAGAATTTCTAAGATTTTACTCAAAATTAACCTTTCAACGACCAACCAACAGCCGGCTGTTGGGCTGCTATCGTCTGCTGCTGCTATTGACTGATAATGGTGCCGATTCTCTTGTGCACAAACTAACGTAAATTTAAGTTAGGTGCATCTTTCTCTTTCCTTTTAATTAAGAAAAGGACAGAAGATCAAATATTAGTTAAGTCCTGTCAAATTTAGACACTCCATAGATAATTTAGACGCAATTTAAAAACATGGCGTCTAAATATACGTCAATTTTCATCAGGCGCTGTCTAATTTGACAGGATTAAACTAAAATGTATCTTCTGTCCTTTTCTTTAAGAAATGGAAAGAGAAAGATACACTTAACTTAAATTTACTTTAGGTTGTGCACAAGAGAATCGGCACCATTATCTACTTATTAATCTAACCTTAAGAGTTTAATATCATTTAAGTCGCTTAAAAATGTTTTTTTTATAAAGTTGTTTCTACTTTCTGTTATTTTTAATTCATCGTCCGCGAGCTTTTTACTTAATCAATATAAATTATCGTCATTAAAAAAGTCTCTCCTTCATATTTAATGGGCGTAGTTATTAATGTATTATTCAGAATAAATTGTCTTATCCTAGAATTTATGTACCTTTGAATTGAGGTTGAGTGGTCTTAGGCCGCAGGGGCACGCATTCGCCTGCTTGGCAAAGAATTATTTTCGTAAAAAAAAAAAACTCACAAACGTGGATCACCATGCTTGCTGAAGGCGTTATTAGGAATCTCCGAGTTATTTGATTTGTAAAAGTTTGTATTTGTCACTTACTTTCCACATTCTGATATAGTCCAAATATTAGCATAATTGTAAAGTAACTATTATTATGGTCGAACTATTATTATGGTAATATTTCCATCTTTGATTTCCACATATAGGTAAGTAAAATAGCACTTATTAATTTATTCAACGAGGTCATACAGGCAGTCGTCATACACAACTATATCACACACTAACACATTCATTTAAAACTCTACGTGTTTATTTCTTGTAGAGTTATTAAATAAATCATTAATTGTCTGTAAGAGTAGTTACATAATAATAAATAAAAAGTTGTAAGTATTGTAAACAAAAGTTGTCGATTTTGTAATAAATAAATAGTGAGTATCGGAGGCGGGCACTTTAACCAATGGGCCATTCCAACAGCTCCCTTAATAAAAACAAATCGAATATACTCATATAACTTTCTATTCTTATTGGCTCCGTGGTTCAACAAAACAATTGCTTTGTACACCCATAACCAACTTTAATAAATGATTATCCCGACGTATTTTGACAACGCTACGTTTCAAACTTCGTAGTGTTCAGTTATTTTCTTAAAACTTTCTTAAAAATAGTCCGCACGGACTCACTGATATATGAAACGAGCTGGGGGCAGCTGCAGAAATGTATTGCGTTTAAATATTCCAACAATGTACTAGCATTTGGGTTTGCAAGTGAAGTATTTGTGGAGAAAACTTGCTGACGTAACAAGACTTTAATTTTCTAGTGACATGCTTTTTCAATAAATATTGTGCGCATGCTTCAGTCAGTGTAGTACACGCGTGCAAATATTTATTTAATATTTAGCTTTGACACGATTTCATTTGCGTTAAATTACGTCTGTGGTTATTGCTCCGATACCGATTGAAGCGTTAACTGTAGTTTATACAAAGAATATTTTAATAAATACACTGAATTATCATATCAATGCATGTAGCAAAGCCATAACTGTACTATGTTTAAGTCACTTTAAGTTTATTTAAGGGAACACAATAGAAAAATATATAAAACTAGCTTTTGCCCGCGGCTTCGCTCGCGTTAGAAAGAGACAAAAAGTAGCCTATGTTACTCTCCATCCTTTAAACTATCTCCACTTAAAAAATCACGTCAATTCGTCGCTCTGTTTTGCCGTGAAAGAAAAGCAAACATACAGACAGACAAACAGACAGACACACTTTCCCATTTATATATTAGTATGGATGGATGGTAAACCAACTGATTGACTGGGCGATATATCAACGCACAGCCCAAACTGGTCTAGCCTTTAAGATGTGAAACTTAGAGAGTAAGTTCTTTGTGAAGGGTGTAAGTCCACTAAGAATTATTTTTTTGGAATTTCCGCAATTTGGATAAGTCGCGGGCGAAAGGTAGTTGTTGATAAATACAAAGAATATTTCAGTAATAATACGGCATTAACGTATCACTGTAGCAGAGCCTAAACAGTACGATGTATAAGTTGCACAGATCGGGTAGCCTCATGCATTAAAATAACTCAGGAAAAAGCGGATAAAAACTCTGTTTGATGATGACATTTGTTGTAGTACCATATACTAAGGATTATAGAGGTTCTATTCTTTGCATGAAAAGGGAATAATCAATTCTAATACATCAGTATTCTAATAAGCAGTAATCTATAAACGAACTAGGCAAACACTAGGTTTAGTGGTTAGTGACCCTGACTGCTGAGCCGGAGGTCGTGGGTTCGATTCCCACCCAGGACAAACTTTGGGTGATGAGCATGATGGTATGTTCTGTGTCTGGGTGTAATTTGTCTTTATGTAATATATTTATAAATTTTATAAGTATGTTTATCAGTTGTCTGGTTACCATATATCTTTTTTTTTATATCTAGGGACAACTCACACACGGTCATCTGATCCCAAGCTAAGCAGAGCTTGTGTTATGGTAACCAGACAACTGATATACATACTTATATACTTTGTAAATACATACATATTACAGATAAATCACACCCAGACACAGAACAAACAATCATGCTCATCACACAAAGTTTGTCCTGGGTGGGGATCGAACCCACGACCTCCGGCTTAGCAGTCAGGGCCACTAACCACTAGACCAACAGGCCCGTCAAAAGCCCGTCAAATAGGACAAGCTCTGCTTAGTTTGGGAACAGATGACCATGTGTGAGTTCTCCAAGGATATTTTTATTTATTTATTTTATTAATAACAAATACATGGAACTAAAAAACTAATTACAATAATCAAGCTCTGTTCATAGAATACACCAATTTTGTGACATCCTTTTAGATTTTCATTTGGAAATGCCGTTACATCACCCACTCACCAAAATTGTTTCGAAACTATTTCAATGAACCTCTAGTTCTCTTGTGTGTATTTTATATAGTTGTGGTCCTTTCCCACCAATCCA
Organism: Athetis lepigone; assembly: GCA_033675125.1. Lineage (NCBI taxonomy): Eukaryota > Metazoa > Arthropoda > Insecta > Lepidoptera > Noctuidae > Athetis > Athetis lepigone. Next base: position 16,156,690 of record CM066229.1, on the reverse strand, counting down.
TTGAAGTCACGTTTTTACCTTAATTTGTTGAACAATTGGCCTATTTCGTTAGTCTCGTTTAGTAAATGGCGACAAAAAAACTTTGGGTGTGCTGTTCACTGGCAGTGCTAATGATACTAGCTTATTACTGTCCCACTGCCGAGCAAACCTCTTTTTATATAAATAAGGCAAAGCATTTTAATTGTTTGCTCAAGGTGGATTGGCAATTTCAGACTTATCACTACATAGATTCTAACAAAGTCAAAAACAAAAGAGATAAGCCAGAATTTTCAAAGATTTGTATCACTCGTGCGAAGCTGGAGCGGGTCGCTATTATTAAATTAGTCCGGGTTTTCGTCCGATGTTTGCCTTAACCAGTCAGTGATAACCAAGATAAAGTCACATTATCACTATCATGATTCGAACCTACAATCTAAGGTACGCAGTATCAGAAGCGGGATGACTGAACCATTACCTTTCTCAACCTTTGTTATCAAACTAAAGCTCACTTTTCTAAGCATTCGCCTCAAATTAACATCACATGATTTTACAAGCGGAGAGTTTTAGAAAATAGCTCTCCTGTTTCTTCTGTTTAGTTAGCTGTCAATGAAATACGCGGTGGTCGGCCGCTCAGACGCTTCAATGCGTCAGTCTGCCGCAGCTCGGTAGAGGAGCTATAAAACTTCATGCCGGAACCATTATTCTTAGATATTGACTTGAAAATATATTGGGAATGCTTTGTTTGAAGTTTTACTAAGTAATTGTAGTACTAGTCTATAATAATTTATGTACTCCGACGCTTGTAGATTCGAGATACTTTTGCAATGATTTTGGTAAAGTTTGTTTCAATAAATTTTGTGTCATATAGAATTTACGTTAATACATTTACCGTTTTGAGTCTTAAGACATTTTATTAAGTTCACGCACAGTCACTAAATCATTTCTAAATTCCTGAATTTTTGCCAAGATTCTGTCTTCGTCCCTATATACGTAAGTAAGTCACCAGTCCCGTCGACACCTGAAAACTGGCCAAAATTCAAACTTGCCAGTACGCATACCTCTTACTTAATCTTCCTTATTTTACTCTGAAGATTTTAGGCACTCTTTTATTGTGAACCAATACTAAAACATACTACTATATGGACTTAATCCTAGTAACAACGCTGTTACACAAGATTTATATTCTTACTTACTTAAAGTGTGCACATAAAAATAAACTGAAACCTCCATCAAAGATGCCAAAACTTGTAGTATCTCAAGACATCAATCGTGGCAGTGCAGCGTCTACGGCGTAGCAACGTCTACGCCGTAGACAGCGTAGTCTCGCCGGCTATCATTCGTCTTTACTTCACAACAGAGATTGTCAACCCTTTTTTAAGTGATTACTTAAAATATCAGTACCAAATCAGTACTATTTGTAGTGACTTCCTCGAAAAAAACAATATCATAATATATTGTACATAACAGTCATTTAATTTTTATCTTATACTTTGTAACTTAGTTGGACTCACATGCTTCGTGCTCCAAAGGTTGAGTACCACTGCACAGCACGAACGTTTCACTCTGCTAGAATATTTTGTTTTCAATTCCGTTAGACGAGGATGGATCGTGTGGTTTTACTGAAATATACATTTTATGTTTTAACTTTATCTCAATAACTGGTTTAGAGTATTTACTTTAGTGTTTCCGTCGAATTGGAGGCACTTTCCACTTTGAAGTGGAATTCGGGAATAAACATAGAGTGGTAGATTGATGTTTATTTTATGTTGTCTTTTGTCACTGCGGGGTAAAATTTTATGGCTGTTGTATATATTATATATAAAAAAAAAAAAAAAAATATGTATATTGAAAAAAACAAGTTTTGAGATGTTCTCAGAGTAGACGGATTCTGTAAAAATAAAAAAAGCTCTCAATAACCGTTAATTCCTGCGCACCTTTAAATAAATAAAAATAAAATATCTTGGAACAACTAACACACTGTCTTTTAATCCCAAACTAAGCAGAGCTTGTACTATGGTAACCAGACTACCGATAAACATTCAAAAAGTTTAAATCGTGATTGACGTGTTTGTGTGTTCAAACTGAAAACTACTTTAGTACATTGTAAGAAACTTCAATTTGATTTAAAAAATTCTTTCATTACGAAATCGAAAAAGAAACTTTTTCAATATTACACTGAGTGTTTTTATACAAATATTGCTTAACTTAGCTGTAAGAGAAAAGTTCACAAATTGGGATCGCGACTAAGTGCCAGTGCTTACTCAATGTAGTGAAGACTTAAAGTTGGAACACTTTAAAGGAATGAAATTGCCTGTCCGGTCTGTGTTTCCAAATTCATATAACCCGGAAGTATTTAAAAAACGAGTGCATAGGCATCTATTGGGTAAGCTCGCTCCATCGTAGGCCCCGTCTATGCCCTCGGGCTAGTCTGGGACCAAGAGCAAGCCCATAATAATAATAAAAAAAGTAAGTTTGTTGTTTTAAGGGCAAACAAGGTGATGAGCTTGATGTTATGTAATCACTGCAGGTTAATACCAAAGGCGTCTTATCATTATCATCAGCTCGTAGGCATCCACTGCGGGCCTTTTTCACAGCAAGCGCTCTTGTTTCGCTTATATCCAACGGCTCCCTGCGATGTTCACAAGGTCATCAGTCCATCTGGCGGGAGGCCGTCCTATGTCACGCTTGCCATACGAGGTCACCATTAGAGAACCTTTTTCCGACGGCCTTCGAGTATCCAGTTTCGGTTCCTCGAGTTATGTGGTCAGCCCTATGCCACTTCAGCTTTCTGATTCGGTGAGCTATCTTTGTCATCGACTTTTGGTTTTCCTACAGGATACCTCGTTTCTGATATTTTAAAGTACCCAAAACAAAAACCTGCAAAGTGCAATATATCATTTCAATAGTAATTAGTTTAATGATGAGACATTTGTTTGTTTGTTTGACGTTGATTTGACGTTGAAATAAAATTAATCCCTTCAACTATCTATGGCATTATATACATTTAGTTCCCAATATTGAGTGCCCGACACTTTGCAGCAAGTCTCAGTGAAATTAGGTTACGTAAAAGAAAAACTGGGGTAGTCGAAGATAGAGGAACGTAGACAGGAAAAGTTTTACTTGCGTTCATATAAATTACTTTTGTTTGAGAAGGAATCCTTGTTTTAGTTATTCATACTTCGATAATAATATGTTCAATATAGTTTAAACAAAAGGGACCAATAAACAATCTTTTGATTTTTTTATACTCACGTCTTTGTATCTTTATTATCCAGCAAAAATCATTGGTAAGGCACTTGAGAACGTCATTAACAAATACAAAGAAATTAATCGAAGTGAAATAAAAATGTTTTTATTATTATTAATCAATTGCTCATTTCAAAAGGTTGCTTCGTTTGGAAAAGACTGAGCAAGGAACTACATTTTATGTAAAACATCATTGATAAATTTTAGCTATTTACATATGCATACATACAACACAACATAGATATCCCCCAAACCAATTTAGTTTCTCTAGTCTAATCTGCGGACCATATTAGTTTTAATAATAATTAACAATCATGTTAATCACGGTAGCATTTCGCTTTGGTATTTCAGTAGGTATCATTGTTACGCTGTATTAAATTATGTTTTCGTACAGTGTGTGTGTTCATAATTTGGTAACGTATGTTACCAAATTATGAACACAACGGCTGTATGTATGACATAAATTACTTCTAAAATTGTGAAATGTCTAACGAAACACAAAACGCCATACTACACTTCTGCAATTGCCATCGCCAGACACTTCCAGAGCTCCGCAACATTTTATCGAAAAATGAACCGACAAATAATAAACAGCTGACACTCGTGATCCTCAGTTTCCACCATCTACACTTAAAAATGTCAAAAGTCATACAATTCATACATTTTCGCGAACGCTACTATTTATAACACGTGCACAAAAACGGACACCCGAATTTATCTGTCGTCGGGGCTCTGAGCAGTTGGCAGAAAGCCAGGCAGACCGCGGGTCGACGACCCCTGCCAATAAATATTTTTTGTTTACGCCACCCAATTACACAGCCTGTATTGACCGCCGTTGGTTACTGTGCCATTGTTTTGGGCTTAAGTGTAATCGCCTGATTATGTACTTGGTTTTATGCGATGCGGTTGAGTGAACAATTTGGTTGGGATTTTCTCTGCCTCTGGTGGCTATTTATCTTTTAAAGTGAGATCATGCATGCTTTGGCTGTTGATAATAAATCTATTAGTTTTATTTGGTTCATATTGTTTTTGTATTGTAAGAGCTAGTAGAAGTAACATGGATTTTCAAAATTGACAGCGATGACGGAAAACACCATGAGAAAACCTGCACTTGTATTTAACTGACTACATTATTATTATTCAGGTTTTCTCATAAAATCTAAAAACGTCAAAATCCCGTGCAAGCGTGGCGATACTCTCCACTTACAGAATATAATAAACTAGTAATTACTTATCTTAGTTTTTGTCGAAAACCTACAAGAAAAGTAGAAAAAAAAGATTGTGTAAGCAACAATGCCAATCACAACTTTTAGCAAAAGACCATCACTACAGAATGAAATAAAATTCATGAAAAATTAAGCCACGAGATAGATACGTTCCAGGATATTTTTACGCCATGCAACGTTCATCTGCAATTCGTTCGTAGGGCTATAAATTACGAATAGGCACCGGCACTGCATGCACTGAACTATTGAACGACGCAGCATTTACTTCCGAAGTTTTCTGCTCGGATCTGACCACTGATAGATTGGAACTGTTTCGATACATAATGTTTGTATTTTTGTCCTGCGAAATGTATGATTTAGCTAAGTATTTCAAGTGTATAATTACTTTAAAGCTACTTACATAATTACTGCATGTTTTTTTTTCTTATGTGCTTGCTCTTGGTCCCAGTCTAGCCCGAGGGTATAGACGCGGCCTACGATGGAGCGAGCTTACCCAATAAATGCCTATGCATACGTTTCTTGAATACTTTCGGGTTATATCTTTCTCTGACAGTGCAGTGGGCTGGGACGGCATATCACCGCTAATTTTGAAAAACTGTCGACATGTACTGGTTCCACCAATTACATATCTTTTTAATCGTTGCCTACAGGAGGGTGTTTTTCCGGAGGCTTTTAAAAAAGCTGTGGTCCATCCAGTGCACAAGGGAGGGAGCAGAGACTGTGTCAATAACTACAGACCGATATCGGTCCTACCTGCACTATCTAAAATTCTCGAAAAAATTCTCAATAACTCCCTACGGAAATTTCTCGACAAACACCAACTCATTGCTAAAAACCAATACGGATTTCGGACAAGTTTATCTACAGAAGATGCAGTTCTGGATTTCACGCAGCAAGTTGCCTCAAATCTAGATAAAAAATCGAAATGCCTGGGTATATTCCTGGACCTTTCGAAGGCTTTTGACACGGTCTCTGTTCCCAAACTCATTAAGAAATTAGAAAATATTGGTGTGCGTGGAATGCCTCTACACATCTTTAAGGACTACCTAAAAAATCGTAGGCAATGTATTAAAATTGATAATCACCTAAGTGATGAGTTCCTCGTGACATATGGTGTTCCTCAAAGAGGAATCCTCTCTCCGACACTATTTCAGATCTACGTAAATGACCTCTGCAGACTAAGTCTTCCAAACGGTAAAATTTATGCTTACGCAGACGATACCGCTATCCTTGTTGACGGAACCACTTGGGACAGTGTTAAAGCAAATGCAGAGATAATAATAATAATAATAATAATTTATTTAACCAGAAAACAGAAGTCTTAATTTCTAATTACACAAGCAACTTAGAATACGTCTTAATAATCAATATCATTTATTGAACATCTGTGTCTGAACTAGATAACTTAATATCTGTGCTTCAGACAGCAGCGCTCTTCCCTGGGAGGAACATTACAGACAAACATTTTACTGTGTATAGACAGATCAATATTTAATTTGAAAATTTAAATTGTGAAGTGTAGGAAAACCTCCTTGTGTGTAGAGTGACAGTGTGTGTATGAGTGTAGGAGGGTGAGTATAAAATTCAACGAGGTACATAAAGTAGTTGTTCAGTTTCGTCGTAGTTCAGTTTATGAACGTACTCAAATAACTTCTTTTTAAGCTCTTTAATATTTAAACATCTAATATCAATAAGTTTACTGATTTTAGTATACAAATATGGACCCAAGAACGGAAAATATCTATTTGCAAAACGGTGTTTAAATGTTGGTCTATTGGGAAAGGTTATATCACCACGTCGCTTGGATGTTTTGACAACTGTATCAGAAGTGCTGTATGTGTGTTGTTTTATAATAGTGAGCAGAATAAACAATTGGCGCACTGAGAGGACTTCGCAAGATTGATATAGGAGTTTTGTGGGGAACAAGTAGGGTCGAAAAGTGCTGACTTTAAGAATAGCCCTCTGAGCTATTTCAAGCGATATCATAGTCGATTTCGGTGCACCTCCCCAAGCAGTAATGCAGTATCCCACTATAGATTGACCCAGAGCCAGGTAGATCTGTTTAACTAATTTAGGATCTGCTACATTTCTTATATTTTTAAAAACATATATTAGTTTTCTCAACCTTGTTGTAATTAAATTAATATGAGGTTGGAAAGAAAGATTTTTATCTATTAGGATACCAAGATACTTAACTTCATTTGCGGCACTCAGTAAGGGACAACGGCAAACATCTACATTGCAACAATCATGGGCAATCAGAGATTGCGAAGAAGTTGAAGAGTTGGTATTTCTCATAGAGAAAGGAATAATAACAGTTTTTTTTGCGTTTAGAGTCAGCACATTGCGCTTTAACCAATGACACACAGTATTAAAACCCACCTGCGCAATTTTGTAAACATCTTCCCAATTGTCGGCAGAGAACAGAACCGCTGTGTCATCCGCGTAAGAGATGATTTTGCCACCCTCTAGATAAAGGTCACAAAGGTCATTAATATAGACCAAAAAGAGGGTTGGCCCTAATATGCTGCCCTGCGGCACACCATAAGTAACAGGAAGTTCACCACTGATTACATCATCAATTTTGGTGCATTGACAGCGATTTGAGAGATAGTCTGTAATTAATTTGAGTTGATTACCTCGAATTCCGAGATTATCTAGCTTATTGAGTAGCAGTGGTACCGAAACAGTATCAAAGGCCTTTGCTAGGTCCACAAAAATACCCAATGTTTTTTTACCAGCATCAATATTACCAACTACATGATCTACGAGCTCATGGACCGCATCGCATGTTGATTTGCCAGTTCTAAAGCCAAATTGGTTTTTTGAGAGTAAGTTCTTAGCTTCTAAAAATCTTACAATTCTACTATTGATGATGCGTTCCAAGAGCTTAGAGATAGATGGAAGGATTGAGATGGGCCTGTAGTTTGTAACATGGTTTTTATTGCCAGCTTTATAAATCGGTATTACCACTGATTTCTTTAGGACTGTCGGGAAAGTTCCTTCATGCAAACACTGATTGAAAATTTGGGTTAACACAGGGACTAATAGTACTTTATTTTCCTTTAATAGGTAGTTAGGGATGGAATCCCATCCTACTGAGCAGACAGTTTTAAGATCCAAGATCAAGCTCTCCACTTCAGCATCATCAGTGTTTAAGAATACCAGAGATTGTAAAGACTGGGCCGATTGCAATGGGTGATCAGTAAAGTGTGATGGATTCTCACAGGCCACTGTCTTCTCAGCTAGTGTCTTTCCAACCGAGACGAAGAACTCATTAACACCATCCACAGATTGAATTGGGGAAGCCCTGTTAATTAATTCCGTAGCCGTATTTTTTATTTTGGATGTATGTGTGATGGTTTTGACTGCATCCCAAAGTTTTTTATTGTTATTACCAGCTTCCTTCAAAAGTTTAGTTTCGTAGGCTATTTTAAGTTTTTTAATTAACTTAGTACAAAAGTTTCTGTATCTTGTGTACGTTAATTTAAGGGTTACGTTGTCAGGAGACCGTCTCACTTTTTTATGGAGATTATCCCGATGTTTCATACAGCGCAACAAACCAGGAGTTATCCACGGTTTGATGATTCTATTTCTCCTAGGTATTTTTACAGTTACAGAGCTATTAGTTATTGCTTGTTGGATATTTGTGACAGCATATTCCATTGAATGATTGGCAGAGTTTGAACTATAAATTGGGTCCCAGTTAATTTTAGCTAATTCTGAGGATAACTTTTCTTTGTCAATTTTATTAAAACTACTGTAGGCCAAATTTCTATTTTGTTTGTATTTTAGAGTTAGCAGGACTGCCTGGTGATCCGTGACGGTGGTTTGTAGTACTATAGTAGTTGCTGGGTTTTTAGTTTTTAACATCACATGATCAAGGCACGTCCGGCCATGTCTCGTGGGGAGTGTATGAGCTGGTAAGAGACCGTTAAAGGAACAGAGATTTAAGTATTCTGTTTGTGCCACAGAGATTTGATCGGGGCAGATATTAATGTTAATGTCACCTATAACAGAAATATTCTTAAAAGGAGATAAATCTTGTAGTGTTTTATTAAGAAATTGTAGAAAGTTGTCAATGTTTTTGTATGAAGGAGGTCTATACGCGGCAATAATAGCTGTGTCATTGCCTACTTTTACAATCAAACAGTTTGAGTCCTGACATTCGGGCTCTTCTACAGTAACATCAAGGTTTGATTTAATGTAGACAGTGACACCATCATTTTGGGCAAACAACCTCTTAGTAGAATAAGATCTGTACCCATCTAGATCTGGGATGAAAGGGCAACAAGATAACCAGCATTCTGTTAGGATAACAATGTCACACTGAAACTTAAGCCTACTCAACATGGTTAGTAAATTATCAAAATTAGCGGAGATGCTACGTATATTTTGTGTGACCACAGTGAGACACTCTGCAGGGCGTGTTATATATTTATGGCAGTCATCAACATCACAAGATAAGGACTCCGAGATGGATAACTTATCTATTTCTAGGAGAACATCACTCATTTAGAGAGAGTTTTTTAGAGCATATGATCATGGGAAATTGAGCAAATGATTTTTTATATACAATGGCTGTATTATTGTTTATGTTTTTAACCATATAAATTGTCCAAATCAGTGGGAATAGCATGTAATTATAAAAGAAACCTTTTATAAAGACAATTACCTGTATCGATTTCATATAATCAAGTATTATACAGTTTACGAAAGTATATTGAAACTGAAAAACTATTTTGTTCTGTGTAGTGTGTAGTAGTTGAGAAAAAGTACATTTAGAATGCATAAACTTCAAGCAAAATAAAACATAAAGGAACTTATTAAATAAAGAAACATGCGAGTGAAAAAATAATTTAAAAATGGATAAAGCATACATATAGAATACTACGAACAAAATATTAATGATTATCAAATCTAGTCAGGCTGAAGACACCCTAAGTTTGGCAAGATCGGCCTCTTCTTGTATGCGAATGTGGGCAATTCCTTCCTTCTTACGTAGGTAGATTTTTCCATATGAAGTCCAACAGTAAGCATAACCATAAGTACTAGCCAACTCTCTCGCCAGGAAAAAAAGTCGTCTTCCTTTTGCCGTGAGACTATCCGAAATGAATATAGGTTTTATCGGACTATTAGCGTTAAATAAACCTGTATTTAATTTGTCTCTTTTTTCTTCCAAACTTAGTTTTTTAAGGTTCCATAAAATATTCTCTTTAGTCAGAACTGAATTCAGCTCGACAATAATCGGCTTGATACTGTCACCTTTTGCGAACGGTCTATAGACATCTCTTATGTCGGCAGATTGAAGTTGTATATTCAAAGCTGCACCGACTTTTTTTACTGACTCTAGAAGTACCTGCTTAGTTTCATTTGGAGTTTTTGGAACGTTTCTAATCTCTAATTTGCTAGCACAGGACTGTCTTTCCAAGCTTTCTACCTTATTTTCAAGTTCTGTAATGTAGGAAGTTTGTTCCTTACGCTCCTGTCGATAAAATTCCAATTCTTTTTGTAAGTCGTCATACATAGCCGAAAGAGTAGACATTGACGTAGTTATACTTTCATTTTGACTTTTAATTTCGGTTAAAGTTAACTCCAGAGTTTCTAATCTAAGTTTTTGTTCTAATTCAAATTTTGAAAAAATATTTCGTACCTCTTCCATGAAGTTTAAAAGCTCAGCGTCTCGCTTCCTCTTAAAACGATCTGTGTTTATATTTGAATTTCTGTCTTTCAATAATTGTAAATCGGAGGCACTGCCCTCCATGCATTCCGAGTCAGTCTCAGATACAGGGGGCTGCGTCTTAGGTGGGGTGCGTTTAAGCGGCATTGTTTAGTTTAAAAATTAATGCTGTAGTACCAGGATAACAGAACGGCGCAGGGGCTAAGTTGACTAGAGCGAGACGCCGCCACGGTAATTAGCGTAATACCAGGAGCAAGTTTACGTACCTCCCACTCAAGAATCGGTGACCTTGCGTGCGCGCAGCTAATAGGTCAATCGTAGGGACGCCCTCTCCGGCGGGTGCAGGCAGTCGGTGGGTGTTGACCTTACGCAGTATGTAGGCGTTGACAACTGGTGGTGGCGTGGTGATTCACCGCAGTGTGTAGATGTCGTACTCGCCTCCAAATAAACTCCTTTATATTTATGCACTCCTAATTTTATGTTCGATTTTATTTTGGTAAATTTTACTTAAATTATTAATAAAATAATAAAATAAAAAAGCGCTAAATGGTCTCGATAGATGCGTCTGTACTCCACAGAGGTCCGGGGGGAAGAGGAATGAGAGATGGCTATGACTAAAGTTATGCACTGGCTAAACTCGAATCTTCTTACACTGAACCTACAAAAAACGACGTATATTCCTTTTGCTTTAAGACGTAACGCTAAACCATCTCCTTCTTTTAGTATAACTGCTCATTCTTGCTCAAACTCGCCCACCCACTGTAACTGTCTTCCGCTTGCAAGATCCGAAACTGTTAAATACCTTGGAGTACAAATAGACGACGGACTGAGATGGGACCAATAAATTGACGCCGTCACCTCCAGAACATTACGACTAATACATATATTCAAGTCTCTTAGACTATCCGCAGACCGGAAAACACTTAAGATGGTGTATCATGCACTATGCCAATCAGTGATTGGTTATTGCATAGTTGCGTGGGGCGGTGCTTCAAAGACTGCTTTCCTGAGGGTGAAGAGAGCACAGAGAGCTATTCTTAAAGTCATGACAAAAAAACCTTACAGGTTTCCAACGACAGAACTGTTCTCTGACTGTAAGGTACTTACAGTTCGTCAGCTTTATGTGCTCAAATCCACCCTTAGAAAGCACGCAGGTCTTCCACCTCCTACTCCCGATAAACGCACGTACCTTCCACCAAGTACCCAACACAAGACTTCCTTCGCGAAACGTCAATATTATATACTAAGTACGCATATTTATAAAACCATTAACAAACACCTCAATATTATAAATCTTAATTCATATGAACTAAAATTTAAACTAACGGAGTGGCTGCTTCTTAAGGACTACTCTTATACGGAGTCTTTACTTACCTATCTTGTGTAATACACCCACATCCACCACCCATACACACACACACACACACGCATACACACACACACACACACCACACACGAACTCAACACTCTAAGACACACAATTTTTTAACTCTTTGTGTACCATACAGTAGAATGACACAGTCCACTTGAGATAAGTTTTTGTTGATTATTGTAACCCTAGACCGTAAACTACCTCTTAAAATACAGGTATACCCTAGCTTAAGAGGTAGAGTATTACTCTTGTACAGAACTTGCAACAATAACATTAAATGTACATACTACATATTGAACTGTATCTCAAACTCTGTATGTTTTTTTGGATAAATAAAGATATTATTATATTATTATATATTATATAAATTTGGGAACACAGACGTCGGCAGGGGATTCCATTCTTTGAAATTCATGTTAATAGTATGAAGCGACAACTATTGCTTAAAAATTAAAACTGACGAATCCAAAACAGTTATCAACGCAGAACCGAACTATTAGCGCTGCAGACATTTTTATAACTTCTCCACAGTAGGTGCTTCTTATCACGTAGGGACGTACTAAGAACCAATTTTTGGGGAGGAAAGTTTGTCAAAATTGACGGGTATATTCGCTGGATATAGATAGTTAGTATATATCTCAACAACAATCATGTGGCAGTAATCACTGAATAATAACATTTCTTCAACTTAGTGTAGCGGATGTCTCGTTTAATCTTTCGAACACACGTGATGCGAGACACAATAAAAAGACAAAAGCAGCCCGATAGCCGGCTGGCGCTTGGTCGTCGAATGGTTAATATTGAACAAGTGTAAGCCTTTATTTCTCTTAGGACCTAGATAAATTTTCAACAATTCAATTAATTAGTAGAGATATTCACTGTAGAAACTAGTTAGAAAAAACTCCGACTATATATTATGTAGTTGGCGAGTAGTCGCCAACTCAGTCACACTTATAGTCGGATATCTATAATAAAATTACGATTTAACATTTAATTTAAATATTTAAATAGATTTAAAATGAATCAGCTTTGAATCAAGTCCATTTGACAGAACCGACCCTAAATAAGTTACTGAAATAACATTTTCATATTAAATACGGATTTGTACTATAATTAATCTATTAATTGCATTAAAATATTTATGTCTGTTTTACACCGGATTTAAAAATCCAATCTTAAGCTGTTAAAACCCAAAAAAAATGGAATTAAATTGAACTATGGACTATTATTATTCAAGCAGTACCGAAAAAGGAATTTATTTCTTTTTACAATCAAGCGAGAGCCGGCTGTCGGGCTGCAACGTGTGTCAAACAAACGCGATTCGAGATATTCAAGGATTAAAGTTTTATTATGCATAAAATATAAAACAAAGATTAAGCAAAGGCGGAAGCCTTTGTATAATATTATTTGTATTTAGCAAGTTTCCTGGCTAAAGTTCCAAGAGCTAAAATTACGATTCGGGATAAAATTTGAATATGGTTTGTTTAGTGCACCTCTCGAATATAAAACGAATAGTACATGCTTCGCTTTTTAACCGACTTCAAAAAAGGAGGAGGTTCTCAATTCGTCTGTATGTTCTTTTTTTTTTTTTTTGTATGTTTTTTACGCGATATCTCCGTCAATTGCAAACGGATTTTGATGGTTCTTTTTTTGTTTGATAAGTCATGATTCAGGGGTGGTCCCATATAAATTTTGTGGCGATCGGTTCAGTGGTTCTCGAAAAATTCACCAAGAACAAAAAAAAATTGACGAAATATTCATAGACGATGTGTGTTTTTTTCTTCAAGTTTCTGTATCTACATTGGGAGTCGACACTAAAAAGTAATAAATAAAAACTTAAAAAAAAAAAAATAATAACCGCCTTCAAAAACTAAAAACCCAAAAATAACTAAAATTTCGGAAGTCGGTGGCTTCTGTTCTGCCAGTCAATTTGTGTTGCCACCGACTTCCGAAATTTTAGTTATTTTTGGGTTTTTAGTTTTTGAAGGCGGTTATTATTTAAAAAAAAAAAGTTTTTATATTTTAAGAGCACTGTGTCGTAACTAGTGGTCTATAGTTGTCGGTATTTTATTTTTCTTGTTTATCTTACCGGCTCAGCTGCGTCAAATAAACATTTATTCGTTGTTTATTTCAGTAGGCTTAGTACTTGGTAGTCACGTCACGTCGGGTTACGTCAGTTAAAAATCTCCTGTAAAATAAATAAATAAATATCTTGGGACAACTCACACACGGCCATCTGATCTAAAACTAAGCAGAGGTTGTACTATTTGGTAACCAGACAACTGAAATGCATAAGTACTTATATGATGAAAACGGTTTTCTACATAAGGTTTAAACTTTGAAAATCTCATATATAACGCAAAAGTTTAATGTAACACAATTGGGACACGTCATAAAAGTAGCACACGAACATAAGTATGTTATGTTAGAAGGTAAACTTTTCCAACAATTCACAGGGCGCTTATACAATACTAGCTGGCTCTTGCGTTTTTTACTACTGCTCCGCTTAGCGTGCTGATTGATATACCTGTAGTTTTCTGGATAAATGGACTATCCAAGACTTAAAGAACTTTTGAAATATAACTGTACTTCCTAAACGAATTCAGCCAAACATACAAACTCTTCAGTTTTCTAATATTTTGGTCATAATATAGATTTTTCTAAAAATACGTAGATATTACGTCATGTCAACCAAATAAAGTAAAACAATAATATAATCAAGAAACCTTATGATAAACGAGATTCAATTAGCGTCAAAAGATACTGCTACGATCGACCTCTGTCATAAATATGTAGTGGACAAAAATGGATGAAACTGTGCTTGGCTGGCAGCCCGCCAATAATATCACTCTGCTTCTGGTTAAGTTTTTATTAAAAATATTGAAGAAAATAGAATTCTTTCTGCAAAGGAACTGTTGTATATCTTGTTGTAAGTCTCTGTGGAGTTCCCTAAATGGTAGTTTAATACAAATCGACTCGTATAATTGCCTAGTACATCTACAACATTAAGACCGTGATATATGAACGTTGTTAAGCAAATGCTTTGGCTAAGCTTTATTGCTATCACTGTCCGTAGCAAGTGGCAAGAAAGCGATGGAGAACAGCTAAACTAAAGTATATGCTAAGTAACCTATATTTATCTCGGCCAGTATCTGAGCTGCCTGTGAGTCAAAAATCCACCAATAGAACCTCGCGAGCGTTAATTTTATGCAATTCTACTGGTGGATTTGGAACTCACTCACCGCTCCGCTGCCTCACTCCGCTAATGTGGGCCGGCAGCCTTAGCGTGAGGTGTGCTTAAGTAATTTATAACTATACAAGATATCTCCGATTGTTTTCTGTGAATGTACTTTTCTTGAATCTTATTACAAAACAAAAATAAACCTAATTAAATTGTCACAGCTTAAACTGTTTTAGAACTAGTAGAGGAAGTATGAATAGAATAGGAAATTATAAAAACTACAAGCATATGATATGGGAAACGCCCCGCACTTTATAGCTACATTGCATATTTATATGATACGAGGGAGAATTGGAGTACGATAATAATCGCTTCCTTGCATATTTGCAGTTAAATTAATATCATGGGCAGTGAGTGCTGCTTCTTTATGTAGTAATAGTTGATACTTTATTAAGTATTCTTAAAAATCATCTATCATAATACATTCATCCCATGATGGTCTTCGAAAAATGCATGCGACCTACGCAAATGAAATAAATAAGTCAAATCAATAAGTAAGTCAAAAATAAGTAGTTCAATTAGTAAAAATACAAATTAAAGGTTGGAAATGGAAATTCTGTTTGAAAAACAGATGAGAATGTTGATGCAGACGTGGCTCATAGAATTATGCGGCTTGGCTGTAATAGCGATCACGTACAGGAGTATTACGTAATCCACAAATGTCATAAAAACAAAAGGCTAAGTTTATGAAACTACATCACGTTCTGAATTGATGAATGGTTGCAAATGTGAGTTAAAAACATACATGAGCAAAATAACCACATCATTGTAATAACGAAGCTTAGATGGACGGACAGTGCGACCTCTAAACATTTAGCATTGTAGAACATATTGAAGAATATAATAAATTATGCTGTATACTACTATATTCCCTTCTATTTTGAAGTGATATAAAATTAATGATCTTACTTCGTTATCAACAGGTTTTAACAATTATAAAACGCAGAGATCTTCTTTGAAGTATAAAAGTACTTATTACACCTCTTTGTGGTTTTTCTTGTCTCTGAACAGTGATTAACAAAGATTATTTATTGTTCTGAGGCAAAAAAAAACACATTGCCGGCTAGCGCTGAAAACCAGCGTCGGGGACTCATGCGTGTGTATGGGTCACGGCATTATGCTGAGCGCTAGCCGTTTCGCGCGGTAGTGACGCTACTGAAATGATTTTAGTTTTAAGGTTTATAGTTTATAAGTTTTTTTTTTATTATTTGTAGCTCACTCTGTGTGAATAAACTGTTTTCCTTTCTTTCTTTTTTATGCCAGAAGACCTTCCTCTTCCATACTTCTAAATATATTACAAAGCCTGTTAATAATATAAATAAAAATAAATACTTACTGTTTAAATATAAAACTAGAGGATTAAAGTAGTTGTTTTGTGTTTGTATGGTGTGATGGTGTGTGTTCACGTAATTAATGAGTATATGGGCTGATTATATTGATATGATTCTATTTTACAATGCCACTTGTCAGATGTCTAGAAAACATGAGTAATGCATGTATGTATGCCACAGAACAAAAAATATGCAATACGCATTACAGTCAGTGCGGACATGTTATTAAAATACGCAACGATGACATACATAGCCTTTTAACTACTTTGTTGGGGTCAGCCTCCAACCTAACCAGATTCAGCTGGATACCAATGTTTTACATGAAGCGACAGCTATTAGAGCTACAAAATCCAGTTGCAGGGCGAAACGATACGCCTAGATTGGACTGGTCAGACTTTCTGGCTTCTGACGACCCTTAACGACTGTCAAAGTTCTACACATCACAACAGGGCGCAGAATAGGACCCCAAATTACGAAAACTAAAATTTGGTTTACTTAATTAAAACTTCAAACTGAAATCCAATATTTTATTTAAAATTTTCATCATTTTAAAGTTTCCAAAACACATTTATTTCAGCGAAACGTTAATAAGATAAACAGTTTCAAAGTTAACCACTAATTTAAACAGCTCTTTATTAGCTCTAAAGTTTCACAATAAACATTAAGAATTCGTAGTACATTAAAATCTTAACTCGAGCAATTTAATCAGACCCAGCTTTCCTTAGCAAGATATTGAGAAGAACTGGAATATTATTAAGTCGGATACGAATATTAGCAATTGGATTCGAATCGAATCAATGAAAACGTATTTTCACATGGGATATTTTAAATTTTTGTCCTGGATTGGGATCGAATGGTAGCAGACACCGCGATTAATTTTGCTTTGTGATATTTGCTAGAAAGTGGAGGAATTAGGTTTTAGCTTTGCGCGTTTAGTTGAATATAAATTGTGGGTTTATCTGATAAATCTGTGTTACATGAGTAATCTTTTACGTTGGATGGTGACCAATATTTTACACTTAAATGGGCTGTGTAAAGAATTCATGTCATTGTATTGTAATTGGAATTTTATTCGACACGAGAATGCTTATTTTATACCAAGAGATTTTTACAAGAACCTTTTTTAAATATATTGGATCAATTCCCTCAAGTCTGCTAATAACAAGCTAAACAGAGCCTGTGTTATGATAAACAAGCTTGCGCCTGCGGTTTCGCCAACGTTGGCGCCCAAGTTCTATCCACCATTCCCCTATGAACCCTTTAGGGATCCAATTTCCAAAATCTTTTATTAACGGCTACCTACTCTTCACAAAAAAAACGGGTTATTCCGATCTGTCAACCCGTTTTGTTCCCATGGGTTGGTAAAATACTGAAAATACTGAGATACTTTAGTATTTAAATCAATCAAAAGTACTAGGCGCGCAGTAGCGTGAAGAGGTTTATAGAAAAAAGATAACCGACTTCAAAAACTAAAAGCTCAAAAATAACTATTTCGGAAGTCGGTGGCAACACAAATCGACCGGCAGAAGAGAAGCCACCGACTTCCGAAATAGTTATTTTTGAGCTTTTAGTTTTTGAAGTCGGTTATCTTTTTTTTAAAAAAGCTTTTTATTTTTTACTTTTTAGTTAGAGTCTCAGTGTCTGACTACGTTTTAGGGTAGCTCTCAAAATAAACTTATAATCTTATAAGATGAAAACGGCACTATGCGCGCAACGTCACAGGATATCCATTAGTGTTATATACTAAAACCTTCCACAGAATGTCACAAAGACTTTTCTGAAAACCGCATCGAAATCGGTATAGCTAAACGCGAGATAATCGCGGTCAAACATACAATCGTCTTTGAAAATCTACAATCCAAGAAAGCAAAACGCGATCTATGCGGGCAACGTCACGGGATATCCATTAGTGTTATATACTAAAACCTTCCCCAGAATGTAACAAACACTTTGATGAAAACCGCATCAAAATCGGTTCAGTCAAACGCGAGATAATCGCGGGCAAACATACATACATACATACATACAGGTCGAACAGAGAACCTACTTTTTTTTGAAGTCGGTTAAAAATGTGTTCCACACATTGCTAACTGGGGCACAAATCGAACTTTTTTATCCCATCTGTCACCCGTGGGGACAAAACGGGGTGACAGTTCAGAATAATAAATAAATAAAATAAATAATAAATTATGTCTCTAGGGCCAGAGGTCGATCAGTCAGTTTACTATTATACATTACATTCAGGTACAAAACAAACAATCATACTCACCTTACAAGGTTAGTCCTGGGTGGGAATCGAACCTATGAGCTCCGGCTTAGCAGTCAGGGTCAACCACAAGATGAAGGCCCGAAAAATCATTGGGTAAAAAAAATAAAATGTTAATAAATAAAATAAATCAATTATTTTATGAATTTAACTCATAGAATAGATAATAAGTAGTAGTGACATTATTAAATAGACACAAGGATTCAAGGTTTAATATCGCCGTGGATGGTAGAAAACTTGCGTCGGTTGCTCGCACTAATTATTTTACAAGGCTTAGGGCGCGTTCAAAGTAGAGGTACTAATTAAATACCTGATCTCTAAAAATTCAGATAATAATAGAATTCCTAATTAAAATCTACTTAGCATATGTACATATATTATTTCTAATATTTTTAAACGAGCAATTCTTCATCCAGGATCCAGGTCCTATAAATTAATATGCACCTTAAATGGCAGAATTTTGCCCGCGTTCATTTCTGAATAAAAGTTATTTTATTCAGAAATGAGTTAATTAGCTTATTTGATTAACTATTGATTGCTTATAATTGATTAACTATTGTATTAAATATTGTTGTATTATTGTGTGATTTCTTGAATCTAAAAAATGAAAGGATTGAAATAAGCCACGAATACTAGAAAGTCACTCTTTAGTAACATCATGTTAAGAGAATTGAACAGCAAGTGTTACCGAAAGTTACCTACTTTAGTTTACCGTTGTGGGTTCAATTCCGGGGAAGTACCAATGTGGCTTCTAACCTGACCTGTCTGTAAATCACAATAGTCTAACCAAGGAGTACCGTGTCACCCAGTAACTAACCTAACCTAGCCTGACCTGTCTGTAAATCACAATAGTCTAACCAAGGAGTACGTGTCACCCAGTAACTGGGTTGTGGAGATCGGATAAAAACGAATGCTACACATAAAACACAAGAATCCAGTTAAATCGGGTTAGACTGGAAGCCAACCCCAACACAATTTGGAAAATGGCAATGGCGATGACGATCTTTTAATTTTGAATTTATTACTGATGCTTAAAAATACACATCTTCAGGAGCGGCAAGGATATTTCCATCTACCTCATTCATCGCGAGGTTGTCAGCAACCTCGCGATGAATGACCTCGTGATGAGTGTATAAAGTCAGCTTTATACACTCTAATAACACCAGTTACTCGACCAATGTGAACGTACCCTCCATCGTCGTCGCCTTTCAGATAGTTCCGCATATTTGGCTACGGAACTCCGGGCTATAGACATTCTTTAAATTATCTCTGTACGGTGGAGTTTTAATTAATATAGTTTTCATTAATTGAGATGGCTGAAAGCGTTGAAACTAGCAAATATATTTTTAGTTCATTTACTAAGTGCAAAACGTTTTTGTTAGCTAAATTTTGTGTCAAAATATGTTTCACTAAACTTTTATGTTCAGTTCTGTAATCGCTTTACAAAGTTTCAAAGTTCTTCAAAACCCCTAAAAAACTGACTCTTAATATCTTGTCTAAGAAGAAAATATCTTGGCGCATTATTTATTTGTATTTATGCTTTCCCATAGAGGAAGACCAAATCCTTGATTATATTGTAGGCCTGCCAAAATAAACATCGTTGACAGAAACGTAAAAAGAATACAAAAATATATTTATGAATCGTATTACAATGTCTTGTTGAAAATAAAAATATCATAATTCTGGTATTTTGGCCCGCGGCGTATCTTGATCTTTTTAAGAACTTTTTCGTCTTACGTTATAATCATCTTGGTCATATTATGCTGG
The DNA here is from genome assembly GCA_033675125.1 of Athetis lepigone. Classification (NCBI taxonomy): domain Eukaryota; kingdom Metazoa; phylum Arthropoda; class Insecta; order Lepidoptera; family Noctuidae; genus Athetis; species Athetis lepigone. The sequence goes on along the minus strand of CM066229.1, from coordinate 16,136,582 downwards.
CATTATTTCAAAGCGGTATGAGTGTTTTCGAGGCCTTTTCTTGTACTTTTTTCTTTCATTATTTTAAGAGTCAACGCCAAAGACGTGGAAAATATTAACGTTGCATACAATTATGAATGCGAGGATACTACTTTTTTGAGTTATAGAAATGGTGGCAGTTGGCTATTAATGCGAGGATACTACTTTTTTGAGTTATAGAGATGTCAACTCAATCGATTTCAAATGATTAATAATATAAAAGAAAGGGAAGGAAAAATTTATAGATCAAATTTAGTCTCGGAAATATTATGTTACAATTCCACTTATATAATCCTCAGCTCTTAATACGAACTGCACCAAATAACTCTGCCATCCAATTAATAGATACTTATAAACACGACATGACAATATGTGCTTATAATATGTGTTCGTACCTATGTGCTTATCATTTTCCCAATGATGGCTTAAGATTGATTATACTGATATCCAAAGTTAATGGGTTGTCCTATTCTGCAAACAGACAAACAAGGAAATGGAGGCCATTGTTTATTTAGATATCAAATGTTATTTTGGCTGCCATGGTTATGAGTAAACAATTTTATCATAAATAACGAAGTATATCTACGATTTATGTTTGGATTTATAGCGGAAGGTAGATATTCTACAGGAGATAATGCAAAAGAATAATATTTAAAATAATCTTTAAAAAAATGTGAAGATAATTTTCTGCCATACGAGTTAAAACTAGTTGAACTATTTACATTTTCTTTATAAAATAGACATACCTACTAGGATAAAGATTGTTAAAAAAGACAAGCTCTTTTAAGTGAACACCTGAAACAACCCGTCTGTTACAATTTAAATTAAAAATAATAACAACATACCTTTTGTAAAGCAATCTCTTGCCAACCCGACCTCTATTTAGTAAACTTCATGATAACAAAGATAACAATATAAAACCTCTCTTAACTTAATATTTTTCTAAGAAACTTGCCGGGTAGCACCCGTTTGGTAACGCTCCTGTTGGTAATAATTTATGGTGTATGTAGTGCATTTCAAATACTACTTCATTCGCTTGATAGTTAACATAAATAGGCAAGCTTTGTATTGTTTTAACTTGACTAGGTTTACAAAAATAAAAATCAAGTTAATACTTACAATTTAAATTCGAACAAATAAAATTAAAAATCAACAAACGCAATACAATAATTGATGGATGAACTTTTAAGTCTTACTGTACTTTAATCCTTCGAATACACGCAATTCGAGACACAATAGAAAGACCATAGCAGCCCTAAAACCGGCTGTTGCTAGGTCGTCGAAAGGTTAAATCGTGTTGAGAACGTAATATCTACATACATATCCAAAGTATATGTAGCATACACAATTAAACATATTATTATTAGAACGGGTATTAACGCGAAAAGTGATAGTAGTAGTACTAGTGTGTAGACGGCCTAATATGGTAGAAAGTAAAAATAAGTGGGTAGATGAAGGTTCATCGCCTGAATGCCCCGAGCTGTGACATCGCATCCTCAGTCTGCTTGCGACCACGACCTGTGCTACCAGGTCGAAACGTCAAGCCTTCCAAGGTATTTAAATAATCACTTTTCGCGTTAATACCCGTTCTAATAATAATATGTGTTAACATGAAACGTGAAAGTTTAAAAGTTAGTATATGTTGCATTACCAAACGGGTCAGTCACTAAACAGGCACCACCCAACTTGCCTTGAGGGAATGACTGTAACTAACTGATATTTAATATTATCTAGTACAAAGAGCTTGTGAATAATGCCCGGCTCGAAGGACCAAAAATATTTGCAGAAACAAAGAACCTTGAGCCTTTAGGTAACTGTTTTATTATTAGACCGGTTCGTAAGTTTTTGGAATGGATACCTATACAAAACAATATGATTTGTTTATCTTCATGGGTTGGGTGGGTTACGTTTGATACATGCACTGCAACCATTATAATAGTGTTTGCTACGTGAGCATCAAGCGACCTGCCCTAACTTCGTTTGGGTGTCAGAAATTTTAAAAAATCCAGTCTTTTTCATATAAATCTTAATCTTAAATCATTCTTTCTATTTAAAAGAAAGTTTCAAAATACGTAGTGTGGAAAAAGTTTAAAGATCTAACATACGTAGTGACAGACATACTGTAAAAAGCGACTTTGCTTTGTCTTCGCCGAGATCAAAACAGAAATAGGTGACAAAAAACCACAATTACTGGTTCCGAACAGAACCCAGATGAAAATGTTAAAGGGTGGGAACCTGGTGTCCTGAAACACAGGCCTAGAGCCTAGCTTAGGCACCAGTCTCCTACAATATATACTTACCAGAATTATGTATACCTGTGAAACTGTTTTTGTAGTATATTGTCTGTATATTGTAGTGAGAAAATAAATGATTTTATTATTATTATTATTAATTATTTATCAGTATTATTAATATTTTTGAGATTCTTGTTTTACGTGCATTAAAAAAATACAACTTAGAATCATTTAAAAAGTACGAGTAAGTATGTCATCAAATCTTGTACCACAAATAATACAATCTTTCGTTCGGTTGTTACACAACCGCAATCATACAACATGCATTGGATAGATAGCTATTTATGTCGAACTATCTTAAGCCATTACCAAGTAAAACAAGATCTAGACATATTTATAAAATTCTCGATAAAAGTCAGAGATGAAAGCAATTACTTTACCAAGGATTTCTTGTGCCAGCGATCCGGGGGTAAAAATAGAAGAACAAACGAAATAGAAGACTAAAACCATGGATATATAGGTAATAGATGGTACATGTGTTTGAGTGTTTACTTCTAGGTGTGTTGACTGGACTTGTGATATGGAAATGACTTTAATTCGATGTAAAACTTTAGTGTATTACTAGATAAATTTAAAAAAACGGCCTCTATAATAATAACCCTGTTCTCCAAACCGGTGGGTTACCATTTTTTTAAATATAATTATTTCAAAACAGTATGTTATGTGTTATAAATAAATAAACGATAGGTGCCTTCCTCACTAACATAATTATATCAAGTTAATTCAGTTTCAAATAATTAATTTTAGTAAAAAGACTTATGAGTATGCTATATGTACGCTAATCGAGTCTGCGAATGAATTGTGGCCGCCAACCGAAATTTTAATTGCGGGGGCAATACGATCACAGTCAGTAGTCTATCTATATCATAAATTGAAAGTATTAACTCTGTGGGCTTACAAATTAGGTAGGTACATGCTGGTTTTACTATTCTCCGTCTTAATTGCAAAGATTTGTCTTGAAAAGAAATGGGACCTCTGGTTTATCAGTCATTTTTAATAACCATTAGATCAACAGGCTAGTCAAATTAATCTGTTAATTACAAATCCTTCAAACACACGTTTTCCATTTACAATAGAAAGACAATAGCAGCCCGACAGCCGGGTGTCGCTTGGTCGCCGTAAGGTTAAATTTTTAAAGGGGCCCCTACAATCACCCACAAATATCGCTTACCGTATCTATATTCCCTATTTCCATGGTTTCGACGACGTTGAATGAGAAAAAACCCGGCGGTGTAATAATCGCCTTGTTAGCCATGATTGTTGTAAGGAGCCGTCGGAGCATTTAAATCGGGAAATTGCTGGCCTCTGGTAAAAGAATACGTCCTACTTTTGTAGGGAGAAAAGTGAATTTTGTACGACCTGTGTTTTCAACGTAATTTTGTTTTGTGAGTGAAAATTAGAATAGGGATATCTAAATTCCGCTCATCGTTTTGGTCGCATGTAATAGATATGTATTTTGAAACAATAATATAAAGTACATATATATTATGGTTTTAATAAAATATTGATTGACCTGATGGTTAGTGGTTAGTGACCCTGACTGCTAAGCCAGATGTTGTAGGTTCGATTCCTACCCAGGACAAACTTTGTGTGATGAGCATGACTGTTCGTTCCATATGGGTGTTATTTATCTGTAATATGTGTGTATTTATAAATTATATAAGTATGTATATCAGTTGTCTGGTTACCCAGCTCTGTTTAGCTTGGAATCAGGTAGCCGTGTATGAGTTGTTCCTAGATATTTATAAAAAAGAAGAAAAGCCGGGACTATTAAGTTTTGTTAGACCCGTGCGAACCAGGTGCGGGTCGGTAGTAGAACTATTAATTTCCGGTTTTCAGATTTCATGACTCTATGTTTACGGGATATTTTTTTTTATTCTCTTGTTGCCCTCTGTCCTGACTTCATAAATTGATTATGTTAACTTCAACTGCTTCACGATAATACAGAATTGAGAATTTGGTTCCAGTTTAAATTTTAACTTGATTCCTCGTTCGTGAAAAAAAAGGGTCTTGACAGACTTGCAATCACATAGACAGACAGACAAATATGTGATCCCATAAGGCTTTTTAAATTGGGAGATCTTAGTTTGAGTTTGCTAATCGTTTGAGGTTTTCAATATATTTTCAGTTATGTAATGTTATTTAAATCCACACATTCATCTCATCCGTAACTTTTTACCTCCTTCCACAAGTAAATTCATTCGTCAGATAGAGACATTTGCAGAACAAAGCGCGCACAAGGTGCGCAGACAGTAGTCTCATGCATTCATCATTGCTGACTACGTGACTGAAAACAGACTGTTCCTGCTTCATCTCATTTGTTATTTACAAAGGAATTTGAATACAGCCTTTGTGTCACTTTGAGTTGAAGAAATAGCATTCTTCTGATGTTTTTTTAGGAAAGATGATGTAAATATTTTTGTAAAACAATCCTACACACCATTATTTAAACTAAATTATCTACGTTATCCAGCTTAGGACAGTTTTAACATCTGATGTCAGAAAAAAAGTCTTCTAAATACAACAATTACACAACACTGATCTTTAATACTGATCTACCAATCCAGCATCAAATAAAGAAAGGCAGAATGTTCCTCGGAAGTATAGTACAAGAAATGCTTCGTATAATAAACACGGTTGCCACAAAGCCTCCGCGTTAGCTTTATCACAGGGCGGGGATTGTTCAGAAAATAACGTAGCTGTTACTTTAAGACCAGACGTTAACAAGTCGCCGTCGGTAATTTCTCCTTGGAGTGTGCTGCTATGCGTACTCCAAAGAGGTTGTGAAACTTGTGTAGTACTCTGGGTGTTTTTAGCTTTTTACTTTTCGGTAAAATTACGTATTATGATTGGTGGTAGTACAACCCTTTACAATTTGTCTGCACCTCGCTGGAATGCGATCCCTCTCCTACTTTACCGAGCGTTATGTGTCAGCCTCGTTCCTTTAGTCAGCTTAGGTCCATAACATATTGGGTTTAGGTCCATAACGCGACGGGTAGTTTCCAGGACCCCCTTTGTATAGATGTGTATATATTATGTCAATGGACCGACATGCAGTGTTTAATAAGTTAGTGCAATAGGGTGTTAATTCACACTACGGACACGTATCCGTAGCAACCTCGCATAGAACCTCAACCGTTGACAAATAGAGGCGTTTTAATTTGAAAACCAGCACCAATGCTGCTTTTCTCTATTCTAGCAAATACTCGCGTGAAGTGCTTTCAAAAAATTTAGTAGTTACGTGGCACTGCCGGAGTGAGGCACAGGACGGTTTTGTTTGAAGTCTGTCGTACGACTGGGACCGACAGGACGGATAGATATAACACAGTGGGGACCATTGGTCAAGTAGGTAATACTCCTAAGATCTTTACTGAAGAATATAGCTAAGAAAAAGGTCCGATCAACCAGTCACGTTAACAGACAAAAAAGACGAACCTAATTTTATAATAAACGAAGGATAAAAATCTAACAATTTTATTTGTATTTTTTGGCTTTTATGCTCGAATTAATTTAATGAATTACTTTCCTTATTTTTTAGGAACGGTATGTGGAGGCTTTTTAGTATACCTAAAATTAAGTGTCAATTACTCACACACACAGATAGTCACACAGATAGTGCACAGTCAGAACACACAGTTAAAATAGTTCCACCATCACTCAAAAACTAAAAAGAAAATGAGATTACAGATTAATAAATAATAAATATTAAAAAACTATTACGTACTACAACATAGGAGCAATTCCGAATAAAAAATCGGTTTCAAATATTTTTAAACAACGCTTTTATAAAAGCAATTGCCGCCAATTCCCCAATGGGTAGGGTTTGAACTCGAACTAATTCCTTCGCTCTCTATTTAAACTTGGCAGCCGAAACATGGAAACCATTTTCCGAATATTGGTCCACTAATGTAATAGTACTCTGTACGATATCAAAGAGGTCAACTTTGCACCCCATATTTGAAACAAAAGAACATTTCAGTAAAGTGTCTAAAGTGGTTCCCAAACTGACAGCTCAATTTATTGTTTGCCGACATAAATTCGACTTCAAAACTGAAACTTGTAAGAAACTTCAAGACGTTGAATTAAGCATTTGTTTACTTTGTAAACTTTACGGGTTTACGGTTCATTATTTTATGAAATAGGTTGCAGCAGGGGTATGTTTGGGCAATATCCATACTTGTTTTATGACTAGTTTATAGTTTCCATAAAATACAATGTAATGAATATTTCTCTATCAGAGTTGATGAGCTCTTTGTAAAGGAGTGCGCTCGGGTAAATACTACCACTATACCAATTTTTATCGCGAGACAGCTGTAATGTACTGTGTTCTAATGTGTAACTACAGGGACATGAGGAATATCCTCTTTGTTTCTGATGGCAACTCTTCAGCGCAGCCTGTGGTAGTACAGAAATCTTTAGGCGGCGGAAACCACTTAAGACTAGGTAAGCCGTCAACTTGTTTGTTATCGAATGATAAACATTAATTACTTGATAACCATTAATTAATAAACATTAATGTATATTACCTGTAGGTAGAACATTCGCTTCTTTTTTTTATTTAACAATTCCATATGCATTTATTATATTCTACGATAACCACCAATTCAAGCGGATGAAGTTCGGGGCACACGCCTGTAAATAATATAAATATAAGAATCTGTTTTTTTTTATTTATTTATATTATTAAACCGCTAAACCACTGAACTTTAAAGAACGAAGTTTTAATCTTTACGTCCACTATAAACAATATTTATATGGCCGAAGTTGCGGGTAAAATCTATTTATTTTATAGGTTACCGGCCAAACCCGATTTCAGGACAAACTATTTTAAACTAGGCTAAACTAGTTCTTCCCCACCCCGATTTAGAGCACCTCAACTCAGACAAATATGATGAAAACTAATTAAGATAGGCCTAAGATAGGTCGACGAATACCCGCTGCGCGGAGCTCCTATTTCTGGGTGGTATAACCACGAAGACTAAGGCGGGAACTTCGCTCCGCTTCCATCCCTCCCGCCTTAGCTTCTTACTTAACCTGTCCGAGTCGGGGTGCTCTGAGTCGAGGTGAGAAAGAACTAGTTTAACCTAGGCAAAACTACTTTGTCCTGAAATCGGGTTTGGCCGGAAACATAATATATTAAATTTTCAAAACCTGGACTAGATTACAGAAACCATTCCTTGATCTGTTTGAACGAGGAGTTTGACTTGCCTGTGTGTGCATAAGTGAACGGAAGGTATATAAAGTTTATTCGCATGGTGCGGCGATTCGCATGGTGCGGGGATACCGCACGGTCTCCTGCGAGGCGGCGTGCCTCCTTGCCGGCACTCCGCCGTGAGATCTGGAGGCAACAGTCCTTGCACACACGTAAGAGTGGCGCCTGACACAGGTCCTCACCGGACATGGTCAGTTCGGGAGGTTCCTGTGTCGGATTCGGGCGGAAGCGACGCCTGGGTGTCACCACTGCAGTAACGGTCGCCTGGAGAACACGGTCGAGCACACAGTAGAGGTGTGCCGCGCATGGGCGGAGCAACGACGTGTCTTCGTAGAGGCGATCGGCGGCGGTGACCTCTCGCGCCCGGCGCTGGTTCAGGTCATGCTACGGGGCGAAACGGAATGGGATGCCGTCGCCTCCATCTGCGAAGCAGTTATGCTAGTGAAGGAGGCGGCGGCGCGCGAGAGGCAACGACGAGCCTCTCGCCCCGGACTAAGATCCAGGCGAAGACGTCGAGAGTCGCAAGACGATTACTGGCCACCGTAGGCGCGGTTCTGCGGATGGCGAGCGATGGGTAGCTCGCCGCCCGGCTAGGACCAGGACCGCGTCGACGGCGCTTTAGTGTTCCACACGCGCCTCAAAGAGAAGGAGTCAGCACAGGAAGGGGCCCAACAGGGCCAACGCCTGCCGGGGTTGCGGAATGTGTATAATATTTACCGTGACCCTGGATCATAAAAGGCAATCGAAGGAACATGAGTGGGTTTTAGTCAGTAAGAGTCTGACACGCCCTCCCGCCGCACCCAGGACGGGAGCAGTCATTGGATGATTTCCCACTAAAAAAAAAGGTATATAAAGTTTACCCTTCCCTGAGTTTGCGTTGAAATATTATAAAGTTATTAATAAACGTGTCAAACACCAACTAAATAGTTATGAGAAGTGAGTTATTATTAGGGTAGACTAGGTATCTTAGTGTATACAAACTATATGTGCAAAATTAACTCAGTCTATACCTTTTCTGACGAGCTTTTGAGTAAATGCTCGATGCATTCAGCATGCGGCTGACTAAAACCAACCTATGTTTCTTCTTAGTCTTTTGTGTCCGGGGCCGCGGTATCTCTTCCGAACAATACACGGAGGACTCCCTGTATTTATGTCTTTCCTTAGCGTTCATGCTTACGCAGTACTTAACTTCATCAAAATTGGATCAATGATTAAGCCGTGAAAGCCGTATAGACAGATATATACTAGATAAAGTTACTTTCGCATTCCTAATGTCAATCCTACAGCATTAGAATAACAACAGTAACTCCGACTTCGAATCGTCGCTAAAATAATCCATTTAAAAGTTTCCGAAGACGTGTGTTTGTCGAGTTACAAACACGTCTGAAGAAACTTGATCGAAGTAATTCCGACGTGACGCAACGAATAAATGATGTGTGTGTAAAACATCGGTTTTTTTTATTTATTTCAGGTTCACCCACAGCACATACATAGTATTTATAAAAGAAGTTGTTTCGTAGGTAGCGTTCTAATATATGCGCCAATTACAGGTAAACACATCATTGACTAAAATAGACGCCTGATGGTTGCTGCTTAGTTGCTGGCTTGTAAAGTCAGTGTATCAGAAAATAACAATACGTATGTAGAATACAATACCAAACAAACAAAAATAAAATAAAAGAAAAATGAAAAGAAATAAGAGAAAAATAACTAAAATTAGAAAGGTCTACTATCGTTTACAGAAGATAGAAATGATTTGCTTAGATGTTGAGTTGTTCTTATTAGGGGATTTGTGTAGTACCAGAATCAAAAATGTGTCAAAGGGGCAACTTGTAATCGCGGTCATATTGTGTTATTTATAACTTGCTCAAACTGCCGGTTAAACACTGTCGGTGCATCATAACATAATTATTTTAGGTGTCGGATATTATTGTAGTTCTACTACTACAAGCGACCCGCCCCAGCTGGGCTGACAGGCCAGCAGATTTTGAAAAAGATTTGTAACATCAGTAATATTACAAATCCGTTTCAAAAATCTTGGATATTTTATCAATTTCAATACGCACGTATTTTACATATATGTATTTAACAAAATTTCCTCTTTAATACCATTCTAAAGAACACCGCATTAAAAACTGTTTTGTAGTTCAGAAGAGATTTTAATTTAAGATGTCTATCAATATAATAAAGATAATCAATCAAAGTAAGCTTTCAAAATACCAAAACAACTAAGCTACTATTGCTATTTTAAAAACCGGCAGTCTCTACAGCACTATATTTACTTCCGTGTACAGTATAAAAATACCTAGGTACAAACCCAACTGTGTGTTACCCACAACCTCTGACCACAAAGGAGGACATTAGGTTTAGAGAAATCTATTGAGAACGCAACCCTCCTAGTACCTATTAATTTACTCTGACTTACCCCGGCGGCAGCTAGATGCCTTGAATCCCTCATTGAGAACAAACTTGAAAGAAACAACCTGCGAACAATGTACACTACATTATTTACGTACTTAGGAGCACATTTAGGATTTATTTTCAAAGTAATCAGTAACTAGTTAAATATTTAGTAAATAAGCTAAGACTAAGTAGAGGAAAATGTTAAAGATGTACTAATTTGATCCGTGCTTTGTTAATAATGTAAAAGTCGTAAAGTCATGTTAGGCAGTTCTTGAGAGTAAACAACTGTAATTAGTAATCTCTAATTAGGAATCTCTGAAAGTTAACTTCTTAGGGGCCAATAGACAATGAACACTTATATCCTAAATTTGGAAAAAAAAAACACCTTCTGACACGTAGTTACAAACTTGAAGGATGAACGTAACTTTACATTAAATACTTACGAAGCACAAGGTCCTACAATTTATTTGAAACATTTAATCTTAATACACATGTCCTACAATCCGCCGCCGTTACCACACTTACCACACATGCACACAAGCCATTTATAAGCTTTATTCGTGATTAAAAGTGGTTACAGCCATCTTATATTTTGGTTGGTGCCTTCTTAGTACCTAACTTAAAGTACTGCTTACTAGAAACCATTTTGATTAAAATTTTAAGTGAATGGAGTTGTGAGAGTCGTCGTTTCAGTTTTCAACTATTTAAAAAAAAGCTGGGAGTTAGTGAAACTCTTAGAAGAATACTAAATTACATAGCAGGATTAGGTAGTCACTACAAAAAAAATATGTATAAAATTTTTAAGTGCTTCAATTTATTTTACGGTGTTATTTTTAAAATTGTGTCTAAAAGCTCCATTAAAACTGAAAAGTGTTGTTTTAGGCTACTTTTAAATTGCGTTTAAGGCTGAGTTCGGTTTCAAACACCTGGGTAAAACATAAAAAAATATTGCTCGGACCGGTTTAGACAAAGTTTTTTGTGGTACAAAACACGAGTCTATGCTTAAAGCAATTTTTCACTAAGTTTTTTCATAAAGGTTGACGTCAATATATAATTTATCGTCCGTCGAAGACTTAAGATCGATGTTCTTGCATCGATTAATGTCGGATATTAATAATACTGTCCGAGAAACCGTAATCGGAAAAATAATACCAGAGGTCGAATCGGAAATATTCGCTCCGAACCGTAATGGGGTTTGTAGGTCCAAATTGTTAAGGATAAAATATTTTGTTGGAGCTGTTCTGGTAATGAAAATCTGAAACGTATGAGCTACATAACTCGTACTGATTGCTATATAAAAAAAACCTGTCAACTGCGAGCCGGAATCACACATTGAGGGTTCTCTAGATATATGAACTCAAATGTATAATTGTTAACTACGTCGCCGTGATCTAACCACAAATTGTCAACGTTAATTTATGAGGCATAAACTGCAAGGTGAATGTTTTTTTCATATTTATTTTTAACTAGCTTTTGCCCGCGACTTCGTCCGCGTGGAATAGTTTAGTAGTTCCAGTTCCCGGGTGATTAAATATGAAAACTATTCTATGTCCTCTCTCGGGTCTCAGACTATATCTGTACCAAATTTCATTCAAATCGGTTAAGTGGTTTAGGCGTGAAGAAGAGACAGACATACAGAGTTACTTTCGCATTTATAATTTTAGTATGGATTGATACTTCCACATATTTCTAAAAAAAACTATACTAGTAAAAAGAAACTGGGGTTTTTTTTTCTTATCGAGATACGAAACCCTAAAAATATGATTAGTAAAACTTACCTAATCCTGATTGGGTGTGTATTCTTTCGTTGTGTTTTTTTTTTTGTGAATTCTATTTACTTGATGAAGCAAGTAAATGCTGATATTGAAGTTCATACGAGTATGTTGTAAACAATGATATTATAAGTAAAAAGTGGTAGATAGGTTACCCAAACGAAATTCTATCTTCAAAAACGGCACACTAACGCACACATATATTACAGGTCAAAGTAGGATGACATGATTGAAGTAGTGCGAGTGAAAAAGGGATAAACGTCAAATGTCAATGTGATACTCAGTATCAAATGGCAAACTTTTAGTGCCACTTTTTAGCTGCATATAACCTATCTACACATTTTTACTTATAATATCAGTGGTTGTAAATTATTTACACATATTATATGTGTATTAATTCTCTCCACTAGTTCTTCAATTTTCATTGTTAGATATATAAGTAATGAATATTTATGTGTGTGTCGATTTGTGTCGAGGTACAGAAACCGCGATTAGGCAAGCGTATTGTGGTACGCCACCTTGGTTTATTAAATTTTCAATAACTCACGAGTGATGATTGAAATTAATTTTGCGATGATTATCCGACTACGATAAAGCAAAAGGAGAGTTATGTTTTTGACAGGCTATGTATGTATGTATGTTCATCTATTCCACCATAGCTCCTAAACTACTTGTCACTAAGTAATTTTAGCCCTATAGGAGCGAAATGTTGCAACATCTACGTGAGAGAAAGCTAGTGCATGCATATGAGTGCAGACATTATGCCAATAACTTACGATCATTTACGTCACAGAAATCATTGTATATTGCATTTCTTTTACAAAATATCAAAAACATTGTAACCATACAAAAATATAACAATGCAATAACTTACAATGTGAAGTGTTAGTGTTAGACATGAAGTACGAGAGAGTATTTGCAATATTTCCTCAATATTTACTCACTCACTCAAGGATATTGCATTCTTCGCTCTCAAGTTGAATATGAAAGGTTTAGCCGAAACATATTGATATAGAGTTATATATTTATACTAATTAAAAATTAAAACCTACCTACACATCTTCTGTCTTTTGTAAACTGAGTATCTGATTGGCCGTCTGTTAATATATCAAAGCACCAAAGGAACTCTTGAGTGGGTTTTATTCAGTAAAAGTCTGACACGCCCTCCCGCCGCACCCAGGACGGGAGCAGTCATTGGATGATTTCCCACTAACCAAAAAAAAATATATATATATCAACGCACAGCCCAAATCGCTAGTCCCAGAGACATGAAACTTGCAGGGTGTGTTCTTTATGAAGAATAGGTAACCACTTAGAAAGGATTTTTAGACAATGGTGCCGATTCTCTTGTGCACAAACTAACGTAAATTTAAATTAAATGCATCTTTCTCTTTCCGTTTAAATAAGAAAAGGACAGAAGATCAAATATTAGTTAAGTCCTGTCAAATTTAGACACTCCATAGATAATTTAGACGCGATTTAAAAACATGGCGTCTAAATATACGTCAATTTTCATCAGGCGCTGTCTAATTTGACAGGATTAAACTAAAATGTATTTTCTGTCCTTTTCTTTAAGAAATGGAAAGAGAAAGACGCACTTAACTTAAATTTACGTTAGTTTGTGCACAAGAGAATCGGCACCATTATAACTCTAAAAGGATAAAATAGGGGATGGAAGTTTCGAGGAGGTTTATATATATTACCATATTTTTTTTTACAGAGGGTGCCATTTTCTTCAATATTAAATCAAATAATTTTATTCATCGAGTCACAGTTCATAAATTCGCTAAAGTTTAGCGGTCCAAAAACCTAGGTGTTCTGGTATTCTTAAAAAACTTTGCTAAAGCTCCCAAGCAGGAGCGATAATTAACGCGATCTCAAATTAATTATGCTGGAGAAGTTTTTAATGCTTTTAGTTATACATTTACTACCAGTCTTACAGTTTATGATTGCTAGGTGAAACTTTAACTGAACTTGATTTATTAAACTATGTGTCTAGTATTTTAGGAGTTGTTAGAGGACTGTTGGGACAGCCATGGGTTACGACAAGGATCTTTGTGGACACTTGATAGTTTTATTTTATACTATTTATTTGAGTAAATTTCTCAGGATATTTATATGGTTCTAGAAGTTTTTAGACTTAAGATCATTATCATTAAGTAATTTACAAAGGACGCATGGATTTATTGACGAATGGATAAACTTAACCAAATAACAGTTAAGTACCTAAACAAAACAACACCCATGGCGAGTATAAATATACGTTACTAAGCACTGACTTTGGCTTAGCCATGTTCCATCTCTATCGTACACTTGACGTTTGGCTGTTGTGTAACAGTGACAGGTACCTATAGTGCTAAGTAAGTACCTACTAACACTGGATATTAAAGAAGTGTAACTAAAAGTATGAACATATATGGGCTATGTAAACATTAGTAAACATTCATTTCGATTTAAATGTAATCAATTCAGTACTTTCAGAGACTAGATTCTTTATTAGACTAGTTTGGACTTAGTAAGCACAAAACACACTACAACTCCAGCTGTTCATATCAACACCATTTGATCTTGCATCGCATAAGCTTTCTACACGACGGGAGATCAGCTTACACTGGACGCAACGCCTGACGTGTCGCTATATGTTATCTTACATAGGAATGTAAACAGATGATTAAAGGAAAGATTCTTTAACAGATAAAACACAGGTTCTACAGAAAGATTAAGTAGTACTAGCAGAAAATCTTGTTCGATAAATTACGCAGGCCCCATGGGAAATCTTATTGGAATAGATCCAAAGCGGGTCAGCAGGACCCTGATGGTTATCTCGTCCCTACAGCGAAGGTTGAAGATATTAGTGGAGTACGTAATTAAGCTCTGTGCTGTCATTAAGAGGTAAAGGTTAGGAGGACTTCCATTTATGTATGACTAGCGAACCGCCCCGCTTTCAAGAGTGTTACGAATCTTTTCTCTAATATAAGTAATTTGCACCCTTGCGCCATCTCATCTTCCTAGGTCTGCGTGATGTCGGGTGCTTAGAGTAGGGACTCTGCTCGCCCATCGAGTGATTCCAAGAAAGACGGTGGCACGGTGACGACGTGCTGCCGTGCACAATTAGGGCGAGAGGAGACCGCTATACAGTCTCCTCAGGAATGTGCCGTAACAGGCGTTGAACGAAAGGCGTTCCGGAATAGTTTTTTAAGAGGTAACGGAGCCCCTTCTTTGTGCTGATTGTGATCACCGGGGTGGTCGTTTTAGTTAGGTAAAAATCCCACACTCCCTGGCTTATTCCCAAAGTCCAGGCGCCTTTTGAAGGTTTCCCCTCGATAACAAAAAAACGTCTGCGTGTTGTGCTTGGGCAGCTAGTGCAAGTGCAGAAGAGCTCAAACGATATATTTGAGCCGTTTGGGGTTTGAAACACTGGGGCCATGGGGTCCGAGTGCTCATCTTGTTTTTCAAGATATCGCCAAGCGGCTGGTTGACCCTTCACGTGACCAATAGGCTAGCCTTTTCTTGGGACAAAGAATTAGCATTGCCATACAACGTGGCAATGCTGCCAGCCTTTTGGGCACCTGTCCTATTGACAGCGATGCGGACGGATTTTTGATGCCCTGTGAGGCTTTATACAAATTGTAAGAATATATTTATTTAAGTTTTGTATTTCATAGTTAAAATACTTATATTAAATAAACTGTATGTCGTATATTATAATAAACAACAAGATCCATTTGCACGTATCATACAGATAAAGCCTCCTCTTGAATCACTATATCCATTGGAAAATCAGCACCGAAATTCGTTGCGTACTTTACAAGATCTAAGCATACAAAGTAGTTGACAGACAGACAGCAAAAGCGACTTTGCTTTATGGTACTCACCCGGTTTCGAACTAGCAATCTCATGCGTGCGTAGGCTTTAACCAGTGGACCATCAAGACAACATGACACACGACATGTAAATTAGCTGTGTTCTACGGCTTCACCCGCATTTTTTGTTATTAATCTGCTTTCGTAGGATGTAGCGTGATATTATATTCCTCGATAAATGGGCTATCCAACACAAAAAGATTTTTTCAATTTGAACTAGTACTTCCTGGGATTCCATACCTATTATTGGAATCAATAATTGTAACAGCTCACATTTTTAGGACCCAGTAATTTTATTACAAATTGTATTCCGTGGTGCTAGGCAATCTGGGCTTCTCCCAGTTGTAATTGTCCCTTTGTGCCTATTGGCCTAGTTCTGTTCTGTCTCCTGCTTGTTATGGAGGGAAGTGGAAATAATTTTTTTTTCTAACTCCTCCCTAGTTCTTTTCTGTTTAATTTCGTTGCGGGATCCAAGACAGTAGAATCGTTTCTCCGGGACTCGTCGAGCTTCATTGCTTCGGCGCTTTTCTGGCGGACTGCACTGTTGATTCTGGCTTTTAGGAGTTGCAGTGGTTGGGAATAGTGTGGCGGGATTGTCTCATATTCCTGGGATTACCGAAACGATTAGTGCGAAACCTTAATACTATTTCATTAGAATTCAATTCAGACTATTTTAATAGATGTCAGTTTTGTAACATTAACATAAACCTTTCAATTCTGCAATATCAAACTAAGTACTAGGTATTTCTGGGAATGGTTAACATGGCCGTTCACTTAATATTATGTACAATCCTTAATTGGAAACTCCGTCACATGGTAAATCAAGTGATATTTGAATACACGATTAACCTACAAAACTAGGCTTTAATATATAATATGTATAGTTAACAGAATTAATTATTATAAGTTTGATAGCCTCTCATGTGCAAGGTTGTGGGTTCACAACCTGGAATTATAAAATTACAATATTAGAGGTTTTTATTAATTAATTTTGTAATTTGAAACTTTCAGTAAAAGAAACTACTTCTGATAAAATCTAGACTTGTAAAAAATTCAGAACTCACTTCAGCAAACTTAGTGGTCATCCTTGTATGAAAAAAGTACTTTTTTTTACAGTAGAATATATATATGTCGCAGTCATCTGGTTAAATCAGCTATTTGATTGTATGACTAGCGCGTTCATTGAATGACGACAGTTAATTGAATGACTAAACGACAACTCGTCAAGTTGTTTAATGTAACGTTCAACGACTTGACTAAATGTCATTTAGCTTTGTCGTTAAATGGGATATAGTAGACTTTGTAATGTTTGTTTAGGGTGACCATAAGTTCGCAACTTAAAAACTTAACTTCCTTTACATAACAGATATGAGGACATGACATGACACACTTTATTATGATTTTAATTAAAAAAAAAAACTTTAAAAGTAGCCGGCGGCGGCGTATTTTTAGGTAAACCTATGCTGTCACACTATTTTATTAAGAATAAGTCACTTTAAAGTAAATCTAATCAAAATAATATCAAGTCAGTGCTATCTGCGCGAGCTATTTTACGCCATATTTGTTTTGGTGACTACTAACTAACGCCGCAGTGGAAAAAAATGAACTAAATTACAATCACCTGACTGATTTTACGTCCGCTCTGTTCAAAGGGCTATGCTACAATCAGCTATCTAGTTGGACGTTGAGCGACGCTTGTTCAACCAGCTTTCGGCCTAGTCATTCAATTAAATGTTGCCATTCAATAAACGCGCTAGTCATACAATCTAATAGCTGATTCAACCAGATGACTGCGACATATATATCAGTCGATATTATTATAAGTTTAAAAAAACATAATTATGTATAGTTCTACGATTAACTTAAGTTTGGTGTACAAAATGTGTTAATGATTACGTTAAATATCAGACAGTTAATTGAGTTTATCGATACCAGAGATACAAATAACAGCCAATGAAACGTCACATTTATGGCTCTAGTGGAGCCTTTAAACTAATAGTAGTAGAGGTACAATAAAGAAAAAACTGTGATCAATTTACTCAAAGGACTGTCTTTTCGCTCACATTTTATAGATAAACACTCATTCATCTAATTTTCATAAATAAAACAAATTAGAGCAATATACTCAATGTGGTAGTAGTTAGGTCCAATTCAAACGCACTCAAATTCTCATCGAACCAATGCCATTATTTACTACTGTATGTACAGAATTTACATAAGAGATGCTTCACACGCGTAATCTCCTTACAATCCAATCCTGTGTCTAGCCCAATATTGTGCTTGTACTATAGTTTTAACATAAAACACATGCTCAGAAGGTCAATAAATTAAGGATTAGGAAAGCCTAAGATGAAATATTTACAGGTAAAAAGTAAATCAATAAAGAATTTTTAATTCCTTTGTACTTTCTAAGTTTAAGCTTTTTGCAGGCATAATATGGCTCCAAAATCCCATACAAATGTTGGTCCTTGTTGTCATGTGTAAATCTTGAATAGCCAGAATGTCACACAATCAGTTCAATTAATGGACATCATGCACCCAGTTACTGGGTCGTGGAAGTCAGATAGTCGCTTGTATACAGCTAGATTCTACTGAATACAAGTGTTTTAGCAGATTTGATGCTGATCCTAAGATGCTTGGGTGAAAGAGGCTAAGGGAATGGTAATTTCAGATCAGAAGGTCCAAATCATACAATTAGTAAAAACGCATTTGCGTCGGACGCTTTTGAAAGTATTCGTACCTTCTTTGGTTTCCTTAGACTTAGTTGGTAGGAAAATAAAACAGGGTCAATTTCAAGTTTAGTTAGAACTTGTGAAACACAGTTACTGTATATTTGACATACAGCGTCTTCTTAGCCAGAAAGTTCCTAAATGCAAATAGTACAATGTAGAACTTAACAATGGTTGTGATCTTTATAAGGCTGCCCGTTTCTACTTATACAGAATGGACATTCTGTGCTCATCTATTTAATGGTATTACATAGCTCTGTTCAGATTTGAATCGCTTTACAAAACATACAAAGGGATCGAGAGAATAGTGTTCGAATTTGCTTAAAGAAAAATCGTGTTTGTACGAATACTATTCATGAAATTGATGTGGGATTGTGAATTCTATTTTCAGGTGGATAAAGGACTTATTCTTTAAATACAACAGATTCTTTTATAGGCTAGTGTGAAGACGGTGTCTATTCTTACTGGTCTTGTAGTTTATTTTTATATGATACTGGCTTCGCAATGGTATTCAAAATCTATGCATTTATCGGCTTTTTTGTACTATAATATGTATGTATAAATCTATCTCTTGAATTACTCTATCTATTGAAAAAACGGCATCAAAAGTCGTTGTATAGTTTTGAAGATCTAAGCATAAGTAGGAATAGACAGCGGAGACGAATTTGTTTTATACTAGAGTAAAGAACTTATCTCTAGGGCGAAACTCTCAATTTCGTCCGAGGTACGCTGTAATAATATTATGTCGTCTATTTTATTTTTATCTAGATTTAATATACGAGTTATTATAGGACCTAAATATATAACATATATTATCTACTAGCAAGTAAAGCATAACATAATAGAAAAAAATAAAATAGAAAATAAAAAGGTAATTTTATCATCGAAATGCAGACTGAATTTGACAGAGTACATCTATGTATCTTGAGGGCTGTATCTGCCCTTGGTAAAACCGCTCTAAGTTGAAGTCGACTTGACCATTGCATTTCAAATTTTCGAACTCTTTCAACCAACAGTTTCAAAAATCTTTCATTTCACGAATCCTTCAACCATAAAACAAGGACAACAACATTTACTCAGCCTCGTCCCTGATCGATTACTAACCTAATGCATCAGATAAGCAAATAAGTTAATTGTGTATCTGTTTTAGTTCTGTTTGGTTAGCTGTGCGGCTAAAAGGACCGCAAACAGTAATATTAGGACCAGTGTTTGTCCGATATTGATGACGTCAGAATATGAGAACGTGTGATGGATGGTGTCAATTACGTTGTTGGGGACAGCTGGAAAATCTAAGAAATAGTTGTGTCAAAAATGTGAACAAAAACTGGTGTTGTAAAAAAATATATGAAAATTAAAAATTGGAAGCTAAGTAAGTTCAGTTCATTTGAATAAAATGAAATTGTAGGTGCGGAGATAAGGATCAAAATTAGGGCCAGCCTGACAAATTAGAATAAAATAAAATTAACCAGCATATATCTCCAGTAGCTGTTGTTAAACAGACTCCATTAGTTTTTTTTTTTTTTGTATGGGAAATCATCTAATGTTTTTTTCTGCCCTAGGCGGGGCGGGACGCCAGACTTTTAGTGACTAAAACCCACCCTTGTTCCTTCGGTTGCCCGTTATGTTCTCTATATTATAACTTTTCCGCAACCCCGGCAGGCGTTGGCTCTACTAGAGGGTTCTGTCACCTACTCCATGAGAGATTGATGACAACTCTGCAGTTAAGAAATAATGATAACCTTTAAAGAAAGATTTTAAAATAATACTGCCAGAATTAATAAAACCCTGGCAGTCAAAGCCTTAAGAAAAAACTTTTTCAATTCATATGAATGACAGCGATGACACATCAACGTCAAAGTAATTTAAAAAGTAATATTCTACTTGAAGCGCGGGATTATAAAGCTTGAAGCAGTAATATACGAGGCCTTAAACGTATCTCTTTAAAGAAAAGGCATCCTTTGTTCGTTTTCCTTAATAGGGGCCTGAAATTAAAGACGACGTTAAGCCCAATGAGTTCTCATACAAAGAAAAGCGAAAGGGAAAAAATTGCAGATTAAAAAAATATTTTTATAGGCTGCGTAAACAAAAAAGCACATTTATTTTGTTAAGAGTACTCATTATGTCTTTTTGGCTGAAATGTACATTGATTTATATGAATGAGTTTGAAATTTTTATTTGCTTTTCTTTTGTTTTTCTTTAGGAGTAAGTTTATTAATATTTTTTTTAAAATTTTAATTGTTGACCGACTCCAATATCTTTGGAAGATTTGACGTAAACATAAACACTGAATCATTTCTACTTAACTTTTTACACTCCTAATCCCGCGTCTTTTCATAAATATCATAAACATATCGACGGTTAAAAGGCAATAGGGGATAAGCGACATTTTGGTCAAAAATGAGTTAAATATGCCATCCTACGTAATTTTTTTTTCTCTTTCGAATGCGCCTACTCCCATGGCTCTACGATGACATTTTTGGCGTTTATGCCCTAGCAAAAAATTGTAATTTACTAGTATTACTTTTCGCAACCGACAAAAAATCAGAATATTTTTGCTTCAAAGGTGCTTGTATCCCTACAAAAATGATTTATTTTGGGATTATTGTCGGTAATGCTTTTTTACTTCATAAGGGTGTCAAGCTTTTGGTTGGTTAGGCCTTTTAAGCTTTTCCCTCAAATAGTACAAATGTTGTTTATCGCCTACTTCCATTTCGTAATTTAACATAGCTATGGCGCTTGTACCCTATTTACAAAATTCATTTTCTTATTAGTCTGTCGGTTAAATCCTATTACCATTCAGTACTTTATGACAGCTATGTAGGTTATGCCCTATTACCTACATTTATTTTAATATCACACTGTTAGTTATACCTTACTACCGTTTACAATATAAAATGAATTAGGTATCATGGTGTCGATTATAACCTATATCAGTATACTCACTGAAACGGAACCCTAAGAGTAAGGACCCAGTCTTTTTCTATGTAAATCTACTCCCAAATACTTATAAGGTACTTTACCCCTTTTTACGAGTTAATAATACCCATTTTATCCTTTATCCTGATGTAGGATCTTGTTGGTTGCGCTAATTCATTATTTTTTGGGTGTCATTTCATCCATATTTCTTTAGACTCACGCAATGCTAAATGTTGATTATCCTTCTTTGCCGTTGAATTCAAGTGACATTGAGTGTCACTAATGTCTTATATCCTAGTATTGTTTTGAAAGCCGAGTGTAACTTGTACTCTATTATCTTTTATACATCCACTGTTTAAAGTACCTTATCCTTCTTTTCCTATAACACTTATTGTACTGTCTAGTCTCATATACGTTTTTACTTTGCGATGTGAGAAATCGGTATGTCGCTTATGCCATACTTCCTCAATGAAAAATTAAGAGCTATGGTTATAAGCGACAAAAACCACCTTAAATAATGTTAAATCATTAAAACTAAAAATACCAGTAACTGCTCTAATTTTTTCTGATTTTATAACTGTTTCAATTTTCACGATATCTAAATAAATGACAAAAATACATCCGTTTTTCTGAAAATTAAAACTTTGAATGGCTTTCCTGAACATTTTACTTTTTGTCGCTTATCCCCTATTGCCTTTTAACCGTCGATATAATAAAAGCCTCATATTAGTCATCTGTTACGTTCTATAAAAGGCATAAAACCTCTTTAATACGTGTTATAAAAGAATTTATTGTCTATTAAATTCCTTCTTAGGTTCAACGAAGCATGTAACGAATGCTGAGGCGTAAGATATTAAATTTGAATGGCTCGGCTTTCGTAATATCCTGAACTTAATTTGAAAAATATGCCTACTTAATATAAATGTGTATGTATTAAATTGCCGCAGTTGCCGCTCCCCTCACGATGAAGCAAAAAATCTTATAACACAGTTCGCATAACAAAACAGAAATTTTCTATCTAGGCAGAGTCCTGCTTAATCTATGGCTAGGTAGATAATTGTTTGTATATTAAACTATCTCAAAATGTAACCGACGATATATAATTTTAATGAATAAATCTGCCCCCAATACTTGCGGCACATATTCTTCTAGAGAGAATTGCAGGAAACAATACTTGCAACCTTAATTCGCAAACCAGCTGACTCCTTCTGAGCAAATTTTTCATGAGACACTTAGAACTGTATAATATTTTTGAAGAGCTCTTATGAATTAACCTAAGTCACCGTTGGTAGATATTATAGTAAATTGTGATTTTTAATACTGTACGTAATATCATTTAAAAATTCTCACTCGTATTACGTTTGCCTGCTAACTAAACAAAAAATTTTTTTTACTAAATGTGGATTTGGCTGGTTATATTATAGTAGAACAAAAGTAGTATTATAGTAAGTATTCTACGCAAAACATAGAGACAAATAAAACTATTCATATAAACACTGTATTTATTACGATTATAAATAAACGTTATGCTGGTTTCAAATGCAGTTTTATACATTTATATTAACACTAGCTGCCTCCCGCGGTTTCACCCACGTTAAAAATGGGGTCACCGGAGGGGTATGAAAAATAGATAGTAGCCGATGCTCAGACCTACTAAATATACATATAAATAAAAATATGGTAATAATCGGTTAAGCCGTTTCGGAGGAGTAAGGTAACTAATATTGTGACATGAGAATTTTTTATATAAAATTTTTTTACTTATAAGCCAAATATTGTGGAACACTTCTGATATTGAGTTTACTGTGACAATATATAACACTGTGACATAATTTTAAACTTATCTTATAATAGAATTACGAGATTAGCAGAACTCTGTAGCGGTAACCAGATATCTCTCACGATTGAGCTCATTAGATTGGTGCAAACAAATCCTTTCCAAGCAAAAATGAAACTAAAAGCTAAAAAATAAAATGAAAACCAAAAATAAAAACGTAGAATGCTCAAATGTACAACAAATATATACTCCCATAACACCTGAACAACAAATTCATGCTCTCATTAAAACTGATAAAAATAAACTATTTTTGGCTCATTTTATCTTCGCACTTGTTAAAACCAGGCAGTCTAGACACCTACACCATAGCTATTTTTATTGCTAAAAAAGCTAACGACTATTACGACACCTGAACCCAAACAAAAAACATTCCAAAATCTCGAACAAGCCCTAAAACGTGTTTGCACAAAATATTCTTATCACGAAAATAAGCTGAATTCTTAATCCTATTTTCCTTTGCATTACTTTCAGCCAGTGAGTAGGTTTTGGCAGTTGGCCAGAAGGAATACTATCTCAGTGTCTACGTATTAGTAAAAGTTTCTAAGGATAAGAAGCTATGCTTAATGGCTCGTGGGTAATCACTGACCGCTGAGTAACATTGGAAAGATATAAGGCTGCTAAGACGGCACCATAATGTCGAAATAAAGGCGGCTGAAAAAATTGACTTTGTAAAAAGAAAAAGGTGGATTTCTTTTTACGAACTCGAAGGCAATTTTTTCCACATTATTATATGAATCTTAATTTAAACATGAGATAGAATAACGTTTTGCCGAAAGGTAAGTCGTTTAAGGAGGAGTTATTATAGAAGAAAAATGTATAGTAGCGATGTTTATAATATGCTCGCAAGTTAATTGATACGTTCTTATAAAACTCTGCCTCGTAAATAAATACAAAGAACATTTTGACAATAGCGCCACTTTGATGATTCTGTGTAGTAAAGCTTTTTTTGCCAAATTCTCAAAGTATTGTAGCGGAAGTTAAAAGCGTTTGTTCTTCTTCTTAAATCGATTACATTCTTTTTCTCAATAAAGTACCCTGAGTACTTTTTTGTTTATTCATGTTGTATGACCTAAGAATTTTATGAATTCTAAGTACATATACAGAAACTTGAAGCTTAGTTAAGCACTCTTACTTGGAAAACAATGGAGTGGAAACTGACCTCCACATTTTTTTTTTTCATTTACCGGCTATATAATACTTACCTATATTTTTTCGCGTTACCCTTACTCCAAGGGTACCAGAGGAAAACCGAAAGGTTACGAAGACAAAAGCCTGTTTTGTCCACAAAATCAACACAGAAATCTTAATGCTGATCTCTGTGTACCAAAAGGACAATGGCCGCGTAAACATGGCTTCCCTTAAAACCAGGAAAATGATCCAGATTACGTTTTAAAGCGAAAAACAAGTTAAAAACTGCTCAGAGTTGAAATGCAGTGTCGCTTCTTTGATGTTGTATGGCATTTTTACCCGACTGCCGAAAAGGTTATGTTTTTCGAGCGTATAAATAATAAATAACTTGGGACAACTCACACACGGCCATCTGATCCCAAGCTAAGCAGAGCTTGTGTTATGGTAACCAGACCACTGATAAACTAATTTATATATTTTTAAATACATACATACTATAGACAATATGTAAGCATGGCTTATTCTTTAACACGCTCTACAGCCTATAAGGTTTATCGGAATTAGATTTATGAGGGGTCATTGAATTTGTATCAGTTGTAGCAACATAAGATATATTAATTAAAAAAAAAACAATTCTATTAAACAGAAACAAAGCCACCGACTCCAGAAATTGCGGTTGATTTTTTTTTAATGGGTACTTTCACTTTTTCTACACTAATCTAACAGAGAGGCTGTTTATATTTTTGTTAATTATTGATCTAACTAATTCCAACTAATAAAATGCCATACCATTTTTGAGTTATAATCACATGCGTAGATAAAGCTGCGGGCAAGAGCTAAAAATGGACAAAACTATTAAAGGGTATTTCAATACCTGTTCTGTGTAAGTAACCCCCAAAATACCTCTTCTAATCTCTCTCAAGGCAGTTATTTAATAGGCTAAGTTAAACTCTTCTGTGCACTGTACATTCAGCGGTATCCCAACTATGCCTACCGGTCAAAATTAGCACAAGCCTAACAATCCTGACTAAAATTTGACGGGTCAGTTGGTCTAGTGGTTAGTGACCCTGACTGCTAAGCCGGAGGTCGTGGGTTCGATTCCCACCCAGGACAAACTTTGTGTGATGAGCATGATTGTTTGTTTTGTGTCTGGGTGTAATTTATCTATAATATGTATGTATTAAGAAAGTATATAAGTATGTATATCAGTTGTCTGGTTACCATAACACAAGCTCTGCTTAGCTTGGGGTGTGAGTTGTCCTAAGATATTTATTTATTTATTTAATCGTTAAGACACTTCCTTAATAACTTTTGTTTTTTTTTTTGTTTGGTTATTAAAAAACTCATGTTTTGATTTTATTAGTGGACACGGCTTTTAGCTTGTATGCCCTTCGTCTACTTATAGCGAAATAGTGACCCGCTCCAGATTCGCACAGGTGTTATAAATCTTAGAAAATCCCGGCTTTTCTCTATTACTAGCTTCTGCCCGCGCCTTCGCTCGCGTTAGAAAGAGACAAAAAGTAGCCTATGTTACTCTCCATCCCTTCAACTATCTCCACTTAAAAAATCACGTCAATCCGTCGCTCCGTTTTGCCGTGAAAGAAAGACAAACAGACAGACAGATAGACAGACAGACAGAGAGACAGACAGACACACTTTTCCATTTATAATATTAGTATGGATAATACGTAGGTAGCTAAACCTTCTCCTTGAATCACTCCATCTATTAAATCCGTTGCTTAGTTTTAAATATCTAAGCATACCCAAGGACAGACAGCTCAAGGCGATTTTGCATACTATTTAGTCATCGTAGCAACCATAGTTGTATCTATGGAAGCAGTTCCAAGTTCAAAAAATAGGGTTTTATTCTACCCTCCGAAGCCCACTCCTTTGTCAGTATTACGGAACAAGGTTCGTTAATTAACCAAGCTATCAATCCGATGAACAAAGCTGTTTTAATTGTACAACTGAGTTAGGCTCGATTTCCTCAATCAAGGATGTCATCGCATTTGTTTAAAAGAATTTAACAAATTAAATACAAACTTATTTTGTATAATTCTGTCTGTATGTTTGTCTGATACGCTTTCACGCCTTAACTACTGAACTGATTAAAATGAAATTTGGTGCAGAGATATTCAGGCAAAAGCTAGTCTTTATTTCTACAGACACAGGCTCTTTATTGATTATTAATAGTCTATCAAATTAATAAAGCAGTAAACATAACCCTCTGTTCAGTAGTTTTATGTTGTAAAGATGTAGTACGTTAGAGTATTCGGCCAATAATCTATTACACGACAAAACCAGGAATTAAACTTTGTTTAAAAATGGATGGGCAAAGAGCAGAAAACACTAGTATCTATATTGTAAATACATAACAATTTAATCTTCCTTGGCAAATTTCAAAATCTGCTAAATAAACTGACAGCAACAATACTATTAATAATAGTCAGTAGTGAAAAAGAATTGGGTGTATTTATTTTATTTATTACAATTATTTAAAATGCCATTTATATTGAGTTTGGATGTTTATTAATTAATTTTAATAAACTCTCATACAATACAAATGATTTAAAACCGGAAACCCATGTTTCAACATTATTCCCGCTGACAACCCTAAAAGCGATCACCATTATAAATCGACCTCATTGTTGCCACAATTTTATTCAAAATTCGAACACAATAATGACGTCGATAAAGGGTTCGTCTCGCTCCAAAAAATAAGGTAACAGATTGAATAAATCGTCGACTTTCTGCAAGATCTCATTAAATGACATACACAAAACTTTGATAAACATTTTATTACGTACATATGATTTAATTGTGTATTTTACAAAATCAATACCTATAAAACTAAAACATTAGATTTTATAGGACATCCAATGGTATCGAAAATGATTTAAAGTTTACCAAAGTTTTGTTGTTAAGTACTGTAGAGGCCAGAGGGACCTCTACTGTACCGGGACAACTATATTACTTTCTTAGTTTAAATATATTTCATCTCATCACAAATAATGAATGTAAAAAGGTTTTACTAAGACTCCATCAGCCAGTGTTTCTACAGTACACACATCAAAAGTGTCTAGGGATATTTCAATTAAACCTAAACAACTAAAATTCTATTAACTTTTTGTTAAGACACCTACACATTAAAATAAACCTTGTGTAATAGCCTATCTAATCTGATAATAAACATTTAGATAAAGTTAAATTAAAAAAAACTTAGAAGAAGAGGAAAAACTCAGACAAAATTTCAATCTTAACTTTATTTAATGTAAACCAAAAAAAAACTATTTTTTTTACAAAAATTGTTGAAAACATAGTATTAATAATCCGTGAATCCACCTAAGACTCTCCTGACACATCTGCAGCGGTTCTGCATACTCAAAACAAGGTGTCAATATCCTGTTGTGGAATACTGTCCAAAGTCCTTTTGAGATGCAAGAAAAGCTGGTTTTCATCCTCAATATCTTTAGGGAAATTCCTAAGAGCTCTTCTCAGAAGCATATCACAGGCATGCTCAATAGGATTTAAGTCAGGGGATTGTGCAGGCCAGTCTTAAGCTTAGATATCATGCTGTTGTAACCAACTTGTGACGATACGCGCCGTATGGGGACTGGCATTGTCGTGCATTAGCTGGAAATTTTGTTCCATTTGTTGTCTGAGAATGGTTCCAGTTTTCGTGTGCAATAGCCCATTGTAATCTTCTTCCTCGTTTAGCTCTCCTTAGTGCTGATACCCAAAATGGCCTACGAGCACGTAGATTGACTTCATGCAGTCGCCTTCTCAAAGTTTGACCGCTTACCAGCAAACCATACTCTCTCTGTAGCCTTTGAACCAATTGCATCGCCGCTGCATTTAGTTGACTTCGTGCAGCATTTACTATGAATCGGTCCTGTACATGTGTTGTAATGCGTTGAGGTCCTCGGTGCCGTTCCACCACTTCCTCCGTGACACGATAACATGACCAAAGCCTGGATATAACGCTCTGACTGGTCTTCATGGCTTCAGAAACGGCAATTATGGGACAGTATTCCACAACAGGACATTGACACCCTTGTTTTGAGTATGCAGAACCGCTGCAGATGTGTCAGGAGAGTCTTAAGTGGATCCACGGAATATTAATTTTGAGTTTTCAAGAATTTTTATAAAAAAAATTGTTGTTTTGTTTAAGTTTTGATGTTTCAAAAATAAAGTTAAGATTGAAATTTTGTTTGAGTTTTTCCTCTTCTTCTAAGTTTTTTTTAAAATTTAACTTTATCTAAAAGTTTATTATCAGATTAAATAGTCTATTAAACAAGGTTTATTTTAATGTGTACCTGTTTTAACAAAAAGTTAATAGAATTTTAGTTATTTAGGTTTAATTAAAATATCCCTAGACACTTTTGATGTGTGTATATAGATAGATTTGTAAGGTTCATCTCCAAAAGTAAAACCATAAGAAAGATTACTCTCACACCCGACCACTTGGTACCAGGATCTCATAAAAGTCGAGCGCCCACGAACAGCATTAAACTAACGTTATCACATTAACGCGTCACCTCCCTAACATCGTTATTGGCCGAGCAATCAACTGCCTCGGTTACTCCATATAGTTGGTAAATCAGTAACGTCCTTTTGGGGATTTTTTCTACGGGTAAAATTATTGTACGGGTTTTAGAACGATAACTTCGTGATTAATAAGTTTAAGCGGGTTATTTCAAATGGTTGGTTACCGTTACGTAGTTATGGTTCAAAATTACTGTTATGTATTTTAATTTATCAAACATAAAACACATCGCATGAAAAACCGTCTGTAAAAAGTAATTCCGATGTCGACTCAGTTTTCCGAAATCAATCTTAAAAAACGGCCCAAGAGCGTGTCGGGCCACGCTCAATGTAGGGTTCCGTAGGTTCCCGTCCGTCACAATAAGTGACGCACTTATAAGTTTAAAAGAAGGCTATTTGTTACGTTGACATACTAAGTACGCAGAAATTATTTTGTACAACCTTTTTGTCTTTTTTGTACAAAAACTTTTCTTTCTATCAAGTTCAAAATAATTTTCCTAGAAAATACTTATAAAGTTCTACTTTCCAGATTTTTTTCATACTTTTTAAACCTACGGGTCAAAACTTAGAGGGGGGGACGCTTTAATTTTTCCTTTTGGAGCGATTATTTCCGATATTATTGACATTATCAAAAAATGATTTTAGTAAACCCCTTTTCATTTTTAAATACCTATCCAACAATATATCACACGTCGGGTTGAAATTAAAAAAAAATCACTTCCCTCTTTACATATAGGGGGGCTACCCTAATAAAACATTTTTTTGTTTTTTTATTTTACCACTTTGTCGGCGTGGTTGATATACATATTGGTACCAAATTTCAGCTTTCTAGTGCTAACGGTCACAGAGATTAAGCGAGGACGGACGGACAGACAGACAGACATGGCGAAACTATAAGGGTTGTAACATTACAATATGTTACATGTCATAGTAACATTTATTTTTTATTAACAACCTAGTTACATTGTTAAATTTAATTCATTTTATAAAACAACAAGAAAACGAACCAAAATTGCGGATAGCTGCATTTGTCAACACGCTCGTATTAAATCAGCAACATCCTAGGTACCCAGAAATCCGGTTCTATTGTTCGCGGCGCAAGCACACGGAGTAGTGTATGTCCTATCCCCCCTCACAACCACGCCGCGGATCACATAGCGATTTCGACGGTCGAGGCGAACACACGTCACCTTTCTGTAGAACGATCTCTGCTACGCAAATACGCGATATCATTCTCAATAATAATAGGTATTATATTAACATCTACGACGTCCCTATCGTTCCCTCGACGATTATTACATAGATTGTGTGAGTGAATTGACCCCGGATTGGGTAAGTGATGCACAACTTTTAAATAGCAAGTAGCTTAGTACATTGTAATGGTTTTTTCCCTCAGCTTGTTGTAATAGTTTCTCATCTATCACATTGTTATTGACATTTATAACGCTCATTCATTAGTGATAATATTAAGTGGTATTTTTTATCACGCATTATATCATTTCATGGTATTCATTTTAACCGACCTTCAATTTTATATTATAATTTTCTATCATACATTTTAGCTGTATAATTCCAATATTTCATTAGCTTATCGAAAATTATTGTGATCTCCGATTCTGATAGTGAATATCCACGGCAACACAGCTTCATTATTAGTACTTCCTTGTTCACCGTTGCCGTGGGTGCTCACCATCGGCAACCAGTGTGTAATGCTTTCGCTCGTTGCGCATTACAGGGTTTCAAGTTCACCGTAGAACATCTTGCGGCGGTCATCTGCGAGCACCACTGTCGACCCTGAACCTGGTGCCTTCCGTCTGCCACGCACCTTCATCGGCTGTCTGTGTGTCAGGGGAGTACTGGGCCAGTGGTGAACGAATTATATAGCTGTACAGGCCGACCCACCTGTTTAAACCCCTACCGACTGACTCTGAGTCGTATTGGTTATTTTTATAATATTAAATGTCCGTATTTATTAGTTCTTCTTTTCTTATTTCTACATTTTTCCCATACTCATAGTAGATAGACGGTAGACTCATTAAGTAACGGGACAGGGTTCCTAGTTGACTACGGAACCCTAAAAAAATCTCTAAGAAAGAAGTATTTTTATCAATGATTTCCCAAGCATTCCTAAGTTAATTAACAGAATGACAATTACTTCTCAAAGTTGAAACAACCTTTCCTCTTTAAATAAAAAGAGAGTATTCCCAAAGAACTCAAAACATCCCATATTTTACTTTGCCAAAAACTCCTTGCAAAGAACTATGGATTAAGATCTCTTTGACAACACACCCCTTTACTTACAAATCCCTTTGAACATAGAACTTCGGAGCACGTATTGACAAAATTATTTTTAAGTTTATTTCTAACGTGGCGTTGTTCGCTCATGCATGGTACACACGTACGGCTTATTATCCAGAAGGCTGGTAGAATTAGCTATTGGAGGGGAAAGATAAAGATAAAATGATTTTACGTAAACGTGGTGCTCTGATGAGCTTGGCCTACAATTATGTCTTTCGGTGATTTTGCTGAATTTAATGGTACCGTAATTAACAGTAATCGGATTATTGCAACTGGTTATGGTAAATATATCTCTTAGCAAATCAAAATGGAATGAGTTTCATTATGACCTATCATTCCACAGTTCACTTAAAGATTTTGAACTCGGCTTCCAGGCTGGTATTTTTATCTGGTTTAGTTGTCGTAAATTAAGGTGTTGTGAGCTATTATCCCGCTGTTTATCTCAAGTTTACCTCACCTATTACGGAAGGAAAATTCGGACATGGCATGTAATTATCCGGGTAAGTTAATCGTTAATTTTATAGACTGTGTAATTATTTTACATCAAAAGTTAGCGTAATCGACATTAACATTCCGTAAATATATCTCGCGGTGAATTAGAATGTTTCCTAAAGATAGTGTTTTTTTACATAATAACACTGAAGTTTTATACTACTTTCTTGTGTTCAAGTTTCAAACTGTCAGTTTGGCGATTATCACGCTGCGTGAATGCGTGTTTTAATGTTTCTTGTATGTCCGTTTATGTAGAAAACACGCACAGTCCAACACACAAAGATGCATCCACACGCGTTCATGCAGAGAAACATGTACACACGTGAGGGCGAGGCGAGACAGGCTACTCCGTGCGCTAGGTTACAGTAGGCAGCGAGAAATCAAAGATTGCTGGAAGTATTTTGATGAGCGATGTAGCCATACACGTGAGCATCCTTGATGTACACACATTGTGGTGCATAAATGTATTGTTTTCAATCACTCATATGTTGCAACTCTCAGTGCAGCCTAGTGTAGCCTAGGCCTTAGTGCATTAAAAACCCGCACGATGATGCAGATCTGCACTCGCCTTTAACGAACACGTACGTAGATAATTCAGACATGACAGTATTACGTGTGTGTAGCTGATAGACAAATTGTGTGCTCATAACAAACAACGAGCCGCAGTGTGCAGTATCTGTTGATGAGCTAGTTAATAACCGAGCTAGTTGGTTTGTCGCCTCAAGCGCAAATCAGAATGACAGAATACCCCAGTTCATTGTGTAGTCCTTGTGCTCGTTACATATTGCTCGTTGTGATTTGGAATTTATGAATAATGACTTGGAGTTTGTAAGTTAGTATTGTGATACCCTCGAGTCTCAATCAGCACGAAAAAATATACTGACACTAATATTCTCTCTCTGGTCGTATCGATTTACCATCCCAAGTCACAACAAACTATAAGAAGGAGGCAACCAACTGTGTTTTCGTATACATTGGTATGCTTTATTTTATAATTGTGAGCTTGGCCAGTGATTGGACACCGTGACTCTTTAGTCTTTGATTGGGAGGATATTTAGATTTGGAGGATGATTTTTATTTGCTGTTTCGAATTTTTCCCTGTTATTTAAATAATTATAGATAACAATTCTAACAATTTTACCTACCCTTATTTTTTTTCTGTAAACACATAATAACTTTGACGATATTTACAAGCAATACTTATTGTCATCACTCTATGAACGCCAAGTGATCAAAAATTTTTCATGGACGCAGTTATGACGTACCTGTACTTGTGACATGTTATCATCTTTGTCTTACGACTGGCAATATACTCGCGATCTTGTGTGCAGTCAATTCAAAAAAAGGTAAAACAACATTAGGTATTCATTTTATTTATTTTAAATATCACGGATACCACCAATATAAGCTATAAAATATTTAATACACGTGTCGTAGTGAAATTACAGGCAGAATCATCCATAAAGCGTCAGTAATTGGCTATAATCTACAACCGGCATATTACTAATGGGGAAATATGGCCGTTACTGCATGGTAAATTAATGTTTCACTGTGTGTGGTCTCGTTATATAGATGTAACATCCTTTGATCCATTACGGAATCAGAAATGCTTATGTGTTTGTAATAATTACAGTGAATACGTGCCCATGGTCGTCGATAGTTTGAGTTTTCTTAAATATCAAAAGATGTATTCGTTAAAGAACTTGATTAAAAAAAAAAAGACGGGTTGCACTCCGGGAGTGCCGGCAGAAGTGAAAACTTGATTATAGCTGTCTACTATCCATCCGTCCTACGCTTTTTCGATCAGGTCACGTGTCCTGACGCGAGTTTAAGATTTTATACCCATTACAGAAAAAGTGCTCAACGCCGCTAAAGAAGTTTTCACTTCAAAAACAAATTATTTATTATGACGGCCCCGAATACTTAACTAATTGCTGACTGTACATCAAGACCAAACAACATTATTAGCCGTCTATTATAATTGTATTATTTTTATACAGATGATTTATACAGATTTTTATACTTTTTATACAGAGAAAGCACGAGCAATGAATAATACGCTTGCTTTAGGCGGGTTTGCCATTTTAGACTTATTTGTTACTTATTTCTAGTTTCCCCACGATGGTTTTCCTTCACTGATCTCAGCGATATCCAATATAGAGATGGAATGTACAAATAGGTACGTACACATTCACTGAAAAGTCAAATTTGCGGTTGCCCGTTTTCTGCCATGAAACCAAAAAAAGGATTATCGCGGTATATAATATTATTATGTCATTCTGATAATCTTTATGCGCGTCGATTTTAGCCAACCCA
This sequence comes from Athetis lepigone, assembly GCA_033675125.1. Lineage (NCBI taxonomy): Eukaryota > Metazoa > Arthropoda > Insecta > Lepidoptera > Noctuidae > Athetis > Athetis lepigone. The sequence goes on along the minus strand of CM066229.1, from coordinate 16,102,759 downwards.
TGTCTATGAATATTTAATAACCAATTTTAGTCGATGCGATCTATTTTACTTGAGTGGATCTCATTTTCCGATACATTAACGACGATATTACTAAAATCAACTGTCAGGGTCTTATGAAAATAATATTTTCTTATAATTAATCTGCCTTTTCATTGCCGCTTCGCTTATTTTGCGAAGATGGATAATGGGTTTCCGTTGTTAACGATAATTACTGGGAAGTGAGTTTGTGAAATAATTGTTTAATTATTTGTGATCGCGGTTGATGCGAAAGCAATTTAGAGTAATTTACAGACAATTTTCTTGCTAAACAAAGCGGTATTTATTAGTTGTTTAGGTTGACAACTGGTTAACAGGATTTTGCGATTTACGGAGTTTGACTAACATTGCTTTAAGGCATAATATAATATTAACTCGGGTATTAACGCGAATAATATTTATTTAAATACCTTGGAAGGCTTGACGTTTCGACTTGGTTGCACAGGTCGTGGTCGCAAGCAGACTGAGGATGTGATGTCACAGCTCCCTGCATTCGGGCGATGAATCTTCATCTACCCGCATATTTTTATTTTCCACCATACTAGGCCGTCTACACACTACGCTGACCGTATCCACAGATGAGTTAACCGACTTTGCAAAAAAGCGAGGTTGTGTTATACGAATCACTGGATTCCACGCCGATGACAATTTAAAGCCGTCCTCCCGATTGAAATTGTTTGGATATTTCTTTATTTCAACCGCTTCACGCACAAGTCTTGTATAATAGTGGCGATCAGTGGAGAGAATTTGCGGTCGGTGGAATTCGATCCAGTGATTAGTACCAGCCTGGAGCAGGTGTTCTGCTATCGCTGATTTGTTGCTCTGTCGGTTCTTGACTGCGACGATATGTTCCGAGTTAATATTATATTATGTTATAATGAAACGCGAAAGTTTAAAAGTTAGTATTACTTTAAGGCGTTTGTGGTGCGCGTATCAACATTTTTACTGCCATCAGTGTTGGATGAAAGCTTTTGGCCACGGAAAATGGTGTTCCAAAGCTTCGGCGGACAAGTGCTGCCGGAAAGATTTAGTGCAAGTTTGTGAAGTGTTACTAACATAGTTTTAAAGTTACTTAAAATTTATTTAACTGTTACATACAGTTAATATAAATAAATTAGGTTACGTTAGGTGAAGGTATTTTTATATGGGAATTTGCAGCCTAAAATAAATGTTTACATTCAATTATTCATGTGACATGTATGTTATTATACAGGGTGTATCGGAGAAGGGCATAAAGACGGCTTTCGTAAAAAGGTTAGATTTGATACTTTGATGAGGAAGTGATAATTCTTTACATATTAACTTTATAAAAAAACGTTGCATGTATTGATGTATTCATGTGCGCATGTTTGTTACTCTATCACCGCAAAAAGGACTGAAAGGATTTTGATTAAATTTACAGTAGTATATCTTATACATCAGAATAATTTATAGGCAACATAACATCACGATATGACCCACGGGAGCGGGACAGTAACCAAAAACCTAACATAACGCGGGTAAAACCGAGAAGGACAGCTAGTCCTCTATAATTCTTTAAGTCTTCTACAACATTCGCAGCCGTACAAATCAAATTTACAAGAAAATACGATGTCATATAAAATAAATACTAAAAAGATTCCAAAATCTATTCACCATATATGCAACAGTACCAAACATCACAGTATCAATATTCTCTTTATTATATATCACACTTTACTATATACCAAACAACGCCAAAGAAGAGATACGATGTAATATTCCTACCACCATACAGTATATAAGTTATTTTTCGTTAGGGTCGGAACATGAATATAATTTAGGACTCACGAATCATTGGTTTAGGTATTCGCAATCTCCGCTTTGGGCTAGAAGAGATTATGTAAACGAATTATGTACAATATGTTTCAAAGACCGGGTCACGTAAGGATATTAGAATTTGGATTGAAAAACTTATATTGTGAAGTGGTTTTTAGGTTTTACCAAAATTGGGCGCTGCTTTTGTCATGTAAAAAAACAATAATTACATATTCATTAAACTTAAACTTAGCTTAGAGTCGCTACTCGTGAAAATTACAAAACTAAAGATAATTTTTATTATTAATTATAATTATTAACTAGCCCGTACTGTCCCACTGCTGGGCAAAGGCCTCCCTCCATTCCTTCTATCTGTCGCGACTTTGCGCTACGTCTTGCCTTTCCTCAAGGAAGCCGACCAAGTCGTCCCGCCATCTCTTTCTTGGTCTGCCGCGTCTCCGTCTCGCCATTTCGGGGCACCAGTCTTGCGCCCATTTATCGTTAGGCATGCGGCAGACGTGTCCAGCCCAGTCCCATTTTAGTTAGGCAGTTTTATAAACATTAAAAATAATCTTTAGTTTTCATATATTCAAAACACAAAATTTTCAACCGATTTAAAAAAGAAGGAGATTATTTAATTCTGTATTCTGCAAAAATGATTTCAAATAGCGCCATATTCAACTTACAGTCATTTTCTGGTATTCGTCATTGAATTCACGTAGGATTTCATCTGTGCCGGAATGGTACGGGATACGGTCAGTCAGGCATTTACGGCATAAATGTCACTTATTACACCCGTTTGTATGCAAAGGGTGTAAGGGCCTTAAATTAAGGGCATTTTGGTATCATTAATATTTATCGACATATGGGATCTTGTCTACATTATTAGTGTCAATATAGTATACGCAAATAGGCATAATCGTTCATGTCTATAAAGTAAATAGAAAATATTCACTTTACGCGAATGCATCCGCAGAGATAGGCAAAGATGGCAGACCCATTGACGCGAGAAGAAGGTAATTACCGTCGAGGACTACCGCGACTGGTGTACTTATTCCATTCGTGAAGCAATCATGACCAGAGTTACTATGAGTTGGGAAACGCCTTCAACGAAGGCCGAAGATTATTTAGTAGAGACATAAAAAACACAGCAGGTGTGTTTTAGTTTACGGTCACCCAAGGTATGACAGTGATACGGTCGAAAAAGGCTAACAATAAGAAGAACGTAATGATTAGGGATCACGCAGAACAGAAAATGGTTATTTACGTCAAGACTTATCACAAATCATTAAATGATTCGTACTGGACAATCTGAATAAACAAAACAAATGAAAAATAAAATACAGAGTTAACAGAAAGTTCATATTAGAGAGGCCTTCATCCAAACGTATGCATACTGACCCTTGCTGACCCTATGAAATAAAATAGGGTTGTATCCTATTCAAATGCGACCTTCATCATCGTTATATTGAGATGTTTTGGCACAGATGTCACGAACCCTTGAGTACGGAAACTAAGCTACGTTGAGATTTGCCTACAGGGTTAATTGGTCAGTCGATCTATTAGTAGCAGTTTAAAATTCAAAGAAAGAGGAATAGCATAGTTATAGTGTATTTTGCTTGCGTCACAATACAGTTGCTATTTTATTGGAACAAAGCTAACTGAAATGGGGAAAGGTTAACAGAATACAGATGTCCACCTCAAGTTCACTTCATCTGAATTCGTGGGAGTATTTAATAAAATAGCACGAAGATCAAGTATAAAACCTTCTTATACATGTGTGTGACAAAAGGCCAACAATCCCTTTTAAGATGGGCATCCTAAACCGCTAAATTAGTTCCCAAAATAAGTTGGTCTCAGCAGATGCTCTATCATGTTTGGCGGGCCTGTTGGTCTAGTGGTTAGTAACCCTGACTGCTAAGCCGGAGGTCGTGGGTTCGATTCCCACCCAGGACAAACTTTGTGTGATGAGCATGATAGTTTGTTCTGTGTCTGGGTGTAATTTATCTATAATATGTATGTATTTATAAAGTATATAAGTATGTATATCAGTTGTCTGGTTACCATAACACAAGCTCTGCTTAGCTTGGGATCAGATGACCGTGTGTAAGCTGTTCTAAGATAAGATTTAAGATATTAGATGTCCAGGGAGTCTGTGCAGTTCTGTTTTTTGCGCCAGAAATTGTTGATTTTTGTTATCCAAATATTCTTCATGCTTTTATGCCATAGAACAGTATATCCTGAGTGAAGTTGCGAATAAAAGTCGCATTTTTATTCCAGTAAAACATTGATGTGCAAAGTGCCGTCAGTAGCGACTGTATATATAGTAGTTGTTCATACAAACCAATATACTTTGATCCTTTCAAACACATACGTAACCAATAAAATATCTATGAGTCGATCGGTACGGTGGTGGGCAGAATATATCAATATTTATTGGAATTAACATAGTGTGAGTCAGGCAGAAAATTAACTTTGCTAGCGACAAACACTTTTTTTTTAACTTATACTGTTCCATTGGTGGGCAAAGGTCTCTTGCCAATCTTGGATTAAAGACTGTAAGTCGTCCCAAAAACTTAACTTCTTCATAACGTTAAGAAAGAAGATTTTTTTAGGAATTCTAATCGAATAAATAATATGTAGGTTTACGTTAATGTGTTTTGGCACCTCCTGAGTCTATCGCAGTTAAAAGGAGTTAAGGTTTAATGTCCAGGTAAAAAATCTATAGAACTGTTATTAGAATGTTAAAGTTAAAACAAGACTTAGTTATTTTTAACTTTAACAGATTTCCTTAAAAATAAAACGATTTTGTCAAAGAGTCCAAACATAAGTAGAAATAATAAGCTACTTGTCAAATAATATACATTTTAGCCTTAAAATCCAAAATTCATACTCACTTTTCACTCCTTATATAGATTTAAATTGACTTAAACAATCAATAGTGTTGGCAAAAAATATTTTCAAAGAGTAAAATTAGATTATTTGTGTTAAGGAAGCTGAAGTCAACTGAATTGGGGAAATATTTATTGATTTTAATCAATAAATAGTTTCCCAATGCACTATAAAGTGGCGTCACTGTTCAATATGTTTGTACTAAATCAGTAGGGAAATCTCTTTTTGATAGCTCATAAAATGTTTAGTTGAGAAATAGCGGTAAGCTATCAATTGGCTATTCGACACGAAATAGGTCACCTCAATAACACTTTACCTAATTTCACAAAGAAGGTATTTTTTTTAAAAAGAAAGATAAATGATTTTATGGACCTCATACCTGTGCGAGACCAAAGGCTCATGTCTCAACATATTATGCTGCGATATTTATAACAATAAATATCGCAGCGCTGGTATTCTGCTAGGTATAATGTCGCGGTCACACTCACAGGGGTTAAACTATACAACTATGGAAACAAAATCCATACTAATATTATAAATGGGAAAGTGTGTCTGTCTGTCTGTCTGTCTGTATGTTTGTTTTTCTTTCACAGCAAAACGGAGCGACGAATTGACGTGATTTTTTAAGTGCACATAACATAGGCTTTTTTTGTCTCTTTCTGACGCGAGCGAAGCCGCTGGCAAAAGCTAGTAAATAGTAATAATGAAAACACAAAAAAAACATGAGTATACGTTGATTAAATTAATCAACAATATGAAAATAAAAAAATTGATAATGTAGACGAGTTCCAACTTTTGTGAGTAGTTTTTTTTTTATTCCATCTTTTTCTTCAAAACATCTTTTTGGACTTAACCTCTCTAGTTATAAGACGGCAGTCTGCCATCTTTTAAATTGAACTGTCATCTTACTATTCTGGAACTATTTGTAAGTACTGAGCTCTTTTCTACGGCTTTGCTTGCCCATATTCTTGATAGATTTAGGGCGGAAATGTAAAGACCGATAGGATTCCAATAAATATAATTTAGCCAGAGCACATGTATATTGCAGAAGAAAAATCAATAATGAATGTGTCAACTTCAAATAACACTGACACACCATCATGACAAAGAGTTTATATTTCTAATACTACCCCTTAAACCAAAGTCATGATGCTAAATAGTAGTAGTTACTTAACAGAACAATTTATTAACCTAATGATGTCTACAAAACTTTAACACAATATCACAAAGAATTAGAAAAAATAAACGTATAACCAAAACCTTACAAAATATGAAAACACAATCCTTTTACAAATTGATCATGTTTCTCTTTAGTCAAAGGTTTTGTCAACAGATCTGCAATCATTAAATCTGTTGGTAAATACATAACATTAACAAAGTTTTTCATTATATTTTCTCTAATAAAGTGATGCCTGACATCAATATGCTTAGTTCTGTTATGATACATACAATTCGTAGTTAATTTTTGAGCAGACTGATTATCATTAAACATTGTTACTTGACAATGAATACTTAACAATTCATTAAGAAAACTTCTTACAAAAAGAGCTTCTTTACAAGCATCAGAAAGTGCCATGTATTCAGCCTCTGTGCTGGAGAGAGCAACAGTTTTTTGCTTACGACTCTCCCAAGTAATCAATGAATTACCAAACTTAAAAATAAAACCGGTGAAAGACTTACGATCAAGTTCGTTTCCACCCCAGTCAGCATCTACATGAGCAGTTACATCCACTCCGCTCTTCTGAAAAACTAATCCATAGTTTACAGTACCTTTTAGATAGCGAAGAACCCGTTTCAAAGCTTTCCAATGTACTTCTGTGTGACACTCGTTGAATTGACTGAGCACACTCACAGCATGAGCAATATCTGGTCGGGTACACACTGCTATGTACATGAGACAACCAAGTAAATTCCTGTAAAGAGAATTATCGGTTTTAGTATCACCTTTTGGTAATTTGATTCCTTTTTCTAATGGAGTTTTTGCAGGTTTGCAATCTGCCATGTTAAATTTCTCCAATACCCTTTTAATGTATCCTGTTTGATCGAGAGTAACTTTGTTCTGAGTTTTATTCACTCTCATTCCGAGGATCTGGTGTGCAGCCCAAAATCCTTCATTTCAAACGTGTCCATAAGTTCACGTTTAACCTTTTCTTTCAAAGCTGAATTGCTTGAAAACAATAAAATGTCATCGACATATAGAGCAATTATTATTAAATCACTCTTAGTTTTCATGTAAAAAACACATGGTTCCGAAGTCATCCTTTTGAAGTGCATTTTCTGTAATAATACTTCGTTTATTCTCTCGTACCACATTTTAGAAGCTTGCTTTAGACCATAAATAGCTTTATTTAATTTGTACACAAAATGTTTTTTATCTTTTACTATGAAACCTTCTGGTTGTTCCATATAAACATTTTCATTCAAGTTGCCATTCAAAAAGGCAGTCTTGACGTCAAGATGATCGATGTCCAAATTAAATTCAGCAGCTATAGCAAGGAGTGTTCTAATAGTTGAGTGTCTTACCACCGGAGAGAATGTTTCTTCATAATCGACTCCATACTTTTGTGAGTAACCTTTTGCCACCAGCCGCGCTTTGTACTTCAAAAGTTCTGAGAGCTCTCTTCTTTTTAAAAATCCATTTGCACTTTATTGGTTTCTGACTCTTTGGTCTCTCTACTAAAGTCCAACATTTGTTGTCTATAAAAGATTTATACTCATCTTTCATAGCTTCTGTCCACTGAGCTGCATCCGTACCAGCCATAGCTTCTTGCACCGTTCCTGGTTCGTCATCGTCGTTGCATAGTTTATTAACCAACAGAGATACAGCTTCGTCGAAATCTTCATATACTGATGAATCCGATGTCATCTCATCCAGTGTAGAGCTACCTGGAACGTATGTGGGATCCGCAGAGAAACTTGATTCTAAAGTGGTGTCAATCTCACTATCTGAATCATGCACTGTAATTGTGCTCGACCGCGTTTTTCTTTGGTCATCAGAAAATTCTGGTGTTACAGTGGATGGTTCAGACTGGCTCGGCTCAGCTTGTTGTGAGTACTGGCCATCATGAACAACATTCACAGGTTTCCTCGAAGTATCATTTTGAGGAAAATCAATCAACACATAGTCAAAATTATCATCATGCGACCTATTATTGAGAAACTTATTCTCCAAGAAAAACACATCTCTTGCCTTGACACACTTAAACGATTTTTCAGGATCCAACAGACGATAACCTTTTGTACTTTCGCAGTACCCAACAAAAATATGCTGCTTGGACTTCGAATCCAATTTGTTTCTATTCGGTGTAACAGCATAGGCAATGCAGCCAAAAGTACGTAAATGACTAACATCTACCTTTTTGTTCGTCCATTTTTCCTCAGGTACTAGTCCAATAAGTGCCTTAGTTGGTGTCCGATTTTTGAGATACACTGCAGTATTTACCGCCTCTGCCCAGAATTTTTTTGTCCAGACCAGCATCCCTTAACATGCACCTAGCTTTCTCGACAATTGTTCGGTTCGCTCTTTCCGCCACACCGTTTTGTTGCGGAGAATACGGGACCGTTGTGTGATGTTTGATTCCGTTCTCTTTCAGGTAAGCCTGTAATTTAGAGTTAACAAATTCACCACCATTGTCACTACGTAGAATTTTAATTTTGTGGTTAGTTTCATTTTCCACTAAAACTTTAAAATTCTTAAAATGCTCAAAAACCTCGTTTTTGTTACGCAAAAAATAAACAAATGTCTTCCTACTCAAATCGTCGATGAATAACAAAAAATATCTTGCGCCACCAATAGACTGAACTGGCATTGGTCCACACAAGTCAGTATGTACCAATCCTAGTAACTGTGTCGCTCGTGTATATGACCTCTTAGGAAAGGGAGCACGAGTTTGTTTCCCTTCAATACACGCAACACAAGGATTAAAAATATTTGAATTATATTTAATACCTGTGACCATACCTTTATTCATCAGTGCCATACTCCTGGAGTTTAAGTGACCAAGTCGACGATGCCACAACTCCTGCAACTCCTCTTTCACTGTACCTTTAACTGAGCTCGACGAAGAAATCATCACAGTCTCTTCACTAGACTGCTTTTCTTTGATAACTGTACTGGAAGAAGCAAAAATAGTATTGCCGCTCCCCCCACACAAAGGCTGATCAATGGCATCTAGTTGATATATACCATTCCTAAGAGTGGCAGTTGCCAAAACGTTGTCCTCATTAGATACAATACATTTCTGTTTATAAAAAGTTACTTTATAACCTTTCTTCACTAAACAACTAACAGAAAGCAAATTTGCCGAAAGATTTGGCACATAATAAACATCTTTGATTTTTCTTACACAGTCCTGCAGTTTGACATACACATTACCTTTTCCAGCTGTTGACAATTTATCACCGTTAGCAACACTCACTTGTGACGAACTTACAACATTAAAATCACGAAATAGTTCCCGATTGTTGCACATGTGATTTGACGCGCCGCTATCCACGTACCATACGCCACTCTGGAATCTGACGGAGAGTGCCGTTAGAAGAGCCTCGGATTTAGATTGCTTATCCTTATCAGACTTCTTGTCCGGCTTCTTATTATTTCTCCAGCAGTCCTTGCTTAAATGTCCAGTCTTCTTGCATTTATAGCACTTCGGTGCTTTTCTGGTTGCAAACGCCATGGTATCATCTGATTTATTCCTGCGGTCGTATTCTTGCAATAACTTGCCTTTGACAATGTCACTTGACAACTTTAAATTCGAATTCTCCAGTGCCATAATAAGCGGATCATAATTACTTGGTAACCCGCTGAGCATAATGACAGCCAAGAATTCATCATCCAGAGATGAATTGATATCCAGCAGTTGTTGTGACAGTTCCTGCAGCTTGCCAAGGTAACTTTCCATGCTATCATGCTCTGTCAGTTTGGTGCTAAACAGCGCTCTCAACAAACTTAATCGTCGGCATAGCCCTTTGTCCTCATAGGCTCTGCTCAAGTTGTTCCACGCCTCACTTGCATCCTTCGCGTTCCTGACATGAGGGAATGCACTCGAATGTACCGACAGACATATCCATGCAAGTGCCTTCTGCGTTTTTTTCATATCTGCATCGCTCAATGTTACTTTTTGCTCACCATCGATAGTATCCCACAGGTCTTCATGAATTAATATCATCTTCATGCAAAATTTCCATGTAGAATAGTTTTCTATACCTTTGAGCTTTTCGATGCTCTGCATTGAAAATTTTTCGGCCATCTTTTTTACGCGTAGAATTTATAATTTATTTAAATTCTTCTTCCGCAAAAATATTACTATTCCCGCACAGCGTTAGGCGTTCTGGGCCCATAACCTGATAGATTTAGGGCGGAAATGTAAAGACCGATAAGATTCCAATAAATATAATTTAGCCAGAGCACATGTATATTGCAGAAGAAAAATCAATAATGAATGTGTCAACTTCAAATAACACTGACACACAGACCATCATGACAAAGAGTTTATATTTCTAATAATTCTTACACATAATTCAGCTGTCATCTCCATTTTTACGCGGTTAAGGTTTCGAATTTCCAAAAATCGCTTCATAGTGCTATATCATTAAAATGTAACCACTGTGTTCTTGTTTCTAGCTTCATGGTTTTGGTTGAGTTGAGAGTTGATTACCTAATGATAGAGAATTTGATCTCTATCACTCACTACCATACTTTCGTACACACGTGCTTCGAGACACAATAAAAAGACAATAGCAGCCCGACAGAAAGAAAGAAGAAAGAAAGAAAAACAGTTTATTCACACAGAATGAGCTACAAATAATAAAAAAAATAACTTATAAACTTTAAACCTTAAAACTAAAAACATTTCAGTAGCGTCACTACCGCGCGAAACGGCTAGCGCTCAGCATAATGCCGTGACCAATACACACGCATGAGTCCACGACGCTGGTTTTCAGCGCTAGCCGGCAATGTGTGTGTTTTTTTTTTTCCTCGGAACAATAAATAACTTTAAGAGAAAAATTGACTACAAGAAGTTGAATGAATAAGCTTACCATTTCCGCAGTTATTCTGAAGTGAATGACAGCGGACAACGTAACTCACTATCTCAGATTAAACGGAAGCAAAATTTCCGGTTTGTACAGAATTTGTCATCCAAGCTATTTAGTTATTTCATATAAGTATTCGGTATGTAATATATTCTATATAATTATATTTATTTATTTTATATAAAAAACTTTATGCACATGTAAAAAAAAACAATGCACAACGGCGGACTTAATGCCTTGGGCATTATCTACCAGTCTACCTTAGGGTGATGCAGAGACAAAACAAGGCAGGTGCAAAGATATAAACAAGATTTTATAAGCAGCAATAGAATATATATATAAATCTAAATATATAATATACATATATAGGTATAATAATAAATACATACAAATAATAAATATATATATAATAAATAAATAATTTTTATATTATATTTGGTAGATAAGTACTTATTATAACGTCGAGCCAAGATAAATGCGTCTGCAATATTTTACTATGTATTAAACGCAACAAATGTTTTGAAGCATCTTAAGAATGTGGATGTATACACAAAAATTTATTTAATTCAGTTAACATTTAATATTGCCCGTCTACATACACTTATAGTTATATACGAGTAAAATAGTTTTCTATCAATAAAACGATTTTTTAAATTGGATCGTTAGTTTAACAAGAAAAATAAAAAAAAAACAACTTTACTTTTTATTACAGTAAATGTAACAATGTACTGAAAACAAATTATCACCGATTGTCCCTAGTTACATTCTAATAAATTTTGCAACCAAGATTATAAACTATTTCCATTTAAAACAGCCCATTAAGCTTCTGAAACTATTCCGGTAGTGTCAAGAATAGGAGCATGTGTGTACTCCATGATATACACGCAAATGCTTAGAATAGGAATCTCATGTATACTGTGCTAGCTTATGAGTGTCGTGTGTATACTAATATATTAACAAGATCCTGTATACTATGCCCATCTCGTTAGCTTTGATAGATGAGATGTATCTTGTGTCTTACTACCATAAGCATAGCGTGGCGTGGTTTATCTATTTTCCATAAGATATGAGATGTCTTCGCTTTTAGATAGATAATAATAGGCTGGTGTTGTTATTTTTCAACACATTTGCTGGTAAAGTGATACTTATTTCAGCGTTTTTACGTTCATAATATAGCAATTTACCAGAACGCATTAAAACCAAGGGGCGGGTCTGTCGTCATGGTTCGAAGTTTGAATTAAGAAATCCGTGCGCCATTTTAAGATTTTTTTTTATTTATTTACTTACAAGTCTATTTCAGCTTACTTACTATTATTTGTTTAGTTATTTAAACCTTCGAACACACGTTATTAGAGACACAATAGAAAGAGAAAAACAGCCGGACAGCCGGCTGTCGCTTGGTCATTGAAAGGTTAACTAAAGTAAACAATCTTCTCAAATCAATACTGTCATATGTATCAATAGGGCATGGTATGTTAAAAGACGTCGCGTCGTATGACACGTGTGAGTATTTTATCATTACACTCGCGGCTCCATCCGCGCTATTATACCGTCTTGGGCGTAATAACAAACTTATATAACTTCTAACTGTCGTAATATACTATTGTAATATTGTGGTTTATCAATAACACATGTCAAACTATGAGAAATGTATTATGTTGAACTGCAGAAGTAACAGATGTAAGGTGTTAAAGCAGTAAAATTTGCTCATATAATTAGCATTGATAGTTAACAAGTTTTTTAAATTGCGATTAAACTTATTAATACTTATCTAGTGACTTAAGAAGCGACTGCAATATCTAAGTTCAGAAAATTTGATAAAAATTACAAATAAAGTCAAAGTAATCTCAATGCATACTTTGCGCCATACTAATAATCGCTGCATAAAGTTATAACAGGTTTATACGTCAAAAAATGTATGGTTACACAGGCTTTATTCATTGCATAACTTTACACAGTGATTATTAGTAAGGGCATTAATGTTTATGCGTCTACTTATTACTAAATTAATTAAAAGTGTAATTAAAAAAAAACTTTCAAGAAACATCATCAAAGCACAGGTCAGTCCACTCAAAAAATAAATAAAACGTTAATATTTTCTTTATTAAGGTACGGTCCTACCCACTTTAATATGAAAATTAACTACGTCACGCAGAGAAAATTACATTACTTTTAACATTTTCGCTAAAGTACTCGGAAGTCACTGAAAGGTAATCAGATTATAAGACATTCCTTTTAAAGCAAAAGGTTCTCTAACTAAGGTGAGATTTCTTGTAAAAAATTTATAAGATATTGTGGTCATTTTTTCATCCTACGGCTTTATTGTCATTGCTCCCTACGAATATTATTCTACTAATATTATAAATGTGAGAGTTTGTGTGTGTGCATGTATGTGTGTGTATGTATGTGTGTGTGGGCGGATGTTTGTTACTCTTCACTCAAAAACTAATTTAGCTAAAACTTTACAATAACATATTTTATAGGCTTGATCTTCGGGAACGGAGCATTAATCAAAAACATTACATAAAGCGGATAAAACCGCGGGGACAGCCAGGTTTACGGGCACTAGCAATTATGTGTGAATGTATAAGGAAGTTTTCTCTTCACGTGTTTATATCATCATCATCTCCCTAGCCTTTTTTTTAACTAAATTGGGGTCAGCTTCCAGCCTAACTGAATTCAGCTGGATACTAGTGTTTTGAAGCGACTACCTATCAGACTTCCACAACCCAGAAGCTGGGCGACACGAGACCTCTTGGTTAGTCTGTAACGAATGTCAACGTTCTACGAATGACAACCAGGACCAACGGCTTTACGTGCTTTCCAAGGAACGGGATGTTAGTGATGTCTAAGATAAAATTCAGAAAGTACAAGAATTCAAAACGTCACATTGGTACTTGCCCGGATTCGAACCCACAACCGAGAGGCGGGCAATTTTCTATACTAATATTATAAAGAGGTAAAATTTGTAAGTTTGTAAGTTTGTAGGTTTGTAAGTTTGTATGTAGGGGGTAATATCTGGAACTACTGGTCCGAATTGAAAAATTCTTTCAGTGTTAGATAGCCCATTTATCGAGGAATGCTATAAGCTATAAACCATCAAGCTACGACCCACGGGAGTGGAGCAGTAACGAAAAATGCGGGTGAAACCGCAGTGGACAGCTAGTAATGTATAAAAAAACAACTATTGGTAATATTGTCAAAATTGAGCTATCTTTTCCACAAAACAATTATTGTGAGTGTCTATGTATAAGATTATGATTAATCCTTAACAACAATCTCAGCATTGCTAGACAAGTGGTATTGTAGGTGGTACAATAGAATATATTGTTAAATGTATGGGATTGACATAAGCTTGCGCTAAGTAAATGGACACCTCGTACCGAACGCTATGCTACCATCTATTTAACAATGTCACTTGTCTAAGAGTGCTGGTCGTAATATAATTATATAAAATAAAGGACAAAAATACATAAAAAATGTTTTTCTAAGCGATGAACAGCAAAAAAAATTCTATGTGAATTTTCTTCCGAAAATGAGACAGCAAAATTGGTACCTACATTAAAATACACGACCCGAAACGACTGACAATTCGCGGCTTAACGAACCTTAAGTAATTCCCGGATTTGCTGAATCACTATAATCAGGATTAACACCAGAATAAGAAAATGTAAATAACAAATTTTAATGAAAATACCTTTACTTTTGCATTTTAAAGCTTATTTATTATTATTACAATAATTAAAAAAATAATCTACCTTTTTATATAAATCTAAAAAAAATGTACAAAACTTATCTATATAATATAAATATATAAAATTTATGTAAACAGGGGTAAGGGTACCTAACAGGACATCAAAAAAACTCGTCCGGATCGCTGTCAATAGGACAGGTGCCCAAAAGGCTGGCAATGCTACGTTCTATGGCAATGCTTATTCTTTGTCCCAAGAAAGCACCAGTCCTTTAGTCACATGAAGAGTCAACCAACCGCTTGAAAAACAAGATGAGCATTCGGAAAAATACACTTATATTAATATTTTCAAGCACATTGCTACATTTTGTCTATACTTATTTATAACTCATTCTTATCCATTTTTGTTGCTTTTCATGTTTTAAAAGTATCCGTTATTAAAATAAATTAAATTTGACTTTATACTCACTGAGCTATTATTCAGACACCCTGAAGTCTGACAGCCTGTCTAACTCTGTGATAGCAGCAAATCCTGAGTAATTGGCTTTTAGAGAACCTGTAGTAAGCTCAGTGTAAACTGGCACACAACAAACTTAAGCCAAATTGGCACAAAATTAACTTTATGTATTATGAAGTCGTGATGGCCTAGTGGTTACGGCACCCGCCTCTCATGCAAGTGGTTGTGGGTTCGAATCCGGGCAAGTACCAATGTGACTTTTTCAATTCATATGTACTTTCTAAAGATTATCTTAGACATCGCAGACATCGGTGAAGGAAAAACATCGTGAGGAAACCTGGACTTGTAGTGAATATAAGTCTGAAATCGCCAACCCGTCTTGAGCAAGCGTGGTGATCAATGCTCGTGCCTTCTCTGTATGAGAAGAGGCCTTTGCCCTGCAGTGGGACAGTTATAGGCTGGTATTAAAAGTATTAAATTATGAAATAGGGCTTATTATTATGACACGGGTCCATGCTCACTCTTTTTATGTTACTAAACTGTTATAGATTTTTTTTTACTTCAAACCTAAAGAGTCAGCAGAAATAAAATGTTGTTTAGTGTGGTATTTAACTAAGTTTTATTAGTGTTACCAACATTTTTCAATATTTTCAATATATTTTATTGCATTCCATATGTTTACAATTAGGTGTTATGTAACAGAAAGGGAAAGTACAATATGGACCCTGTCGGGCACAGCAAAAATTAGAAGAGAGGAAGAGAGGGCTATATTATATAAAGTTTCTTTATTTTTATTTTTTATATAAGTCTTTAAGTGGGTATTAAATTAAGTTTTGTACTTGTACTATACATTTTTAATTAGGTATTTTATTCGAGAAATACCTTTAGTTTATGGGTAAATGTGGCAGTTTTGCTTTGTTCTCTTATGTCGTTAGGTAAATTATTATAGATTTTTATAGACATGACTAAAGGGCTCGTGGAGTGGATTTTGAGTCGAGATGGTGGTTTATTTAATTTATTTTTGTTGATGTTCCGTAATGTGTATTTAGTTCGAGTTTCCTCGCATTTTTTATAGAGTGTAGGGTTGTTTTTGACAAATTTACATAGTTCCAGAATGTACAAGCAGGTAAGTGTAAGGATTTTATGTTTTTTTAAATAAGGTTTGCAGCTGTCTGTTGGTTCTATATTTGTGAGTATTCGGATAAGTTTCTTTTGCTGGATAAAAATAGTATTGGAATCTGTGCTGTTGCCCCACAATATAACTCCATAACTTAACCGTGATTGGGCATACGCATAGTATGCTACAAGCGCAGTTTTAAAATCGGTAGTTTTTTTTATTTCACGTAATGCATAAGTAAATTTGGATAGTTTTGCTCTAGTTTTCTGGATGTGAGATTTCCAATTTATGTGCGTGTCTATAGATAAACCGAGAAGGGTGAATTCGTTAACTTGTTCTATTTTAGTGTCTTTGTAAGTTAGATTTAATTTTAATGGAGCTTTTTGGTGGGGGTGGAAAGTAATTAGTTTAGTTTTTGAATAGTTAATTTCTAGGTTGTGGTTGTCCATCCACTCAGCGGCTAGGGAGAGAAGTGAGTATAGTTTATCATTTATGTTGCTGTTGTTTTGACATGAGGTGAGTAAGGATATGTCGTCTGCAAATAATACACATGGTTCGTTTATGATCTTAGGGAGGTCGTTAATGTAGATCAGGAATAAAAGACATCCTATCACACTTCCTTGTGGTATTGACGCGTTTACTATTTTTCTGTGAGATCTGATTTTTGTTATTTCTTTAGTGAGTATGTTTACATGTTCGACTTCTACTAGTTGCTCTCTATCCTGTAAATATGATGCAAGCCATTCATAAGCTAGGCCTCGTATTCCTATTCCATGTAGCTTTTCTAATAATATATTATATTGGACTTTATCATAGGCTTTTGTCATATCAAGGAGCATACCTACTGCATAGTTTTTATTGTTTATAGTATTTAATGCCTCTTGTATGTATTTGTAAACTGCAAGTGTCGTGGATCTGTTTTTACGAAAGCCGTTCTGGCAGTCGTCTAGTATGTTGTATTTTTCGCAGAAAGAGTAGATGCGGTCGCACATTGCTTTCTCAAAGATTTTAGATGGGGAAGGTAAAAGTGCGATTGGGCGGTAGTTATTAGGGTTTCTTTTTGAACTTTTCTTATGTATGGGTTTTATTAAAGCTGTTTTAAGTTGGTTTGGGAATTTGCCTTCTTCGAATGACTGGTTAATAAGTTTATAAAACGGTAGGGTTAGTTCATCAGCACATTGTTTGAGTAAGAATGGTGGAAGGTCGTCTACGCCACAGCTTTTTTTATTTTTTAAGTTTTTAATAATTTTATTTACTTCGTAGGGTTCTACATGGCCAAGAAATATAGTGTTTTCTACGGGATTTATTACAGGAGCTCCTTTAGCTTGGGTAGTTTTTTCCCCGATGGACGCAAAGAATTCATTAAAGATGTCAGCTATTTGCTTAGGGTCACTTATTAAGCTATTATTATGTTGTAATTGTATGTTCTTTTTTACTGGTTGTATTAATTTGTTAGTTCTTTCATTAATTATATTCCACATTGTTTTTACTCTATTTGTAGATTTTTTCATTTTATTTATATATTGTAATTTTTTAGAAGTTATTACTGTATTTTTTAGTATTTTTTCGTATTTTTTATAATATTTCGTTAATATAGGGTCACTGGTTTTTGTAATAAGCATTTTAAGTTGTCTTTTAATTTTGCAAGATAATTTAATCCCTTTTGTAAGCCAGAATTTAATTGATTTATTTTTTATTTTACTTTTTTGTAAGGGTATGCATTCATTTAATATTTTATTTATTTTATCATTAAAAGCTTTATAGTTTTCGTCTAGGTTTTTGTTTTTGATTATTATTTCATTCCAGTTTATTTTAAGCAATTCGGATTTAAGTTTTTGAATGTTTTGGGTATTATACACTCTTTTTTTCGTAGTCCAGTTAGTGTGTTTATCTAGGTTGCTTAGTATTTTCATGTGTAATATGGTTGCACAGTGATCTGAAAAACCCAGTTCTTTTACGGTAGTTTTGATGCATTTGTCGTTTGAGTTGGTAAAAATTAAATCTATACATGTTGAGGTAGTTGGAGAGATGCGTGTAGGATCTTTGATTAATTGCGTAAATTTATATTCTAACATAAAATCTAAGAAAAGGTTTGTTTTTAGGTTGTTTTCTAGAATATTTATATTTAAGTCTCCTCCTAGTATCACATTATATTTTGAGTATTTTTTATTAATATAATTTAAAATATTCTTTAATTGTCGCATAAATACTTCTTCCTCTTTTCTATTCCAATAAATATTTATTATTACTATATTTTCTTTTGGTAATTCTATTGCACATGCTTCTAAACAATACTCGATAGACATATCACTAATATCGTAAATCTCTTTATATTCTATTTGATCTTGCAGTAATATGCATACACCGCCGCCTGTTCGAGTTCGACGACAATAAGATGCAGCTATACTGTATCCGCTGAAGTTTAGGTTTTCTAACTTTTCTTGTGTCAG
The DNA here is from genome assembly GCA_033675125.1 of Athetis lepigone. Classification (NCBI taxonomy): domain Eukaryota; kingdom Metazoa; phylum Arthropoda; class Insecta; order Lepidoptera; family Noctuidae; genus Athetis; species Athetis lepigone. The sequence continues at coordinate 16,084,307 of CM066229.1, read as the reverse complement.
CCAAGTCTCGCCTAGACATATAATGTTGTAATTTGGCTTTTCTTAGATAAAAGCTTCTAGCAGATGTTGTTTATTAAATAAGCTTTGTATATTCTGGAATAAAATTTTAAATTGTTGTTCTGAAGCTTCGAAAAATATTATTTTCGGAATCTTTCTTTATGTCAGACCTGTTATGCTGCATTGTGTGGCTTAAATTATTATATGTATATTGTTCAGTTTGGTATGTAGTTCTCTCGTCGGTCGCCTCTTTTTTCATTGTATGTTTGCCGTCTATAAACAACTGGTTATTTCGTATAATTGCGTGATGGCCGTTTTTTCGTGCTAGGAACATTTCTTCACGCATTATTTTTCTTTCTCTGCGCGCGTTTCGATTTAGAAATTCGGATATGTTTATGTTAGATCCTTGAAAGCAATAGCTTTTGTCTAAGATATATTTCGTCATTCTTTTGCTCAAGAGTTCCAAAACTATTGGCCGGTTTTTATTGGTGTATTTTCCAATTCTGTTTATTTCCTCGATGTATCCCGTTAGGTCCACTTCTAGGGCTTCATAAAACATATCAATTAATCGGCAGTGTAGATCATGGTCAGTTTCTTTAAAATATTCGGGGAAGCCATATATCACAATTTTTTTAGAGCTATTTTCTGTATCCGTAATGGTAGATGTTACTGGAGTTACTGGTGGAATTTTAAAGTTTTTAATTTCGTTTTTTAGTAAATCATTTTCTTTGGTTAGTTCTTTAATTTGTTTATTAATTTTCTCAATCTCTTCGGTATTTTTATTATTTTGTTTGTGTAGATAATTGGTTTTTCCTTCTATGTCCTGTCTAAGTTTAGTAATGGCTTTGTTAACTTCAATTTCTATAGTATTTTGTATTTCAGATATAATATATTGATTATTTTCTTTTAAGCGCTGTATTATGATTTCACTTATACTCTGCAGTGAAAGAATGACTTTAGTATTTTCATTTTCTTCTTGGTGGATGGTATCTCCGATAATACTTAAGTCCTCAGATGCGGTCGTGTCATTTAAGATTGTAGTCTTTTTCCTAAATGTTATGTTGTTGCTTTTGTTATCTGGTGTTGAAATTAATGGACTAATTAGTTGGTGGTCATGCTGACGTATAGGGGTGTTGATATTACCAATTTTCGGTGCTTTGCAGCGACATGCCTGGCATTGCCACGATTTTTTATGCTCCTGTGGCATATTATTGAAGATGGCTTCCGTTGTATTTGCACATTGTAGGTCGTAATTTTCCTTGCAAAAACAACAGGTAAGTAATTTCGTGACAGATATGTTCTGCTGGCATCCTGCACATATCTTCATCGGAGCCATTTTTACTTATAATAACGCCCTCTAGTGTGTAGTAGCAGGTTTAACTCGTAAGTAGTTGGGTGCCGAAAGCTGTCAATAAGGCGATAGTAGTTTCACTATTTACCACTAGATGGGGCTGACAACGTAATGACTCACACTTTTGGTGCTATAAAATGTTATCATATGCCCACTTAGGTATTTAAAAATCTGTTTCTTACCTTTGTGGGATGCTTATTTGTTTATTTTATTTTCGACTCATATGTAATTCATAGCACTTTCAGTTCACACTCTTGGTTTTGAAGATGATAATTAGGTACGTGGTTTGAATTTTGAAATTTAGTCGTTAGCACATCACAGTTTTACATTTTCTATTTTTTTCACTTTTCTATATATTATTTTAATAGAACTATATCTTCTGTAAGTGTTCGACTTCTATTATTTTACTTTTATTTACTTTTTATCACTTTACAAGCACTTTAAACAATTTTTAAGAATTAAAATACACGGAGCAGTTGTTTACGTGAGCACTGCAGCGCCCACATATTATTATAATCAGTCAAACTATGCTGGCAAGATAGAGATGATATAGCAAACATCTTTCTCGAAGTTTTATAATTAGCAGTTTTTTTTTTTGGGAGTGGGAAATCATCAAATGACTTCTCCCGCCATGGGGCGGGAGGGCGTGTCAGACTTTTACTGACTTTTAGTCAGTCCCACTCATGTTCCTTCGGTTGCTCTTTATGTTCCGGGGTCACAGTAACTATTATAAACATTCCGCAACCCCGGCAGGATAATTAGCAGTTACACGAGAGTGATTAAATTAACGCTTAATGATAGCATGTTACATCTATTAAACACTATTGAATGCACTATGAAAGTAAAAAAAAAAATAGACCGTGACATTAGTCATTAACATGAAAAATAAACAATCATTAATATTTGTCTAAACAAAACAAACAATTTTCAATAAAACAAAGTAAATACTCCCATTAAACTAAATAAAAGAAATTCCTTTTAAAATACAGAGAGTGTACTAGAAAATTTAAGACGTAAATCATAATTATATGTACCCAAATATTACGAGTTTTTGTACACTTAATATTATCATCTTTTTTTTCTATATCTTTTGCCATCTTTACTCCTCAGTCCCGTTAATTAAAACTGATGTTAACCTGGCACTTTCTCCGACCTTTCCAAAGAAGTTTGTAAGTTTTACGCGAAGCTAATTAACTTTTGCCTTCCAATATCTTATAGACTGGATATTTTTATACAGTTTTAGGACAGTTTTTTAAGAAATGACACAAGGAAAACCTTACTTGAGTAAAACATATTATTAATACCTTATGCGTGAGATTTCATTCGTGTGAACGTCAATTATTCCCGATGCATACAAAGTAGAAAACGAAGCACTTACTTTCGTATTTATATTGGTAAAATAGCTTTCTTAGCTTAAGTTCTGCCCAAGCCAACCAAACCAATTTTTTTTAAATAATTCGGTTTTGTTTATTTTTTGAACAAATTTCATTTTTGGAATTTTAGCTGATATATCTTCTTCAATAACGAAGCATTAAATAAGAATTAAACTGTTAGTTTTTTAAATAATATAACATATTTTTAAGTAATATTATTTATTTTTTGAACAAATTTCATTTTTGGAATTATAGCTGATATATCTTCTTCAATAACGAAACATTAAATAAGAATTAAACTGTTAGTTTTTTAAATAATATAACATATTTTTTAAGTAATATTATAAAAATAATAAAGTTTGTAAGTAGGTTACTTTAATACATTAACAAGTTACTTTATCACGTAGGCAAAGTTTCCCTGCACATTTTATGCCATTTATAAATCTTTTCAGAAGTTAGGTACCTAATGTAGGTTACAAAGAGTACATTTTCGCTGCATCTCAACAGCTGTAAGTGCAATCTCCTGTAGTTAATTAACCTAGAGTCGCAGGTCATTCCGTCTTTTCATGAACTTTCAGGAAATGCTCCAGTTTTTAGATGTTATAAGTCTTATAAGGAAGGCACTTCATGTAATTCAAATTTTATTACAGAGGCTACGTCAGCAACTGTAACTTTGTTTAACCTTGGTTTTACTTTGGTTTACTAAGTAAAAATTAGTTATTCTTATGATTGAATATAATAGTCATAGCTTTGTGTATCTAATTAGTCTTTAAGTGTTATGGGTTGTTTCAACGATAAAATTGTTATGTTTAGTTTTTTTTTTTTAAGATCTAGATTTCAAATATATAAAACGGTAATCTGACTGACTATTGATATATCAACGCACAACCTGGGTGTTATTTGTGAAGAGAACTATAAAGGATTTTTCGAAATTCGAACCCTCAAGGGATACATTCAGTGATGGAAGTTTTGAGATTCGCGCAGGAGAAGCGGGTGAAAGCTAGTTTTGAAAAAATATTGGTTAAATATAATAAGCGCAATAGGCCAGTGGTTAGGGCACCTGACAGTTTTTACAAATCCCAGCCCGTAGGCACAGTGATGTCCTAGATAAACTGAGGAAGTACGTATAAATTAAATCACGTACATTATATTTATATAAATTGATTTAGTTGATTTAAAATCCGTAATAATAGGCATGAGAAGGCTCCTTAACACTGGACAATTACGACACTTCAAACAGAAAATCATTCATCTTCAAAAATCGAGAAACACTCCAAACGCTTATTTCGACTCAAACAATCGAAATTCAAATAAAAGCGTTCCATTCTTAATTTCGTCAACGGCGTCGGTTCGTCAACCGTCCGAAATTAGCCGAATCCCTAGAGTTCGATTTTGGTATTTAATTCGATGTCATTTATCTGCCTATTATAATATCGTGAAATGTTTAAGATATTTCGAAGCCCATAGTTAATAATTAAACCTCTTATGTGTTTAATCCCACTAGATGTGTTTGTACTAATGGAGTATCAATTATCCCTCTTCATATCATACGGTAAAGACATTTATTGGGTACTACAGCTAAAGGATATAATCCATCATGGTAGTGTTAATAAGCTTAACAACTTGCAGTTCCTTAAGTAAAGCGTCCTTGTATTATGGTATTACTAGAGCAAATTAATTGTTTGGTTCTCCTCCCTATAATCTGTACACACTTATATCTACACTAACATAATAATAAAAATGTCTTTTACCCTAAGCCTTTCGACGACCAAACGGCAGCCGGTTGTCGCGCGGCTATTGTCTTCCTATTGCATCTCGAATCACGTGTGTTCGAACGTTTAAATTATACACTAAATACAAGATACACCAATTTACAATAATAATAAAGAGATGTAAAGAAAAATCAATATAATATTGCTTAGTTAAGTTTTTGCTTATTGGGGTAATCTTCGGAACTGACCCAGTTCTAAAATGTTTTTCACTGATTAGAAACCTACTTTGGATGTGTGATAAAATGACTATTAGTTGGCAGTTATATATAAAGGTAACTCCTTTTCTCGCTCTGTTTCTTATAGCAATATTCTTTTTTCGTATTACAGTCTCGCATCTAGCCAATTTTTTTTATGAAATTCCACAAACGACATCAGTTATTCAGGCCATACAAGAAATGGACAACGGAAGACGGATCGCCCGGAAATTCCATATACATAGAAAATAGACATGAAAAGAAAATCTGCGGTGACCGATATTACTGAACAAAAAATAATATCCTTTGATCTGTTTAACTATCCGTGACGATGATAATATGATTAATGGATCAGTTCTTTGTGACAGAAGACAAAACATTGTTACTATAGATGCGTTTATTAAGAAACTACCCACATTTTTTTATTAATTGAGAGTTTATATGTCAACTAACCAGAGTTCCTGACATGGCCACTCAGGTCAGCAAACTGAAGTGCCAATGAGCTAGTCACATTTGACACAATTAAGGCAAGTCAAGGCAAGCGTAGTGTGGGACGCCTCCTACCGGAGGGACAGTCTGTCAAGGAATTAGCAATAAAAGGAAGGAGGTAGCAACTGAATATTTGATTACCACCAATAAGTCTGACAATTTATAGACAAGTTTTGTAAATATATTTATACTTATATAACTTGTCTGTACATACAGAACACGAATAAGTTTCGCCTGTATTCATATTTCTTTCATGCTCAATGTACAATATGAAAGCCATACAAACTGATATAAATTGTGCTAATATTTCACTCTTTTAAAATAATGACTGGTGACAGTGCAATAACAAATAATATTCGTTTGAATGTGCTCTCGGTCGTATGTGCGCCTGGTAGCCGTTGTCAACATGACGTATGAATACAAAGGTTTTACATCAAATTGTTGATGGCCCTACATTTTCGCACTTTTGTGTCCCTATGTGGTGATCAAAATAAATGACGCAAAATTGACGTAAATAATTTAGGTAAATATTTGTATTCTAGCCGCCCCTGTTCGTTTCAGCCGCGTCTTTTGTTTAGTCTTACAACAAAAATAAACATTGTTTGAACCGACATTAAATTATGAATGGAGAAGTTTCAGATATTGACCCGATTAAACAAATAGAAACTAGTTTTTTTTTACTTTCTAGTTATAAACTATGTAGTTTGTGAGAAAACCAACTGGACCTTTTTTTTTTTTTTTGGTGAGTGGGAAATCATCCAATGACTGCTCCCGTCCTGGGTGCGGCGGGAGGGTGTGTCAGACTCTTACTGACTAAAACCCACTCATGTTCCTTCGATTGCCTTTTATGTTCCAGGGTCACGGTAACTGTTATAAACATAACATTCCGCAACCCCGGCAGGCGTTGGCCCTGTTGGGCCCCTTCCTGTGCTGACTCCTTCTCTTTGAGGCGCGCGTGGAACAAAACGCGCCGTCTACGCGGTCCTGGTCCTAGCCGATCTGACATAATAACACGTCCAAGTCATAATAGCAAGTACTTAACATTGCGATATGATTAGATCGTAGCATGACGTTATATAACCTAGCCTAGGCTATCCAACACATCAAGTAATTTTTTAATTCTAAACTCTTCAGCTTTAAAATATTTGTATTATAATAGTCATTTTTAGTCCAACATAATGCTACAAACCCAAAAAAATCACATTAACATACAAAGACGCTCAAAAAAGAGAGTGCTTTATAACAGGATATAATAACACAAATATCATAAACACAAACGCATAATACTTAACTACGCAAGCGTCTTCTGGTTACAAAGCTGGGCTTTTCAAACAAAAGGCTAATTAACTTTTCAAGTAACACCCCATAACTTTAAGGTTCAGAACCTTTATAAAATTAACTGTCTGTAAAGTTTCCACGGTCTACCTGCTTGCTTTGTTATATATTTTACATAATCTTTCATAATGTTCAAACTTTTGAGTATGGAATTTTGTTAATGTGAGCGGCATGAATAAAATTTTGTTCAAGACAGGGTAAAACCACGTACGGTTAAGCTTCGGTCACGCTGCAGTGCAGTTTGCGTTTGATTCCTAAACACCAGTTTTGTATTCTTTGTAGAATTGCATGTTCTTGTGCGGTTACGTAAAGCTAACGGCAGACCAAACCAATGCAGCTAAAAAGATCGAAATCTAGTTGCTGACTGCTAACCAATGACGGAAAGTCGAAAAGTTTGGTTGTCAAATCAGGGTATCTTACACCAAACTTTTATAGCAAGTAGAACTAAAAGTCAGATTAAATTAATATTGAATTAAAACTTTTTTATATCTATTAAAACTGTTAAATATCATTTTTTTACTGATAAAGGCGATATAGACAAAAGGCTGAATTATTTTTTGAAAAATTGACACTGAGATGAATCTAAAGGTTCCTTACAAAAACACAAAATTGGCTGGCTGTATTCCCACAAAAGCAATAAAAACAATATATTCTAGGAAATTTTTTACATAAAATATAAACATCGCTTTTTACGTCAGAATAAAAATGGAGGCAATAAAAACTCGGTTCATTCCGAAGAGATATCGCACAGCCAGCATACTCGTGGAATTAATCCTAATTGTCCAACAACCCGAGCTTGATAAAGTCTGATACAATGCAGCCACAATGTAAGGATAAAACTACATACTTACTTAGTATCCGACTCGCTATCACACCGTTCTGTAACGTACATTTAAAATAAAAAATAGTTATGCTCAAGTTACATCAGAGATTTATCTTTATGAGACTTGGGTCTTAAGAAAAGCAGCCCGAATAACCTTAAAACAATAATGAAAAATACTACAACAAAATATTCATTCAATAAACCAGTCTAAAGGTATATTTTATGATTTAAATAAATCTCCTGCATGTCGCTGAGGTACTTCTCCAATAGCTTTATTTTATACAAGCACTTTATTTCTATAACTATTTTCTACAATTACCCAATTAGTGGCCATAATGTGAATACTAAGCAGAGTTTGGAATGAACTGTGAACTGTGTAAAATTATAAAAGAATTTTTCAAATCGGTCCAGGCGTTTTTGAGCCTATTCATTACAATCAAACAAACAAAGTTTTCTTCTTTATAATATTAGTATAGATTAATAAATTTTTTTTTTACATTTGTTTACTGACAGACCTATATTTATGATTTTGTTAGCAAAAGCCTGAATTTTTGCTTTGTATGACGGGCAAGGGATTATTTTTATCGGTTCGTTTAAAATATCCATTTTTAATAAAAGAATGTTGTATATTAATATTTAATTTTTAATGCACGATTAATATTTACTGCTTACGTAAAATAAAATAACTAAATTGCTACCGCCATTCAATTGTAATAAAGAAACACCCGTTTTCAGAATGACTGCCTACTAAAATAATCACCGATCAGTTTCCAGAACGAATCTGTTCGGTGTAATGGTCAGTTTTGTTGGAAAGGCTGCTACTACTGCTCTAACAGCAGTTGCAAAGTAAAATGTCTTGTTCGCACATTTCGCAGACGGTCAGCAGATAAAATAGAGCAAATGGACGTTTAGTGACGAAAATAGTTTCGTCCTCTATACAAATTGAGTTTATTTATTTTGTATTGCAGTCGGGTTTTATTTAATTATTCCTCTTACTTTTTATGCATTATTTTAATGTGTTAAAATGAAGAAGTCAAACTCTGCTTAGATTTATTTTTTGTATGTTGGTATGGTTAACAACTTAAAGGCGTATAAAACTTCAGGTTAGTCAGGTAATGGTTATAAAAACATTAGTACAGTAAACGCTAGTAAACGGAATTTTATTATTTTATACCAGAAAATTCCAGAGAGCATCAAAACTTAACTCTTGTATGTGCAAAGTGAATGTGCTTTGGAGCCAGTAGATGGTAATCTTTATTACTGCATCAGAGGCGTTTCACTGATTCAAGTCTACAAAAAAATGGAAAAAACAACAATCCTGTATACCTATATGCTCCTGGTACAGTCTAATGTGAAGCTTGTGAAGCTTCAGGAAATTTTATTACATTATTCTAGAAAATTCTAGAGAGCATCAAAACTTAAAGCTCTCATTTACATGCAAACTGCGATCATTAAAATAACACAGCCGTTAACTTAAAGCACACTCTCGTTAAGCCTGAAACAAACCATCACCATTAAAATGTTGCAACAGAAATATTCAAAAATCATAACAAAAATATTTTTAATCGTTCTTCTTTACCTGCCTTCTTTTCTAAGCTATTCTTATTCTCTGAAATGCCAAATACATACGTCTTAAACAAGGCCTATAACCTTACAAACTATTAGACGATTATCTGGATGGCTGATTTCCATGTATCCATGCTAATATTATAAATGGGAAAGTGTGTCTGTCTGTCTGTCTGTTTGTCTTTCTTTCACGGCAAAACGGAGCGACGAATTGACGTGATTTTTAAAGTGACTAAGTGTAAGACTTTTTGTCTCTTTCTAACGCGAGCGAAGCCGCGGGCAGAAGCTAGTTAGAATATAAATATTACAAAATGGTTTTTAATCGTCGAATTTCCAATAATTATTACGTAGTGGATATCTACTCTTCAACAAGAACATATCTAAACTGATTGATTAAATGACTGACTGATAGTTGATTGTTAACCACTGGTCCTATAGACATGAAACTGGTGAAGAATAGGAAGCCACTAAGAAAGGATTGTTAGAAAAACAGACTAGTAAAAATGTAAAATAATTAATTAAAGTTCGCGTTCTAGAGTTCAAGAGAACAACAAGTAGCTAACTCCTTCGCCTAATCTCATTCCAGCCCAACACACCCACTTTATAAATCTGCTTTTTATCTAAAGTGATTGATTTAGTGACTGACTAATTGTTGACTTATTAACCACTAGCCCTATAGACTTGAAACTTGTAAAGAATAGGAAGCCACTGAGATAGGATTGTTGGAAAAACCGACTAGTAAAAATGTTAAATAATTAATTAAAGTTCGCGTTCTAGAGTTCAAGAGAACAACAAGTAGCTAACTCCCTCGCCTAATCTCATTCCAGCCCAACACACCCACTTTATAAATCTGCACATCGTCAGCACTTGTGCTGACGACGTGCCAGCTTTTTGTTTTGCCCTTAATTTTGAAACGACAAAGCGTTACACTCATCACTAACAAGCGGCACATCGCATGTGCCTCACTCCATACTTAATTCAGCTATTCTTTAATAAGTCTTAAATATGAAAAACCTCACAGTTTTCAACGTCACTGAGTTATGACTGCTTAATACGAACATTTTTTGTTCCTTTAAAACACAGAAGACTGATTTCATAGACAAGAAAAATGAAAAAAAAAACCTTATCTTTCTCGTTGGGCGCCACAGCCAAACCAAAAGTTGTGACTTGTCAGATAAAAACTAGTTTATATAAAAAAGCGTGTAATCAGCGACTGAGCGGAGCTTAAGCGGAACTTTTGCTTTTCTTCTTAACTGCAAGACCGGATTAACTTGAGGAAGTTTTGGTAGTCGGTACAAAGTTTATGTCAAGCTGTAATGCGTTTGACGGTTCAAAGTTTAACGGTGACTTTAATATCATTTTTGTTATGTATTTAATAGTCTAGCTATGGTTGCGGTTTCTCTGACATGAACCTAAGTAAAAAAGGAAATGAATATAAACGATAATTTTATTAAGTAACTATAATAATAATATATATAAATATTAAAAATTATAATATATATATATATATTATAATTTTTATAATATGTTGCCCCCTTGTCGCTACGTCACTATGTGCTAGCGGCCGTTTTCGGGGCCCATTTACTGAGTGTGCAAGTCACCCCCTGCCTTTTTATCCGTGTATACAAGCATTGGTTAGGCAGGGGCCAAAGCCATTCAATAGTTTCAGATAAGTAATCCATCCTAGCAACCCAAACCCATAGTCCAATACTTTCTTTATTCCATAACCTGCAATAGACCACCACCACCAACCGGGGGTTGACCTTAGGTGCACTTGAGTGGTGCATATAGGGAAAATCGCCGGTTGGCCACTTCATATAATAAAACTTTATTTAAGGGGCCTCTGCGAGTTGGCTTCGGCCCCTTGTACGCCTTTCAAAGGTCCGGGACCCCAGGGTCCTGAGTAACGTAAAGTTTAAATATATATAATAATACCAGTCTATTACTGTCCCACTGCTGGGCAAAGGCCTCTTCTCATACAGAGAAGGCAGGCTTACGAATAAAAAAATATTACCAGTGTCCTTCCTTCTCTCTCTTATTGATCTATGCTGTGCCCATAGAGGTCCATAGCTGTGACTATGTGACTGTTTCCCACCAACTTATGTACACATTATGGTACGCAATAAAGAATTGATAATTGAGAAGTAATAAGTATTTGTCCCTAGCTATGTTACCTGGTTGTATCAACTATGTTAGGGTCACGCTCTAATATAGCCTGATGCTAATGGATACATACCAGTGTTCTATATGAAACGATAACCGATATCCGAACCGATTAATTATCAGAATTATAATTTTTATATATATATATGCTGTGTATGGATTGTTATTGAGTGTATGACAGTGGGCAAAGCAGATAAGTATCCAGGGCCGTCATATACAATTGAGGTTTTCTTGAATACCAATGAATGTATTCCAATGAAAAACCTAATTGAAGAACTAGCCATTTTCTACTATAGTTTAAATTTCTATTAGAAAATATCCGTGGGTTTTTGAGAAAACTTAAACTATATCTGACGGCCCTGGATACTTATCTGCTTTGCCCACCGTACATTCGTCACAAAGTAAATTCGTCACGAAAATTTATATGTTTACAGACGCTCTCATGACAGAGGAGAAATATCTAGTTTCGGGATTTGAAAAAAAAGGTTAAAAATCTTTTGTCTACCTGTAACGATCGATATGCTTAGTAAAGCAGATCTGGTATCACACCATCAATCAACTTCCAAACCTCGAGTTGTTTCAAGGAATTATCTAATTAAAAACCAATTTTATTTAGCAAAATTCCATTACTCAAAAACCCTGAGGTTGTTACTAGAATACCTCCAAAAAATACAAAATTTTGTTTTAAATTTTCCGCTTATTCCCAACCTTCCTTTTGTATCAAAATAAACTCCCTATCATAAACAGATTGATCTCTAATGTACCGTACTCGTTCCCTCGAAGGAATACAAAGGTAAACAAAGGTAATTAGCCCAGACTCTGCAAAGGTTCGCGCAGATATGCCAGTAATATGGCGGATCTTTTTTTACGGCTAGCAAGGTGATGGCCTATAGATGTATTGCCATAGCAGAGAAGAAGAAGATATATTTTGTAATTATAGGTAAGGTCAGGTGGTTGCAAACCTCGGCGTTGGTGTGAGAATAAACACCAGGATGGTTTTAAGTAAGTAAGAGTCTGACAGTCGCCCCTCCGTCCGCAGGGACGAGGTGAAATCACGAGGTGGACGAGAGAACAAATCCATGTGGGTTTTCTAAGCCGGAATAAAAAAATTGGTAGCATCATCAAATCGTTCTATTGCCGTCTAATGCTAAAAGGTAGAAGTTGCTGACTGACTTGATGACTGCAAGTCAGTCAGCAAGCGTTTCTAATAGAAGGGCTTAAATAACTGTTCGGGTTGTTAGATATGATAAATATTTTTTATATAACAAAATTACCCTGAAATAGAGTTAAAAGTTCCATGAAAAATATTTTTCCCGTACCTCATTTGTATTTTGTAATTACAAAATTTCAATGAACCGTTAATTACTGCAATGAAAATGAGCTCATTGTTGTTCTATCTGCGCTGATCCTACCAAGTTTTGTTCCACATTCAAATTTTTAACAACATATTACCCCTGTCCCTACATTTAACCCTTTTGTTTGAAAATTTGGAAAATATTGTGACCCGCCTATTAAATAAACATAAGCCCAATAAAACAGAGATTGCTTTTTAATTCTAATTTTGAAAATGTCGAAATAGCGAATCCATTTTTTTCAAACGTGAGCATAAATAAAACCTTTTTTTATTTCGAACTTTTTAAACCGCAATCCGTGTTTTCATCGAAAAAGGTGATGCGATTTTGTTTTTTTTTTTTGTTCTATTATAATTCCTGTGTTCAAATCATTTTATGAATACCGCAAATAATAAATATTCAATCAGCGAGTTTGTGTAACACTCGCTTATTTGCCCCGAGCATGAAACACAATAAAACATTGTGCCTCGTTGAATAAACAACACCCATACAATAACAACATATCCTTTTTTATTGTTATTACTTCAGCCATTTAAAGGCTTGAAATACTTCAATATAAATTACAATACACGCATATTATCCAAGTTGAACCCTTCGAGATATTATAGCGAGATTGTTTAGAAGATCCATTTGAAATGGTACCTTGAATGTTGATTAAGTTATGTTTGTGTTCGTATATCTTATTTGGTATGATACAAAGTAGAAAAAAAAGATGGCAAACTATCGTGACTTTCATGATTAACAATGTTATAAGTTAAGATGCGTTGTACATAAATTGAATTGTTATCAACATTATTGGTCGTTTCTAACGTATTCTCAACTTTTCATGTACTAACAAACAGGTCCAATCCAACGAATCAGGGATTATAAAAATCGGTCCAGTCATTCTTTAGATGGTGTTTAGAACTCGACATATAAAATAGCTGTGCCCCGCGGGTTTGCTCGCATTTTTGGTTTTTGCTCCACTCACAGCGTGATCAGCGTGATGTCAGATATCTTATACCCGTAGACGCGGTTCTGCGGATGGCGAGCGATGGGTAGCTCGCCGCCCGGCTAGGACCAGGACCGCGTAGACGGCGCGTTTTGTTCCACGCGCGCCTCAAAGAGAAGGAGTCAGCACAGGAAGGGGCCCAACAGGGCCAACGCCTGCCGGGGTGGAATGTTTTTAATAGTTACCGTGACCCTGGAACATAAAGGGCAATCGAAGGAACATGAGTGGGTTTTAGTCAGTAAGAGTCTGACACGCCCTCCCGCCGCACCCAGGACGGGAGCAGTCATTGGATGATTTCCCACCCACCAAAAAAAAAAAAAGATATCTTATACCTTTCCTTAATAAATGAGACATTCAAAACAAAAATATTTTTTCATATCTGACCAGCAGTTCCTAGCACGTTCAATCAACAAAATTTTTCAGCTTTTCAAATTAGAATATGTATCTTTATCTTCTGCGACAAAAAGCTAGCCATTAAACCTTCTGTGTCCATCTTTCTTCATTGCCCGTACCCATAAACATGTCTCAAGCTGACAGATTATCGCTCGCCGTGGGCGCACTAAAGATTAATTAGAGATAAGAATAACATGACATACGACCGGTATTACGGCTAGGACGGGTACTAAGTCAATTTTAACATGAAATTGGCCTTTAATTTTTTATATTTATACTTGTGTAATAAAGGTAAACAGTTCTTTTTTATTGTTTTTAGTTTAATGAACAAAATCATTTTTATTTTTATTAGTGTCGTGATGGCCTAGTGGATACGGCGCCCGCCTCTCTTGTAAGAGGTTGCGGGTTCGAATCCGGGCAAGTACCAATGTGACTGTTTCAATTCATATATACTTTCTAAAGTTTATCTTGGGCATCACTGACATCCCGTGCCTCGGAAAGTACGTAAAGCCGTTGGTCCCGGTTGTCATTCGTAGAACTTTGACAGTCGTTACGGATATTCAGAAGCCAGAAAGTCTGACCAGTCGAACCAAAGGGTATCGTGTCGCCCAGTTACTGAGTTGTGGAGGTCTGATAGGCAGTCGCTTCACGTAAAACACTGTTATCCAGCTAAATCCGGTTCGGCTGGAAGCCGACCCCAACATAGTTGGGAAAAGGCTAGGGAGATGATGATGATGGACAAAATTATTTTTATTAAATATGCCTGGCTAGTTGTCCCACGTGGTTACACCCGCATTTTTGGTGACTGGTTGGATCCCGTAGCTATAGCCTTCCTCAATAAATAGCTATCCAACACAAAAGGCTTTCTTATTTCGGACCTGTAGTTCCTAAAATTTGCGCGCACAATCAAAGAAACTAGAAGCTTTGTGATATAAGTTAAGATTTATGATAAACTAGCTTTTGCCCGTGACTTCATCCGCGAGGATAATAGTTCCCGTTCCCGGGGGATTTCTGGGATGAAAACTATCCTATGTCCTTTCTCGGGTCCCAGGCTATATCTGTACCAAATTTTATTCAAATCGATTCAGTGGTTTAGGCGTGAAGAAGAGACAGACAGACAGACAGAGTTACTTTCACACTTCTCTTATTATAACTATATTTAAACGGATAATAAGCGTTATTTGAGAAAAATAAGGAAATGTTACACAGAGGATTACCAAAATAAACCCAGAAGCTTATTTATTTTTGACATTATAATAAAACACTGTAACCGAAAATAAAACCTTTGCAACGGAAAATATTCTCAACATCACTACCAAGACACAGATTCACCCAAAGCGATAACAATGGACTCGTAAAATTAAGAGAACGGACTTCTCATAGACGTGCTACGCCGTAGACGTGCTACGCCGTAGTCACACTACGTCGTAACCGTGCTACACTGTAACCGAGCGAGAACGTAACAGTTACTGTTTATTGTTATTACTTGGCTGAAAGTGGCTGGCATTTCTATTATATCTTCTGCATAGCATAGAATGACTACGTGGCTTAACTAGATAATCTTATATGATAAGAAAACTCATTGTTATTTAGGGGGAATTTATGTAAATTTTATTCTGTGTTTTAGATTATATTAGCCTATTGAGTTTACGTTTTTACCTATTTACCTTAACGTAATTTTTCAGGGTTGTGGCTATGTTTCTCGACATTCATATTAATATATTTTACTTAGAACCTGTAATATTGTAAACATAAATAATGAAAAAGAAACGATCACCACTACATTATAACACACTAGCTTTTGCCCGTGGAATGATAGTTCCCGTTCCCGGGAGTTTTCCGGGATAAAAACTATCCTATGTCCTTTCTCGGGTCCCAGACTATATCTGTACCAAATTTATTCAAATCGGTTCAGCGGTTTAGGCGTGAAGAAGAGACAGATAGACAGACAGAGTTACTTTCGCATTTATAATATTAGTACGGATTACTAATGACCCAATTTATTATCTAACATATTTTATCACAAAAACCACCAATTCTAGAAGTGAACCGTGCTTATGTCGTAACGCAATTTTGGACAAAACTTATTCTCAATTTTCGTCGCCGTAATAAAAAAGTTACAAGTCAGACGACCGTCGAGTATTTGTATTTATGCTAGATATTAATTTGGATCTCGGCGGGGTGTCGCTCAATCTTCTTAGCCGTGAAAATGTTCGCGTATTTTTTCTGCCATAAACGTAGACCTTGTCCACTGTGTGTGACGTTTGGGATAAATTGCTTTTCAAGAAAAAATTGGGATGATTTGTCGGGGACGTTTGTCGGTGGGCACAATGGCTAACAGATGTGATTATATCTACAAAACCAAATCGAAAACTTGGGTTCAAAGTATTAATAAAGATTCAAAATAATAAAACTGTAGAGTAATTTAGTTGAAAACGCTAATTTCAGGAACTATAGGGTGTCTCAGTAAGAGTGCACTTTTTAAAATTGGAATATTTTTTTTTCTCATGCATGTGGCAACTCTGAAATTTGACTGTTGTCACCTCTGTTTATTCCGAATATTAAAAATGGAGCGCTTTTCGAAAGAACAACGCGTTATGATTGTGAAAACTCATTACAAAAATGAAACCGCTCGCGAACTTTGCCAATTTTTCAGCCCACCATTCGAAGATTGGTCAACAATTTTGAAGAAACTGACAACATATGATTTCAGCAGGACGGTACAACCTCACAGCGCATGAAATAATTGACTTATTGCAGCAACAATTTCCAAAACACATCATTGCACGAAATTCTGATGTCAACTGGTCGCCAAGATCGTGCGATTTAACGCCGTGCGTTTTCTTCTTTGGGGTTTTGTGAAACCTTTGGGTTTATGCGAAAAAACCCGAAACAATTCCTGAGCTCAAATCAGAAATCCAACGCGTCATCGGTGAGATACAGCCACATCTCTGTGCAAAAGTCATAGAAAATTTCATGAAAAGAGTAATGGCTTATCATTGGAGCCGTGGGGGTCATTCGCCGGATATTTTAATCCATAATTAATCGGAACATGTCTTCTTTACAATACATTAAAAATATCACAAAATACTTGTTTTTATTTTTAAATTAAAAAACGCACTCTTACTGAGACACCCTATACTACTAGAAAATCGTAATAAAAAAACTAACAACACTTTGCTCAGTCAGTCAGTTTGTCAGCGCTCAGTAGTTACACTTGCGAGGAAGTTAAGGACAATCATATCAATTTATGTAGTAATAAGTGACATTGGTACTCGTGAGATAAATTGTAACATCTTTCAACGAGACAGCAATACACATAGGTAGCAATAACCAATAAAAAACAAATATCAAGAAAGTTATTCTTACATAAAAAATAGGACAGGATTTTCTCGCGAGTACGTTCTGACGTAATAAATTATATGTTTGTTGTATGTAGTAATAAGCAAAACTGGTACACGTAAAAATCCTCATTAAATTGTGTCCTAGGATTCACTTAACAATTTTAATCGTTTGTGAACCTGTGTAACGAAGCACGACCTAAAAATGATCTAGTCAGGTTTTACGTCACAAACGACTGAGCTGAAATTTTATTTCATGTTCATATTTTTAATTAAAATTATTTTCTATATATCTCTGCAATTTTACTCTCGTTTAGTTAGGTTATTCGATTACAGCGTTATTTTGGTTCTTGTAAATTATGATGATGTGTGCTTACTGTTTAGCGCTCACGCACACAGATAATTAATCTATTGTACTATTGTAGAGTGTCGCACTCCATAGATCGTGTAGATTCTGAATTGTGCAAAATCGAAACCGCGCTCTTAATTCACAAAGATTTCTACCAATCCCTCTAAAGCAGTATAGTATGTACACTACTTCTTCTTCAAGTATTTATTTTTCTTTATTAACTTGAAAAAATTGGAATAACGTCGTATAAGGCTAAATCAGTCAGTTTTTCTGAAGCACCTAATTTCTATGAAGCCTAACTTAGTAACCCAGTCCGTATTTAGTAGTTTAAGCTCAATCGTATAACAATGGCTCCCAACCTATTTTTAACTAGAAACGACTTCCAATTAATAATTATTACCAACAAGTTCCACAATGTTAATAAGGTCAATCTTTGAGGGCACCGTTTAAATGTAAAATTCTGTGAATTAAAAAAAATGGCATTCAAAGTTTGAAATATTTCGATAACCAAATTCTATGTCTACCTGGTCCGCAGATCACTGCTTGGGAATCTCTGACTAGTGGAAGATCCTATAAATTTCGCAGCCATTGTCTATTTTAGAATTGGTAGTGCGGTACGTGCTTTGTGGCTTCCCAGGTATATTTTATGGTTGAGGGAAATCGTGTTTGAATGCCCATTGTCTCTCTGTACCGTAGTATTCATGGGATTGTATAGCTTTGTTCATGACCCTACTTAATTAACTCTACCTATAATATTGTGTTTGTTTTGGTAAATAAGCGATGCCTTGTTTAGTATTTTCTGAGTAGTTTGCCTTCTTAATAAAAATGTGTATTTTTCAGGAACTAATAAGTATCACTATTATACTAACAAAACGAAAAGGTTCCTTTGTATACTTTAAACTTTCGCGTTGCATATTTAAAATTTACTGTTCAGCAGGATTTAACGCGCCCGTACCTTTTTTGTTTTATCTTGAAGTTTTGGCAGGGTTACACCTGCCATGGTCTCAAACGTACAGTAAATTTTAAGGATCCTTTGTGAATGGGTACTATGTGTCAATGATTTAATCCGATGATAACGGATAGATAACTAACCAACAAATTATCGTCTATCCTTAGTACAATGACCAAATTACAATCACAATTAGACCTTCAGAAGATTTTCAGTATGGCTCATAATTGACGGAAATTCACATCAACTATCATTCATTAAAAATCATATGGTCTCTTGCTTAAAATTCAGTTAAAAAACTCCTATTTAACACCTCAAACCACTTCCACGTTTAAAATAAGTCATTGTCATTCGTGGCGTAGTCTACAGCCTATAGTGACGACCTAAATGTGTAGTCGCCATTAAACAAAGAATAACGACTAGAACTATAAAATGCGGCGAGAACGCTTACCTGAAGTGTTCTACACTCGCCGCGTTCACAAGTGTAGAATAAAATACACAGTCGTAAAATATATATATGTTGATGTGTAAATATATTATGAGAAGACCATATTTTACTTATAAGAATGTTACCAGCTCTTGTGTTTGTTGCAAGATGAACAATTGTATAACTTTGTTGTAAGAGTGGGTCCTGGAAAGGGGACCAAGACCTCCCCCTGACAAAGGCCGATCCATTACGAATTGGATTTTTGCTATGTGACCTCCTCGCTGGTTTCGAACTTATATTTAAGTACAAGTATTTTTATTTATATTTAAGCTTCTTTGAATTCAGTGTAATCTTATAATTCAAACATTTATATTTATATGAATAACAGGGAAATATGAGATAAAAAAATAATAATAATAGATTATTATTATATTATTATTATTGTTTGAATTATAAGATTACACCATGATGATCGCACCAATTTAATACTGGCAGTATTAAATTACCACTCCGTCCTCTACTAATAATTTCAATCTTTGGGTTTTAAAGCAAACTAGATGTTTTTGAGTTGGTTAAGACGCCCGCCTCTCGTGCAAGAGGTTGCTGGTTCGAACCCGGGAAGTACCAATGTGACTTTTTCAATTCATATGAACTTTCTATAGATTATCCTGGACATTACAGACATCGGTGAAGGAAAACCTCGTAAGGAAACCTGGACTTGTAGTTAATATAAGTCCGAAATCGCCAATTCGCCTTGAGCAAGCGTGGTGATCAATGCTCGTGCCTTCTCTGTATGAGAATAGGCCTTTGCCTTGCTGTGGGACAGTAATAGGCTGGTATTATTATAACTAGTAACAAACATCCTTTCAACCTCACAAACTTCAATAATATTAGTAGATAAATTTAATAAAAAATTTATACAGAAATATCGGTTATAAATCTATTACATTTGATCCTAAATACTTTCATAAGTCAAATTTACAAGCACTACGGACCTTCAGAGTTCAATATTGGGTATAAATGACTTCGGCAAAGTTAAGTAATATTCGTATTGATGTTTCTGAACCGTGAAAAGTTTGGCCGTCGTCAATCTGCATCACCCTGATATCAAGTGAGCTAAACTTTGCAAGCTAGTAATCAGAGTTTGAAAAATTGCAGTATTTTACGTGATAGTGATCTTAGTGTTGAAATATTATTTTAAATTAACAATTTCTTTTTTATTTTGAGGAGAACTTAAGGAGCCTTAATATATGCTTGGTGAATTTTTGGCCAGCAATTTGGTAACCACGGTTTTGTATACACATTACATTTTATGTAAAATAGTCACCGCCGCCATATAAACACGTAGATAAATATCCTAAGACAACTCACACACGGCCACCTGATCATAAACTAAGTGCCGGGGTTGCGGAATGTTTATAATAGTTACCGTGACCCTGGAACATAAAGGGCAATCGAAGGAACGTGAGTGGGTTTTAGTCAGTAAGAGTCTGACACGCCCTCCCGCCGCACCCAGGACGGGAGCAGTCATTGGATGATTTCCCACTCACCACAAAAAAAAAACATAAACTAAGTAGAGCTTGTACTATGGTTACGCAGACAACTAGTAAACATACTTCAATAATTTTTCACTTTATCTATAGTATGTATGTATATCTATTACAAACACACTATAGATAAAGTACAGGCACAGAACAAACATTCATACTCATCACACAAAGTTTGTCCTGGGTGGGAATCGAATCCACGACCTCGGGCTTAGCAGTCAGGGTCACAATAGTATTGCTAAATGTTTTCCTACTTTCACATTTTTCCTCTTTTATTCAATTTTTTAGGTCAGTAGGTAAGTCACTTTTAGAATTGCTCTCTGGGCTCGTAAAAGTGGAAGTAGGATAGTATTTTATTATCTTTTGTTACCCGAATGTGTATTAATAAAATATGAAATAATTAAATTGGAACGTAATTCATTTAAGACATCAGTTAAATCTCAATTGAAATTGTACTAAAATCGTAATCAGAAACCAGAATCAAATATTGGAAAATGATCGTTTTAATTAAACATTAATCCTTCGAACACGCGTGATTTAACACACAATAGAAAGACAATAACAGCCCGACAGCCGGCTGTCGGTTGGTCGTTGAAAGGTTAAAATTAATGTTTCAGAAGTGACCCCATATAATTTTTATGTCGGACAACTTTGCACATAACTGTACGTAGATATGTTACAATCAAGTTACAACTCTGTAACTAAGCACGGTTTGTGTGATCTATGAATATTAATGTGATTCATTATTATTGCTTCAGCCAGTTTCAAACTGAATGCTAATGTTCCTACGTGTACGCTCACTGTCATAGATAAATTATAAACAGGGAAGTTCTATAGCGAATATTAATATTATTTTGGAACTTGGAACTGAACGAAATGGTTCAAGATCGGTGAACCATGCATACTCCATCCGGAACATAAAGGGCAATCGAAGGAACATGAGTGGGTCAGAAAAAGTCTGACACACCCCCGCCCAGGACGGGAGAAGTCATTTGATGATTTCGTACTCCCAAAAAAAAATTACTCCATAAAGGTATAGGCGATGTGGTTTTGATAATAAGCAGAGACTATTATAAAACTGGATATAAGTTTATTTTCACAGAATTTATATTGCACAAATAAAAAGAATAATTTAAATAATATAAAGATTCATAAAATGATAATTTCCAAATGCAATTCTTACTGAAAATGCAAACATCATCCCTAAGTGCCTCATATATATGTCATCAACAGATTTGAATGTTGATGACCAATCATCCAATTTCAATGTAACACTTCAAAATAAAAAAATATTTTTCCTAATAAGTTCAAATTTAATGTCGGAAGTTTAAAAAAAAAATATTATCGATTTGCACACATATTAATATTTTCTTTGTGTGCACCACAGTTGCTCCACAATATTTCTTGAGGTCATTTCCGATTCCAAAAAGAATACACGAAATCATTTTCCCAAACCTGTTCTCAGAATAATTATATTATATTATATCCAGTATCACTTTCAAACATTCACAGAAAAGATCAACCATATCGGTATAAGTAATATCAAAATGAATTCCAAAAATACTGAAAATACATTGTTACGTCCCCTTCGGCAAACTGTCGTTAAATATCAATTTGACAAGAAGAAAGAACAACAAAAACCAACCTCCTTCAATAACAATAACAATTAATTGAGTAACATAAAACTCGTTACATAAAATTTTATATACCTGTCTCTATTCCACTCATTGGCGAAACCATGGTACAGTGTGCAACAAAAATCCTATCACACTTTGGTTAAAGAAGTTTTATTTTTCAATTTGGAATTGCAATGTTTCACTTGAGAACACTTTTACCCCTTAGTAACGTTGAGTATTTTGCCTTACACAAGTATGTATCACGTATTGCTGTAAAACTAAGGATTTCTCTTTTTCCATTGATAGGTACGTATACAAACATAATGTTCACATATTTGTCCCTTACGAGAATTGAACTCTCGACACTCAGTGCTGTGTAGTCAATAGCTTTGTTTCAACCGTGCAAAAAATATTGTATTAAAGGAAATTCGAAAAATATGCCAAAGCAAACTATAATAAACCCTGATTTAACTGCCACACATGCTGAAAAGCAATGCAGTTTGACAACTTTTATCGACTTTTGGTGCTGACTGTACCGGGCCGTAAATAGATTATGCTTGAAAATATTACCTACTGATGCGATCTAATATTACAGCATTAAGTAAAACCCATGTAATTTAAGAGACCATTCTACATTTTTTTTATGAATTTTCCATTCTTATCTGTCAAAAATACATTTAACGAAATGTTATATCTGTTATAAGTCTTTATGCGTGGAATATAATTTACCTATTAATATGACAAACTGTCTTAAAAATTCATTCGTGGACGTGTGATTTTTATTGTATTTTATTTAATTGTGTTCTAATAGTTGAGGCACCCGACTCTGAAGCTTGAAGTTATGGGCAAGTTCGATAAGATTTTTTCAATACATAATTTATTTTTTATTTTTATCTTAGACATCACTAACGTCGGTGAAGGAACTCACCTTGAAGTAACTTATAATTTTACTAGCTATCCCCCGCGTTTTCACCCCCATCTTTGGTTACAACTGCTCTCCCACAGCAGTGCGACTCCGTATGAAATCGCGTGCGAATACGATTTCGATCTCATTTCTTAACTCATCTGAAGTGAAAATTATTTAGTATTAAATGTTAAATTAGACAACTTTTCACTTAAAATTGTTATTTCTCTTCACCTACGTTTGCAGTGAGTGGCGCTAGCGTAGTTTTCACTGGGTCACAGAATACCTAATACAGTTTTCACCGCGGAATCAGAAGTGAGCACTGAAGTGAGATCTTACAGAATAGTACAGCTGGTCATAGCGTGACTCTATGAAGCCTTTAACGATAAACTGGCTATCTAGCACAAACATATTTTTACAATTTAATTTAGCTTTGAGATTAGCGCGTTCAAACAAACAAATTCTTCAGCTTTGTAATTAATGTTAAAATCACTAATTCACCTCGAGCAAGCCGTCTCTGCATGAACAAAACCTTAGCCTCTTATGAACTTATTAAAATTAAAAAAAAAATTAACACTAAAACAATCATCATCAGCCTATGCAGAATTATGTCAAGTCTTGGTCCTTCATTAAATACCTCTTGTGTCTAATGCTTACGTAGTATATTTGTGGAACGAATGCATAGTCTAGTCCCGTTTAGCTCGGTAACCGTCACTTCCGCGATGTGTAGCCTCGACAGCGCGAAATAACACGCCATTGCGTCAGCATTACACTATATACCTAAATAAATGGTACTATAGTTTTTTATAATTCCACTTTTAAAGATAACAAATGGAATAAAACTGTTGGTCTGTTCATTAGTCACAGTAGCTTTACACACTTAAAATTTTCATAAGGCCGTTTGTCCATCGCCGCCGTCATCGCCAATTCAACGAGAACGAGATGACGGCGAGCCGAATTTAGTATGAGGTGACGTAACATGCGGTGTACTCGCGGCTGAAGTAAATGCATTATCGCCACTTCAGCCACAGAGCTTCGGCGTCGCCCGTCATCGTGCGGCGGCGGTGCCCAAACGGGCTAAGATTCAAATATATTGGGACATGACAGGTTGACCAACTTGAAAGATTTATTCCTAATACTCAGATAAATTTTGAAACGAATATTATAATATTATTGGCAGTTTGTTCAGTTCGACATGTCTGGCTCACAGCATGAGTACGTCTCAGTTTAAATACATTTGAAAACGTTAACTAACTACATT
The DNA here is from genome assembly GCA_033675125.1 of Athetis lepigone. Taxonomy (NCBI): domain Eukaryota; kingdom Metazoa; phylum Arthropoda; class Insecta; order Lepidoptera; family Noctuidae; genus Athetis; species Athetis lepigone. The sequence continues at coordinate 16,060,114 of CM066229.1, read as the reverse complement.
TTTAATCTGATGATTAATTTAAAGGTCATAGCTCATTATAGCCACCCGGCAGCCACTCCGCACCGACTCGCCTCTTGCCGCTAGTATTCTTTATATGAACTTGTATGGGCATGCACTCACTATATCAACTCCGTAGCGTCACCGGATCGCCTCGGTTATAAGGCGAGTCGGTGCGGAGTGGCTGCCGGGTGGCTGTAATGAGCTATGACCTTAATCCTCCAGCGCTCCATACGTTCCCAAAACGGGACATATAATTTACATTGACACAGTATTTTGTGCACAGTTATAACGTTTGTTAACACGCTTACGATACAATCAAAAACCTTATTGTGGAGGCAATAATAAAATATTAAGATATTTTAATTTAAAAATGATTCCTTATAAATACTAAAACGTATTTGTGACGTTGGTACCTATTTCTCGACGTTTCGTTAGTGTTAATATTGTGCGGTAAGACGGTACTCTTATATCTCATAATAATAGTAAATGACCTGGACGCTCGCTACACGTTTTTGTCGATCCTGGCCGTAACTTTTTTTTGCGGCCCTCCCACTAGCGATTGAAATAATTTACTTAAAAACTCACAGATAAAAATAGTTGGCATTTGTGTGGCGTCTTTTTCTTATAAATCAATGGAGAGCTAACTAGCCTTTTAAATGGTAGGTGGTTTGTAGAACAAGTTAAAAAAAATACTTGATTATAATTTTGGCGCCCCCAGAACCTACCGCAAGGAGCGGGTGGTTTGCCCCCCTTTTAGATCCGGAAATGCCCACACATGGCCAGTTTTTAATAAAAGCGGGTATTACTATTGACCCTTCAAACAGAATAATATGTAAACAACGAGTGTTTCGATAGTTTAGAATACACATAATATGAAGAAGCGAGCTGTAATCATTGCATTGTACTTTTATTTTCCGATTCATTTCACGTCTCTATGATGTTGAGTTGGAGTCTTATGTACTTGAAATATGTTATAATTATATGTTAGTTGCACTGTGATCATGATTAGAAATATAAATAGAAAATATGTGTCATTTCTTTTCTTTTTTTATCAAATTCTTGACGTAGGTATATAGTTTTTTTAGGACCACTCTGTAACAGTTATATCAGGAGTGGGATGTTAGCCCACGAGTCTGACTCACACGGCCAGTTTTTAATAAAGACGGATATTACTGTTGACCCTTCAAACAGAATATGTAAACAGCGAGTGTTTCGATAGTTTAGAATACACATGATATGAAGAAGCGAGCTGGCCTCATTGCATTGCACTTTAATTTCTGATTTATTTCACGTCTCTATGATGTTGAGTTGAAGTCTTAAGTACTTGAAATATGTTACAATTATTATGTTAGTTGCACTGTGATCATGATTAAATATATAAAAAGAAAATATGTGTAATTTCTTTCCTTTTTTTTATCGCATTCACGGCGTTCAAAGATTTTTCGGGACCACTCTGTAACAGTCATATCAGAAGTGGGATTTTAGCCCACAAATCTGACTCACACTGCCAGTTTTTAATAAAGACGGATATTACTGTTGACCCGTCAAACAGAATATGTAAACAAAGAGTGTTTCGATAGTTTAGAATACACATGATATGAAGAAGCGAGCTGGCCTCATTGCATTGCACTTTAATTTCCGATTCATTTCACGTCTCCAATGACGTTATGTTTTAATCTTGAAATATGTTATAACTTTTTTGCTGTTGTGGATGAAATCATGTTACGGAATATAATTGAAAATATGTCATTAATTTAAAATTATGATTTTCGTTGCCTTCCTTTTTTTTAACTTAACCAATATGGACGCAGTTATTTTTTATTTGGAAGAAGGTAATTAGGCGATGATTCTTTAAAATCGGTTAAGCCAGTTTGAAGTCGACAACTTTTTGATGGCTGCAATTGTGACCAAACTTGTGTGTAACTTGAGTGCCGAGGCGTTTTAAATTTTTATTTTTTTTAATAAACGTAATATTACTTTAGATATCGTCCGTAAGGTCTACGTTAGCTGCCATTCATTACTGCCACGCGAAATTGACCCTTATGATCGATGTCATTTTATTGTTTTATCTGTGCTACGGTTGTAGTTCACTCAACTGGCCTGGTCGACAAACCATACCAATCGCCAGATAAAGGGCTACAGGCAATTTTAATAAATGAAAGTAATTGCTGCTCTGTAAACTTGAACACAAAGAATCGGGAACATATTTGCTTAGTAGTTTCTGTTTAAGGTGTGATTTTATTTTTATTTTTGCCGAACGCGGCAAAACGTGCAAGAGTATGAAAATGTGCAGGAACAGTTCGTCACTAGTCACTGCAATTATAAGAACTTATTAGATTTTTTTTTACTAAACTAGAGCACGTTAATTGCAAGTTAATTGCATGAGCTTTACACACAAATAACATTTACATTGATGACGATCAGATACGCAGCATATGTGGTTAACCTTTATTGATTGACCGATAGTCCGTATATTGCGGTTTATAGGGCTAAATGTGATGCGTTTTATGCTGTCACATGTTTTCACCCGACCTCCGAAAGTAGGGGTATTTAAAGGGTTTTACCCAAAATATCGCAACCAATAGTATAAAAATGTGAATGTGATGATGTTTGTTATTACCTTTCTAGCTCTCTTTTTTTGGGATAGGTAATCGTCAAATGACTCCTCCCGCTTTGGGCGGAGCGGAAAGGAGTGTCAGACTTGAACTGACTAAAACCCATCCATGTTCCATTTTAGTCTTTTGTGTCCGGGGTCGCGGTATCTCTGTCTAACAACCCGTTGTTCCGACCGTCCTACGCCTTCATTGCTAAACTGACCCTGCCGGGGTTGCGGAATGTTTATAATAGTTACCGTGACCCTAGAACATAAAGGACAACCGAAGGAACATGAGTGGGTTTTAGTCAGTAAAAGTCTGACACGCCCTCCCGCCGCACCCAGGACGGGAGCAGTCATTTGATGATTTATCACTCACCAAAAAAAATCGCTGAACTGATTTTTATGGTATTTATAAAACACATTATTTTACAGATACACAGAATGGAAGTACTATTTCTGAGGAGTTGACAAAATCATAATTGTGAACGGAGACGCGAATAAAAGCTAGGAAAGTGTATAGTGTTTAATGGAATAATTTTTCAAAGTTACCCTTTTGTGTTGACATTTACATGGATCCGGCGGTGTATCACAACTTCCCTTCTTTGTTGATATTAGTACATCCTGGAACTATAAAATAATTTCCATAATAAAACGTAGCTATAAATAAAAACAGTATGCTTTAATATTTCAAACAGCTACGACATAATAATACCTTCCTGTAATCTCACAAAATGAATTCGCTGAATAATAAAAACATAAAATGTTCTCTCTATAGCTGGTCTTACCCTGTCATAAACATTATAATAATAGTTGTTACGTAGTATGCGACCTCATTTTCATCCCCACACTAATGACACGCCAAACTCATTTTTATGCGATTTTTTATTACCAAGGATAAACTTTTATAAATTAATGTCCACGCTACATAACACCATTCATTTTGGCGCCCTCGTTATAAGTGTCATGGCGGCCCTCGATATATTGAAGTAAAAAAAATACCTGATATAAAATTACGATGGAATAATATTATTGTTTTTTATCGTTAGTTACTTTCATAACAGTCAAATAACAATCAAAGTCATAGAATAATGTCATTGATATTCATCTAGGCTTTTTCCTTTTATCCTAATAATTACTATATTTTATGACATTATATTGGATACAAAAACATCTGATTAACAACAAAATGATCTCTATAAATAAAAATAATAAGGATAAATATGTTGTTATTGACATTATATTGTGACGCAGACCTCTGACTGTGTCTAAAAAATAATTTGTCAAGAAAGGCTAGGAAACTGCCACTTACAAAATATAAAAACGACCAAATAAAGTAAAAAAAGAAATTAATATTAGTCCCCAACATAATTCTGGTAGGTTTTGCCATTAACATAAAATTAATTTTGAGACTCTACGCCTAAGAATCTTGGTGTCGCTTAAAGTTATTTTCTCGCTTCCTCAACGTTTATTACGACAATATCTTTGAGTGGAAACCGTGAAAGAATTTTGGTTTTACATTAATATCTTTTAGTTTATCTTGGACATCACTGACATCCCGTGCCTCGAAAAGCACGAAAAGCCGTTGGGCCCGGTTGTCATTCGTAGAACTTTGACAGTCGTTACTGGTTAGCCAGAAACTCTGACCAGTCTAACCAAGAGGTATCGTGTCGCCCTGTTACTGGGTTATGGAGGTCAGATAGGCAGTCGCTCCACGTAAAACGCCGGTATCCAGCTGAATCCGGTTAGGCTGGCAGCCGACCCCAACACAGTTGGGAAAAGGCTAGGGAGATGATGATGATGATTAATATCTTTTTAAAGCATCACGTGTAAAAGAATTTTAGAAAATATAACGCACAAATGTCTAAAAGTCGCATGAAGAAAAAGAGAAAGACCAATGACAGACCAACTAGCTTTCGCCGGAACCCTCCCCCGCGTGTATGTCGAAATTCCGATCACTATTTTACCCCCATTGGTGGTTATATTTCCAAAAATCCTACCTCAGTGGCTACCTACTCATCACAAAGAACACACCCTCTTTGTTTCATGTTTCTACGACCAGCGTTTTGGACTGTGCGTTGATATATCAAAAATCAATCCGTCAGTTTACCATTTTATTTATATATGGGCGATTGTGCACTACAAGGAATTTTACTGTCCGAACATCCGATTTTTTACGGTCCGAAGTGGTATGAGAAAAACGGATGATTGGCTTGTGCACTTGTCCGTCTTTACTCGGATGATACGCCTCAGTTTAGGGCAGCTCTGTCTTTGAAACTACAAGCCACGCACGCGAAATTACTATGAAATAAATACCGTTCTGAAATGGGGAAAAGTAAAATGTCGGACGGTAAAATATGTACGTATAGTGCACAAACTAGTATATACAATGGCGTGCCATATCGGACCGTAAAAAATCGGACTGCCGGACAGTAAAATTCTTTGTAGTGCACAATCGCCATATGAATGAATGAAAACGGAGTGATATCTTGACAGACTGATAGGACGAAGCCTATAACAAGTGAACATTATAATAAATGATGTTTGGCGAGTTTTAATGTTTCGTTTGTATCTTAAATAGGGATAGATTCTCTGCAGGACCATATCTCGGTGAAGTATAATCGTGTATATTAGTGTCGTTAATTCGTGTTTATTAGTATCAGTGATTCCTTGGATTTGTCCAACCACTGATGACGTTTGGGGATCATTAGTAATACAAGTAGGTTTTCAAATGTGTGTTTCAAGTGTGTACCAAAAATTGCAATAATATTAGCTCATTTTTCTCAGGGGCGGCATTAAAATACATATTTTTTCCCTAAATGTCGCCACGCTATTTTTGGTTAGATGGCCCTCCGAGTGTGGCGCATTTACAAACCACAAGAGCCTTTAAAAATAAAGGCACAAGAAAATAAGCACGTTTTTAAGGGTCCGGTCTAAACTGACATAAATTTTTAAAGATCAAGTTATGTAAACATACAGAACGTAATATAATTTAATTGGGTTCAGCAGCTGTTCAGACGAACTTTGAAACCTAAAACCTTAATTAGAAGGCTTTGTCGTTAAATGAATACTATCATACTCTGATGCCACAAAAGTTAAAATGGAGAAAGGACAAAATAATTTAATTAACTCCTGACATATTCAAGGGTCAGCCTTATTTTCTGTACGCGTGGTTTTTGCTGAACCTTACAAGAATTGATTACATATTGAGGTGGTTTTTAGGATAACCTCACTGGTGACAAAAACGATGTCATCTGTTTTTGTCCATCTGCTGATGGAATTTCTCAATTTATGTATCGAACGTGGAAAGTGGAAATACTTATTCAACGTTCTATGGAACCCTTATCATTCGTAAATTTGATAGGTATTGATACTAATAATAAAAACACTTTCGAATCTTCTATTACACGCAGAAAATCTTTGCAAAAATATTATTCCATTACGGAGGAAGAAAATGCTATTTTTGGAGCGATATTTTCTTTGAACGTCAATGTTATATGTTATTTATTTAGTAGACCAATCTTTTGATGTTTTGACTGGCAGACAAAAGCATTTCGAAATTAGAAATGGTTTGTTTTATTATTTTCGGTTATCATGTTTCGTTACAAGTATCTCTTATTGAACAGAATGATTGAACATTATCCTTTAAACATTTTATATTAAACCCATACATGACATCTCTGCAGACGACATATTCAGATGAAAACGGGAAAACAATGGGACTGAAAGATATTTTTTTAATTAAAAATACCTAATATTGCCTCACACCTAAAGCCATTAGAATAAAAATTTATACTTATTTTAAAGAATATTTTTGTAAGTTTCTTATCCAAATATTCCAGTGAAATCCAGATGAAATTTTGAACTACATAATTAGTGAAGCAATAGCTTTTTATCAGCAATCTCAGTTTATTAAAAGTACAAGTATAAAAGATTACTTTCAACATTATAACATAACCTTTTTATTTAAGACTTATTTAAAATTCAAATACGATCCTAGTACACGATTTAACAGTACCTAAATTAATTCCTAAAATCAATTTCATCCTCCATTCGTCTTTATACACTAAATGGTTCGCTAAGAGCCAAGCCTTTGACCGCCATATTACAACCGCAAAATTCGAGGGTCATATGGATGGAAAGGTAAAGCATATCTTCAAGGCTAAGGTGTTCAGGCCTCATTCTCCGAAATACGTGAGGGACTTAATTGAGTTAACTATGCTCTCATGGGTGCTTCTGTCTCAAAGAGCTTGCGGTTAGGACTATAGAACATATTATGTTGTACATAGAGTGCAATTTACTGCTATTGAAAATTTGAGTTCTGATATGGCCTGATGATCTAATGGTTGGTGACCTTGACTGTTAAGTTGGAGGTCGTGGGTTCGATCGACCCAGGACTACTTTACGTTGCTTCTGTTTCTGGGTGTAATTTATCTATAGGTATAGAGAGATACGATGACAGAGGCTCAGCCTAGCTTGAGATCAAACCGAATGAGAGCTGTTGTTCTTAGTAAATATTTTTTTGGATTTGACCTTGATAGATTCGCTTATTAAAATGAAATGACAGTCTGATTTGCGTAAGTGCCAGGCCACACGGTGCGGCAACGCACCGCACCGCATTACTCCGCACTGCACTGGCGGCCACACGAGCAGTGCGGCGCCGCAATGTTCTTACGGCGCCGCTGCGGCACCGTATGATATACATTGTTATTATTATCAACGAGCGAGCACTTTTGCCTATGCCGTATAAACAACTGAGCGGTGCCGCTGCGGCGCCGCTGCGGCACCGCACTGCTTGCACCCCTCCCCGCCTCGTCTGCCTCGTGCCGTTGTCCGGTGCGCCTGCGGTGCGGCGCCGGAGCGGTGCCGGACGTACGCATCTTAAGCTCCTAAACTAACAAAGTTATGTAAACCGTTATAGTTTTTTGGGGTATACGCAAGAAAAATAAACACTTCGTAGAAGGAGTACACCAAGATCTTTTTTCAATTTTAGCACTGTTGATGTGGTGAGTACACAATATCTATTCAAAGGTTAACGTTTAGGCAATGTGCGATTTAGGCATAAAGCGAATTAATCCTAACGCGTTTTAGACGTAAAGCGATTTAGTCTAATAGCGACGTAGGCATATAAAAAAATAGACAATTAGCGATTTAGACTCTATGCGTAATAGACTTTCAGCACAAATAGACCAAGTGCGTTTTAGGTATACCGAGACCAAACGCCGTGTGGCATACCATTATATGTAAAGAACCGTTGCGGTAAACACTTTGCCGAGTACTCGGCCGAGCGCTCGGCCTAGCAACCGGCCGAGACAGTCATTCGGCCCCAGTTCTATTTACTAGGCCGAGTACCCACCTCCCCACTTCCCCGCACTGTCTCGCTCGGTCACTCGGTGAATCTAAACAGCACTCTGCCACCACTCTCCACTCGGAGCGTACACGTCACGTCACCAGATATAAGATATAAGCCATAAATACAAAGATAATATATATACCTAATCATACTACCGTAAGACATAGAAACATAAATAATGGCTGGGAAATGGTATTTCGATACCAAATCCAAATCCGAGATTTCTCTTGAGCCAACAATTCTGTTAATTCTTCTACCAGAAGAGGAATTAGTAGCTTGGTAGACTTTCTAATAAACGATTTCCGATCCATGTTAGCCTCAGTTGCCCTTGTACTTCTTCTAATAACTGAACTGTCTCGCCACAATATCGAAAATACGTGTGAACACTTACTCGGCTACGGCACTGTCTCGGCCGAGTTACATTTTACTGTCTCGCCACTCTACTCGGTAGGTTAGTCAAGCCATAATGGATGCATACGCTACAACGGGGACTTGATGCCGATGAAACCGCGGGGGACAGCTAGTAACTACATAATTATATTGAATCCCCGGTACCATAAATACGCCACGATCATTACATTACCTAAGACTAGCAAATTCCCTTTAAAAAAAATCGCCTTTTTAAGATAAATGACGTAATTCTGGCGACAGATCTTACGACGCTTTTATTTTGATGTCCTTCATGACACGGCAATATTCTGTGTGGAAACCGCAAATATTTGTTTATTTCCCCCGGAGATTTGTCAAACAATTTTATTCTGCAAATACTGCCAGCAAAAACATAAGTGAGGATATTTTTTTTCCTTTCTATTCGTATTCAGGATTTTCTCCCACTAGACTAGATATTTTTTTATTTGAATGAATATTGGTACGTAAAATAAGTTCTTATGTTGAGTTTCACTATATTCGGCATTTCAGGCGTACGAATATGTACATTTTGTTTTTCCAAATATTCGTACTGCACGGAACACCAGGAACAACTGCCTATCGCGACCATAATTTAGTTATTAAGAAACACGATGCCTCTGGGCAAACAAATGAAATTGTCAGCTTTAACCATTCAACGACTAAGTCACAGCTGGCTGTCGCGCTGCTATTGTTTTTCTATTGTGTATCGTACCACGTGTATTCGAAGGTTTTAGGTAATTATCACAATAAGGCATCACGCTACATGTTGCTGTCAACGCTCCTACGCGCGTACTAGCGGTGCGAGTGCAGATCTGCATCATTGGTATTTACGCACTCACACGCGTAGTTGCATTTGTGAATCCAAAATCACTCGCGGCACCACGTGACTCGGTATGCCATTGCGTTTGGCCCGCACCCACGAGCGTGTTTGCTTGATTTTTCGCATGTAGGTGCGTGATCTGCATAAACGTGCGGGGATACATTTTCAGTTTTAACTGTGCGTGTTTTCAATACAAACGGAGATACTTACAAGAAATGTTAAAACACGTATGATGACGCGCCATGCTACATGTTGCGTGGCAATGTGTTAATCGCGTTTACATGAATTGTATCATGACTTTTTATCTAATTTTCAGTCCAGTCTAAGAGCGAGATAAATAGACGTTACTTAGCATGTACTTTGGCTAAGCACTATACCCGTCACTGTCTTACAATGCATATCGGTCATAAGTTGCAGGACAAAAAATAAAAGGAATCATCAATCCGGTACCAGCATGTAGTTTGCATTTCATTCACCAATTATTCATGTATGACGTAATTTAAGTCGTGCGATATGATTCTCTAGAGACTGCTTTATTGACTTCTGACTGTCAAGGATCTACGAATAACAACCAAGGCCAATAGCTCGTGTAAACGTTAGAGATTACCTTAAACTCACAAGTATTTTTTCCCCATTAAACCATTTTAAAGTTTAAACGTCGTTTACTGAATCAGAAATTTAATTAGGTTAGAAACTCCATACCTTATCTTTTATTTAAATTATACAATTGTTTTAATGTGAAAACGGTCTACCCAAAAAATAAACAACTATCCGAAAAACGAAATTTTACACTACTATCTTTGAAACTGATGACAAAGAAAAATATCCTACAGGAAAATGCCAATAACACTTTGCCCAACCCGGAAATCAAACCCAGAACCCTACTCAGCTGTCCAATTTGAAAACTTAGCAAACGACATTTAATTTATCCCACATATTATATTATGTAGGTGAAAACCGAAGTGTCTAAAACACCGACTATAGAAAAAAAATACAGTATGTTTTTAATTAAATAAGTTATTAAATTGGAGATTCTAGGTTATTGTGGGTTGTAGCGTATTGTTTTACTAGCTGTATTCTGCGGCTATCCCTCTGATTTTCATTATTAAAATACATCCTTTATTTTACTTACAAGAAATAAGGACAAATACATAGTTCCTTCAACTAGGCTTAAGAAAATAGTTGGCTCGTTTAAATGTCAATGTATCTATACGCTTTTATAATAAACTACCCAGACAAATTCAAGAACTTAGCATTACTAAATTTAAATTATTTATAAAACGTAAACTTTGTCAGAAAGCTTTTTACTCTGTCAAAGATTACATTGAGGATTCAAATGCTTGTGATTGAGCTGTTTCGATTAATACATTGGCCATTATTTACTTTATTTACATTTCTTTTCTCTTTGACATTTCAATTATTATTTTGACATTTATGTGTACTTTTTAAAGTATATAATCTTTTTTATGTATTTCTATTTGACATTGATGTGTACTTTTTAAAGTATATAATCTTTTTTTATGTATTACTATTTGACATTGATATGTACTTTTTAAAGTATTGTGTATATGTTTTTGTGACATTTATTTTTGTGAATGTGAGGACTATGGAAGTCGTTGGTTTTTTTTTTTTTTAATATGCGGTCTGACGGTTTGAGTATTTAATGCGGCCTACCCAAATGTCCTTACTTTGGTACTGTTCGTCAAGACGTTGGGCTCCTTAGTTTTTAGTTGAGCTAAACGACTACTGACAAATGCTTGCACTGTCTGGACAGGTCCACTCAAATCTGTGTCCTTCTCTCATCAAGAGAGTGCCTCAGACATTAACCTCCATGGTTCTCGCACATTTTTGACCAATACGATTGTATGGACTTTAAAAGAGACTTTGACCTCTGAGTTTGTTTCGGATGTTTCTTCTCAGAGCAGTCCAGCTACGAAACACCGGCCCCATCGTTCGCTTAAAATAAATAAAAAAAACAAAATATTGACGTGTAAAAGTGTTATATATATAACCTATTTACAAAATAAATATGATTTTATGATTTTTTATGATTTTATGATTTTACTCCGTTAGCGATTGAATTTCTAAAAATTACTGTGAATTAGGTCAACCTAGTATAAAACTTCATAGGGTGTATTTTACAGGAAGACTAATTATAGAAAAAAAGCACAAGAAATAAATTAAAACATTTAATAAATCACTTTATTTTTCATAATTTATTTTCTTCTTTTTATTATTCATGTACTTTGAAGAACACAATTTTATAATCCTCTGTTAGTCATATATTCTTTTTTTTTTATTTTACATCATAGTTACTTATTTTACAACCATCATTAATACATCGATTTACAATAAACCTAACTAATCAATAAAATTGTATATTATTATAAATAATTGTAAACGGGACGATTTTATTTACGTTTTCATCTTTTAATTTTTGTTTTATACGTAATTTTAATACACACCTATAAAGGAAATTTTATTGAGAAAAAACATTTAGTTACACTTCTAAGAAGAAAAGGGTTTCTCTAGAATATTTTAAAAATTAAATCAATTTTAATAACTTTGTAATAATTTTTACAATGTTATCTACAAGTTTTTTTTTAATAATAAAAGGAAATAATGAAAAAATTTTTTTCATAAATATTAAAAACAATATTAAAAGTCCCGCTATAAATTTTGATAACCTTAAAATCTATGTCACAATGAGTTTCATAAGTAGTAAGGTATTTATACATTGGATTTGGCACAATTTTTGTACAATACAAATAAAAATCTTTGGCTCAGTATATAAGGAACCATCAATAAATTACGTCACTCAATTTTCATAATTTTTTCCCTTCCCTTGTCTTTGTCACTCGTAACCGCATTTGTCGCCACGTCTTGGTGGACGACACAATTTTTATACATCCAGAAGAAAATATTAGTCCCAAATACATAGATTTTAAATAAAATTATCTTTTTCTACAGTTTAACAACAGTTAAAGTTTTGTGATTTTGTATTACAATAAGTATTAAGACGCCAAATACTATATTCGTTGGCGTGTGACATAATTTATGGTTGGCCCTTAATAAAATCGGAATACAAAAAATACTTCAAAGCAATATGTTTTATTCACAATGCCTACAAATATATTTTAGCAAACAAAATATGTCATAAGTTGAAAAAGACAAACTATACAAAAAAATCCTCAGTCTTTAAACAGTTCTCAAATACTGGCAATTTACTTTTCAGCTACAGATGAATAAACACGTGTGTTCAAAAAAGACCCAATGACACATATATTTTTCTCTTCCTAAACTACTTTTTATATATACCTATCTACTTGGTGTTCCACTTAATGAGAATTACACGTCTTCTACTTATCTTCACAAAAATATACAAGTATTTATTTATTCAAGTTGTGTTCGGGTCACTACTGAATATAAGTATCTGGAAGTGCCTTTTAAATATTCTTTCTACAAACTCGTGTATTTAGAATTTAGCTTTCTATATTGACTTATTTATAAAATAGAATTGAAATTACACAATGTACAATTTGAAACCTAGATTTAGTTCAAATCAATCATAATTTCACCACGTACGACAATCTAACGAATATTTAAAATTACCTTAAATATAATTTTGTAATATTTATAAATACCCTTTCTATACATCAATATTTTTAGAGCATCACGACTACTAAGACAGAGATACTTCAAAAACTCTATGTACATTTTTATAACGTTATTGTTCTTAGGTGTATTTACAGAATAATGTTGTAAGGGACGATTACTGCTGCCACATGTAGGATATGTCGGACAAGATGGCGCGGGCCGGCGGCGGACGCGGCGAGTAAGTGGCGTGCGGCACGTGCGGCACGTGCGGCGAGTGCGGCACGTAGGGCGCGGGCGACGCGGGCAGCGAGGGCGACGCGGGCGACGCGGCCGCGCGCGCTCAGATCGCGGGCAGCAGCGGGCTCGGCGAGCGCGGCACCCGCCGCACGCTGCCGCTCCACGCCTCCCCCATCATATCCTCGTCTCCCTGCACACGCGCACTCGACATACTCTCAGCATCACACTCCTCAACTTCCCAACTCTGAGAGCGAGATGTTTCATTCGTTTTACTAGGAGTAGGGCAGCTAGGACTAGGACGCCACTACCACGGAAGAGGAAACTATGCGACAGAAAGTTTCTCATCTTCGTCATGCATTCAGCTCGCAGGCAATCTTAGTCTACGACTCGCGGGGTCTAGGGAGTTGACGTGCGGGATTGTGCGAGTGAGTTAAACCACGTATTACGGTGTCAACACTTACATATAAGAAGTAATTACCATCATCGTGTGAGGCGCAGGCGCGGAGTGCGCCGGCGCCGGGGGGGCGGGAGGGGCCATCGGCGGCGGCGGAGCGGGCGGGGGCTCCGGTGATACTGCCGCGGGTGAGAACGAAGCTGGCGCTAGTGGCGATTGCGCTAGGAAAAAGTACAAAGTTTATTTCAGAACATGGTCCTTCGAGACAACTTTCTATTACAACTCTAAGTTCACTTACCAGCAGCGGTCAAAGCCAGTACGAATTGACTCCAATGTACGCAGCATCCACAACACAGCTGTAAAGCTGCTCTTCGTAAAGCTCGATGTAACGCCATGAACAGCAACGGATTGACCGCCGCGTGCACGTACGAGATATGTAGAGTAATTTGGAAATACATCTGTAACAAAAAACAAATAATACGTTCAAGCTTACTTTATGTAGCAATAAATATTACAAAATTCCATTCGCTACCAGGCCTATTTTTTAAATTGTCAAGATCGTTTTTAAAATGGTCACATTAAAATACTCTGTAGCACTTAAAATTAATTATTTAACAACTTTGTTTAGAGCTACTCACTTCATAAGCTATATGCGACGTAAGAGCTGGATGATGAAGCAGGGTGATGAGGAACAGTGGGCCCCAGAACAGCACGTAAGCCGCTGTGATGACAAGGAACATGCGCACACGACGAACGCCCTCACGTTCCACACGTGCCAAGTATCCTCGGAGGCGACGACCACCTCCCAAGGGTAGGTTGTTGCTGCCTGAAGGACGGCACTGTCCATCTGATAGAGTTCCATCCACTGTCTAAGAGAAGAAACAATATAAGAATACTCAATTCTCCCAAATCATTTATTCAAAGCTCGAAACCAGAAAAAAACTGAATAAAATTTTGATGCCGAAAATAAAATTAACCAATTGTGCCTAGTGAAATCAAATAATTTAGAAACAAAAGCCAATTCATGAGGGACCGTCGAGGGACGACACTCTGGAGTATTTTAGAAGCTCTATTTAGATAGCTTTGATGGTTTAATAAATAGAGACGGAGATCGGTGAAGGGAAGATAATATTAATAGACTTACATAAAATAGATACATTTCTAAAGGAGAATAGAAACAAGTTATTTATTAGGTTTGAGATGAATGAAAAGAGATATTAGCAGACCAAAAGGAACAAAACACGAATAGCTGTAAATACGATTATCTAAGATCTACTAGATGTGACAAACATGCATCACAGTCCTTACCCTAGGTCCGACGCTGTTGGGCAGGTTATCCATTCGCCTGTTGTCTCCTGCCATGCTGACAAGCGTGGTCACTAAACCAGCTACTCGTACTGCTTCTACGTTAGCCTGCATGCGATAAGATTTAAATTTATCGAATATCTAAATCTGAACCGCTCTTTGGCAACGGTAAGCATTGAGTATTGCTTTGTTGTTTATTTACAAATACATGGACGGAGCACTTCTAAAATGCGAACGTCCATTCCGAATCGGGTGAATTCCGAAAATTTAAATCTTATTTGCGGTACACCGCAAGGAATATTGGCAAGGTACCAACAAAAATTCCAATACCGGCCAACGTAAGACTAGAATATATGCACAATATTGTACAGCGACTTGGAATTATGCGGATGACTTCGTGAGCTTCAACGAGTTGTGGAGCGCACCAGTTCAACGTCCTTCGCAACTGTAAACTGCATTACACTACGAACTTATTACATGTCATTCAAAACAACTGCTATAGCTAGTACCATTTCTCATAAAGCCGTGGATGACAATGGCCACAAATTACTTCACAATCAATGATGAACATGGAGGCGTTTGTTTTGTGAGAATGGAAGATGATGCGAACAACGTATACAAAGCATTACTTTTTACAATAATGTCTCGGAAAACTAACCTCTCCATGCCATCTGTTATAGGGTCTCGGGGGTGTTCGTTGAGTGTGTGTGATTAATGATGTACAAACCTTGGTGAGGTCCCGGTGGAGTTTTTTCAAGTGGAAAAGTGTCAATCCAATACAGACAGCGTTAACGCCTATCCACAGCGCGTTAAGTACATAATGTCTGAAGGGTCCTCGGACCAAGGGACACGACGGGGCCGGGCCGTAAGACCCGTAAGAGCCTGCACTGGCAGCCAAAGCTCCAGATAGGAACGTGGGCCCGAGATTTATCGTTATTGATGCGAACCAAATCATGAATGTTCCGAAAAGGACGCACTGCAACAAAAGGTTCGTTTTACATTCGAATTTTTGGTTTATAATATTTAAATGAGCTCCGTTTTTCATTTGTGTAACCAGTATAAAATTGCCAAAATTAAGAACAGGAAATGGGTCGTTTTTATCTTTGACAATTTAGAAATTTTCTCCTTGAGCGAATTAAAGTAATGACAAGACTCGTTAAGGGAACGAGTAGATAATATTTTTACCTGTGGGCTGTCCATCAGTAATGGTGCTGATAAATCAGCTTGCTCCTCCTCATTTTCGGGGAAAATTGGACTGTCGTTGAGTACTGTTGTGAGCATGTTCACTGTTGACACCGTCACCTAAAATGAAAAGAATGTTAGTTTTCTCATTCCTACGCTAAATGGAAGCGTTTAAAAATAAACATGATAGAGTTTAATATAAGATCAGTTTTTTTTTGGTCTTATGCCAAAAATTTAAATATTTCTCATTAAGTGCTTTAACTACGCAATATTCTTCATACTGTCGTTCAACAGTCAAACTGCGGAATGAGCCAAAATATGTGCTAAATAATGTATGTTTATTAAAGTAGTAGTGTATAAACAATTGTAAACTCTGTCGCAAATAAGCTAACATACATTTCGTACCTAAAACAACATTATTGGGAAAACCAAACTACCAGTTTCTTCCTTGACATATAATAATATTCTCCATCTTAGTTCTAGAAAGTTTTATCTAATCTGCTTCATAATTTTAGCTTTCCAGACACATTCGTCTACAAACACTCTAACTATTCAGAACTTACAAGATACTATCAAAATTAAGCATCGAAGATTATTCTTGCCACTTTTCTCATCCGTCGCAACTGAAGTAAAGTGCCGATAAATCACTTTTATGTGCCAACTGCCTCCACTTTCAAACAATAGCACTTTTGTCAGCGAAGATCTGTTACTTTTTGCATTCTATTGATGCTCATCCCAGTTTGATGATACTTAAGTTCAGTCTCATTTTGATATTCAACAAAAACTATGAAAGCGGCTTTTCAAGGCGTTTGTTGTTACAATAAAAACGGTTTTTGCGCATGTCTATTAAATCTAGACCTTTATGAATGAGCCAGAAAATGAGTTAATATGCAAGATTGAAAGGAACCTTTGATTTGAAATGAATTATGAAATCGAAAAGTCTCATGGTACTTCCACATTCCTAAATTTGAACCCTTATCATAGTCTTACTTGGGATTTCAGTTCACGACATTCAACGAATGACAACGAGATTAAAACACGAACACTCTTATGCTTCCCTATTTACTTTATACCTATATACCCTATTTACCACTCCATATAAGGCCAAAGAAAGCTTACAAAGAGCTAATTCCACTAATCCATATAACTGATAACACAAACAGCGACATTCACAAAGATAAAAAATAATAGGTCAATGAACATTCAATGGCTCATATAAGTTAATGGAGCCACATGGTAGAACGAATGGTCAAGTTATTGACCATTAATCGAGATAATCATTTGCAAACATATCCCGCAAATGCTATACTAACCAATGGGAATCGTTCGTTTCTAAATACGGACGTGTACATTATTGATTCTAATGGCCTTCCATTACGGATATTTTGGGGAAAAAATTGTATCCAAAAAGGTTTTTAAATGTTGTACTGAAATGTTACTTTGGTAATAAAAACACAGCAACAAAATTATAATGCTATTTCAGTCATTACCTAAATAGTCTTGAAATAACTCGATTAAACCTTTTTTTCGCCATTTAATGTAATAAGTAAGAGTTATACAACAATCTCTTTCATCTATTACTATTACATCTATTTAATTAACATTTTCTATTTCCTTTAATGTTGTACTCAATAATTAGGAAAAAAAAACAAGTATCGACTACTTTTATCTCAAGTTTCGAGAAATCACACATATACACGACAGACGTATAAAACCCAAAAAAAACCTTTATTACATTTACCCCGTACGCATGACCTAATTCTTAGATCGGGCTATTGAAATTTTTATGTCCATTTTGGTGCAGTGTTTTCGAAATACGTTGACTGGCATAGACTAAACCCGATTGCTATTGTCAGTTGCGTTGGCTTCCGCAGTATTTAATTTCTAACAGTTGTGGACACGAAAACAGCGGATTGAAAATGTGAAAATGCATCTGGTAGCACTCCGATAAACAATGAAGTAGGTGTCACTGATTTCCAAAAAACCCTAGTCTTAGTATATCAATGGTGGCTATGATTTACTTGATGATGAAAAAAGTTATCAGATTTTTAACCACATTTACGGGTGAGAAGGGTGGGAGAGGGGTGCTACCAGCTGCATTTTCACGTTTTATAAGTGATGTCTATAAGATGATGATGACATTATTAATGGGCTAGACTCTAGCCATCTAGTCTCCTCTCACTCAATGAACTAGATAGACGTATGCTACGTCCCCACGCCACTGCTTTCAAAGCCAATGTCATATTAAATCGATGCATTAAAACCCGTCGCTCCCCATGTCACCATCGATCGCCGCACCCGCTGGTTTCGTATCCACAACCGGTTGGACAGTTTAGATTGAGTTCATCTAGCTCAGTCGGCCATGTTGGAATTGCGTGTCATACGTGTGACCGAAGTGTGTCACGTAGGGAGAGAAAAAATAAAAGACCGTGTTTTGTATTTTTAGTGTGTGACTGTTATGTTTTGCGAGTAAATTTTCAATACATAATACATAAATTGGTGGTATCGTAATCTTATAAGAGTACGATAACCATACTATATACTATTACTATTTTACATTTTTTATTTTTACTTAATATTATAAATGCGAAAGTAACTCTGTCTGTCTGTCTGTCCATCTTTCTGTCTATCTGTCTTTTCTTCACGCCTAAACCACTGAACCGATTTGAATGAAACATGGTACAGATGTAGTCTGGGACCCGAGAAAGGACATACGATAGTTTTTATCCCGGAAATCCCCCAGTAACGGGAACTATTATTTCACGCGGATGAAGTCGCTAGCAAAAGCTAGTCACCTATATGTGTAAATGTTTTGTTTATTAGTAAATAAAACAGTCTCAGTGTTTTGTAAAAGTGGGTTGGACTTTCAGAAGATCTAATAGTTGGCTTTTTAACCGACTTCTAAAAAAAGGAGGAGGTTCTCAATTCGAATGTTTGTATGTTTTTTTTTTTTTTTTATGTTTGTTCGCGCATATCTCCGTCGTTTGCTAACCGATTTGAACAATCCTTTTTTTGTTTGAAAGGGTAGACTTCCCAAATGGTCCCATTGTCATCGGGTCCAGGATCTGATGATGGTATCATGCTGAAATCGAGGGAACTCCTCAATTTTTATAGAAAAACGTACATTTTTTTTGAAAGTTACTCTAAAACGTAGTTGGGACTCTAACTAAAAAGTAAAAAATAAAAAACTTTTTCCAAAAAAAAGATAACCGACTTCAAAAACTAAAAACTCAAAAATAACTTTTTCGGAAGTCGGTGGCAAAGCAACACAATTCGACCGGCAGAAGAGAAGCCACCGACTTCCGAAAAAGTTATTTTTGAGTTTTTAGTTTTTGAAGTCGGTTATCTTTTTTTTGGAAAAAGTTTTTAATTACATTAGTAGTTACTTTCAGTGGTAGCAAACCCCTTTTTCTATATCCATGAAATAGGCCGTGTGTCTGGTTACCCTTATTAAATATGTTTACATTAAGATCTATAATTTTTTTACCTTTTATCCTACAAAAAAAACCAAATTATTTTAAATGACATCAAGAAGTTTGACTTTTAATAATGAAACGCGCAATTATGATAAATAACCTTAATTAATTAGGACCCATTTATCAAATGTCAGATAAATCATAACAGTCTGTAGAACAATTAGAAAGTTTAACATCTTCAACTAGCTATTACTTAGGGTTTTGATATCTTAAAATTGATCGTAACGAGTACAAAGACTTTTTTGTAGTAATATTTACATCATCACCAAAGAGGGGGCAGATTAATATATAGAGGATAAGAAAAAGTAAGAAAAAGAATTGTAGGTGTACTGGTGTAGTCAGGAGGATAAGAAACGGACCATTAGCAGTGCAAGAGTACCTCCACTTCTATAGCGATTGTAGCAAGAGCAACAAAGTTACAAGAGCTCTTGACTCTTGGACCTTAAGAGCCAATGGCGATTATCCTACACATTTATTTTTAAGAAATATGTTATCTGAGTATAGAAAAGTCGGCTCTTGGTGTGTATCTAACACATTTAGGGCCGGTTTCACAACCTTGAAATAGTCCTTATTTCCAAGGTAAATTAAAAAATGGAACAGATTTTTGTATGAATTTATTTGCCAGAAATTTTAATCAGAACTTATAAGAAGAATGTGACACAGGCGCTTATTCTTAAAAATCTAAGTATAGAAAAATCAGCCCCTATAGCTTACCAGCTGAGACTTACCAGTAGCAAAAAGGCGGTTTCTACCAACGAGCACTTGTACACCGGTTGACAGCGGAACACAGCTATGCCGAGAGGCAACAAGATGGCTGCCCGAGCGAGGTCCACTATCGCTTGGTGGAACAGCAGCCCGTGAGACCATCTGTGAGAACATTCATAACTATATTAACAAAGTTTGGCGTAAAAAAGAAATAATAACAGTTTATTCACGCGGTGAAACTATAAATATAACTTACTAGCTGTTCCTCGCGGTTTCACCCACGTAACACTAATGTTACGTGGCTGAAACCGCTGTGGGTGTTAAACAGTAACCAAAACCCTAAGATTTTTGGTTACTGTTTAACACCGCTCCCATGGGACATAGCGTGATATTATATAGCCTAAGTTACTCGAGGACAACGTAGCTTTCGAATGGTGAAAGAATTTTTAAAATCGGTCCGATAGTTTTTGAGCCTATTCATTACAATCAAAGTTTACCTCTTTATAATATTAGTATAGATATACTAGAAGCCTAAAACTAAAAAGAGCAAAGTAGCGTCACTAACGCGCGAAATGGCTAGCGCTCAGCATAATGCCGTGGCTTATACACAGGCACAAATCCACGACGCTGGTTTTCAGACGATTCAATGTTTAAACTAATTAAACATACTACAAAAAAATTACAGACGTTGTACAGTGGCTAAACTATTCTAACTAATAACTAAGCCAATAATTCTTACATTTCAGTTCTAAAATACTACCTTTTATACATATATTAAAATGTAAATAGGAGTCAAGCGTTTAAGCTGAAATCGCTTAGCAACCCTCTAAAAGGAAACCTCTTGAGGGTTGCATTATGCTGACGCTTTTGCTTTCAATATTATAGTTAGTTCTTTTTTTGCACTACTACTCGTTATAATACTAAAGACAATAAACAAACAATTATTCTATTCCAAACAAATATTTATATGGCTTACAAGTGTTTTGGGTCTCACTGTTTTGTTTATGAGTTAAGATGCATGTAAATTCACCCTCAAATAGATGAGATTTTCCTAGTGTTAAGCAATGTTTTGTAAAAAATAAAAATTATTAAAAAACAAAAAACCCGACTGCGTGAAAACTAATTTAAAAAAATGCGTGAAAATATAATTTAAATAAAAACTGAAAAGAAAGAAATAAGCCCAGTAGTTTAGAATAGAACAGAACGACTCTCAGTCGGGGCCCCTTGGAAAGATTTGATCGGTAAAATTTGAATGGGCCCCGACTGTGAGTCGTTTTGTTCTATTCTAAACTACTGGGCTTATTTCTCGACATTTTTTTTTTCATTTTGACAATATGGCGTCTGGTTGTCGCTGTGGTGAATTTTGATTACTGTCATGTCTTTAGTGACACTCGCAAGGTTAAGACGAATCGATTGACGTAAGAATGATCAAAATCGGCCTACGCATTCGGTCTCTAGAACGCCACATAGAATCAAACATACATACATAGACTGATAAACACATTACCCTCCTTTGCGTCGCGCAGTCGGGTAAAAATGAACTTTGTCTAAGACTGGAAAATTAACATCGCGATTAACATCCAATTTCAGCGTGTCAAAAGTAATGCAGGTTGAATCAGACTTGTATTTATATGTAAAATATGCCTTTTATAATTACCCGACTTTTCTTTTTCTTTTCAGAAGGAATCCGGTAATTTTCATGCTGATTTTAGATTCATTCATTAGGCATTAATTCAACAAGGCACCATTATTTCAAAATATTGATTGAGAGTTAAGCCAAATATCATAAATAATCACTGTGCGCAAAATATGTATATGTATAAAAAGATCTTCTTATAAAGTTGCATCTTAACGTAGTCATTGTATGGAGATCATTCGATTTTTTAATCATTATTTGTCCATTATCGCATTATCATTGGGTTATGAAATGTCGTGATGGCCCAGTGGATAAGGCGCCCGCCTCTCGTGTAAGAGGTTGTGGGTTCGAATCCGGGCAAGTACCAATGTGACTTTTTCAATTCATATGTACTTTCTAAAGTTTATCTTAGACATCACTGACATCCCGTGCCTCGGAAAGCACGTAAAGTCGTTGGTCCCGGTTGTCATTCGTAGAACTTTGACAGTCGTTACTTTTTAGCCAGAAACTCTGACCAGTGTAACCATGAGGTATCGTGTTGCCCAGCTACTAGGTTGTGGAGGTCAGATAGGCAGTCGCTCCTCGTAAAACAGCGGTATCGAGCTTGCTATAATAAAATACCACTTGAAATTCTCCATCTAAATGAGAAAAAATTTAAAACATGCATTAAGCGCACGCTATGTAATCAAGCATATTATAAGTTAGAAGATTATATCAATGACAAACATGCTTGGCTAAATGCTGGTCCTGCTCCACATCAGCTCACAAATTAGAAATTTTAATCATTGGAAGATAGAAAATGTTTCTTGTCCCCTTAATTTTTGACATTAATATTCAAGATCTTTATTATTATAATTTTTATAAGCAATTAAATTTCACTTATTTATATTTATTTACAGTACAAAACTTTGGCTTGTGTAATTTAGATGCATATTTGAGTTTTTGTAAATGTGAGTACGATGCAGTGATTTATTACGATAGTTTTCTACTGACACAAATAGACATGGCGGTTAGGAGCATTGTCATGCTCGCTCAAAAAGTCTCGCTGATGGTGGCGAGTGCGTTGGATCATTCGGTTCCCTTCAAAATGGTTGAGCTAAATGGTGCTGATGTCACGCGTCATGCTCGTGAACGGGCGCTATCAGTTGAGATGGGTCATCTCTTAACTGCCATGACTTTTTATTTGTGACCTTTTATTTTAATTTTGTATTTGTTTATTTTGTTACATACTTACATTGTTTTCACATGTAGAAGCACCAAAAAGAAAATGTAACCAAGACTTTGTAAAACATGATATTTTTAAAAGAGTGTCCGTGGAGTTTCTTGCCTGTTCTTCTCCATAGAGATCTACGTTTTGGAACAGGCAATTAGCGTCACTTTTCTTTTCTGACTAACAGACCGACCGACTCTTTGACAATTCATAAGTACCTGTAAATGGTCTAAGTGAAATAAATGCTTTGAATTTTTTGAATTTTGAATCCGGTTAGGCTGGCAACCGACCCCAACACGGTTGGGAAAAGGCTAGGGAGATGATGATGATTTGTCCATTATGACATGAGTAATTCAATTGACGATTTAGTATTTTGGTTCAATATGGACCAAAATACTACTACAAAACAAAAACAAACATAATACTTTATTAAATTTCCTCAAGCGGCTCCTGCCCAATCTCGGTGGCCCAAGCGCCTCCTGCCGGAGGCTCTACACGGGGATCGTGCGGTCCATGGCCCTCTACGGGGCTCCGGTGTGGGCGCCCAATCTAGCCGCGGCTCCGGCCCGACTTCTGAGGGCGTCCCAGAGGGTCATGGCCATTCGCATGGTGCGGGGATACCGCACGGTCTCCTGTGAGGCGGCATGCCTCCTTGCTGGCGTCCCGCCGTGGGATCTGGAGGCAACAGTCCTTGCACACACGTACGAGTGGCGCGTGGAAGTGCAACGCCGGGGTGAAGTCCCGATGCCGCGGGTTATCGCGGCACGGATCACGGAGCTCCGGCGAGATCTCATGGCGGAATGGAGACAACGACTGTCGCAACCTAGTGCTGGGCACGCCGTTATAGCGGCGGTAAGACCCCTCTTTGAGGAGTGGCTGGAGAGGCGTCATGGCACTCTCACGTTTCGCTTGACACAGGTCCTCACCGGACATGGTCAGTTCGGGAGGTTCCTGTGTCGGATTCGGGCGGAAGCGACGCCTGGGTGTCACCACTGCAGTAACGGTCGCCTGGAGGACACGGTCGAGCACACAGTTGAGGTGTGCCGCGCATGGGCGGAGCATCGACGTGTCCTCGTAGAGGCGATCGGCGGCGGTGACCTCTCGCGCCCGGCGCTGGTTCAGGCCATGCTTCGGGGCGAGACGGAATGGGATGCCGTCGCCTCCTTCTGCGAAGCAGTTATGCTAGTGAAGGAAGCGGCGGCGCGCGAGAGGCAGCGACGAGCCTCTCGCCCCGGACTAAGACCAAGGCGAAGACGTCGAGAGTCGCAAGACGACTACCGGCCACCGTAGGCGCGGTTCTGCGGATGGCGAGCGATGGGTAGCTCGCCGCCCGGCTAGGACCAGGACCGCGTAGACGGCGCGTTTTGTTCCACGCGCGCCTCAAAGAGAAGGAGTCAGCACAGGAAGGGGCCCAACAGGGCCAACGCCTGCCGGGGTTGCGGAATGTTTATAATAGTTACCGTGACCCTGGAACATAAAGGGCAATCGAAGGAACATGAGTGGGTTTTAGTCAGTAAGAGTCTGACACGCCCCCCGGCGCCTCACTCACCAAAAAAAAAAAATACTTTATTAAACCAATGGGCAAAAGTTAAAGGCCAATTATTGTATTTTTATTTATTTGCAGTTTGCGGTATTCAACAATTTGTTTTATAACTTTGACAAGTTGGTAATATAAAATCTAGCTTGTATTACATTTAAAATCAAAACAACTGTCCTCCACATATAAAATCTCCAACACTTACTACTGGCCCAGACTCTCCCCAGGGCCACGTTAACGATATAATTCATTCTGTCAAGTAACAGGTATAAAATATCGATAAGCGATTTATCAATCATCCAAAGTGTCACGCACTTAGGGTCCTCTAGAGACACCCTAGAGGGGTGAGGCCAGAGGGAACTTTCTCAGCGAATCACGGACGTAAATAATACATCAGGTGAGTCTGTTTGGGTATTTTTCGTAAGTTTATGCGATAAGGGACAGTTTTTCTTTACCTATTTAAAGTTGGTGGTAACCTTTTTCTATAATATGCTTGTCCCCACAGTCTTCGCAGTTCTGTCTTTGGTTACTGTTTAAGTGGGTCGCAGGGTGATTCTATCTAACCTATATTATTTTTCATAAATCTGACTATCTCATATTGAATCTATCTGCTATCTCATATTGAAACAATTATTCGAATCCGACTGTTAGTTCTAGAAATCATCAAATTCAAACAAAAAAGGAAAACGCAATCTCTCCAGTTTTATTACATTTGTAATTACCTATTACAAATCATTCTACCCCTCAACGACCAAGCGACAGTCAGCTGTCGCGCTGCTATTGTCTTTCTATTGTGTCTCAAATCACGTGCGTTCTAAGGTTTAATCATATATACCTATTTATAGGAATACGACTTACACGTTCACGTACAAGTCAGACTCGAATGCGTAGAATTCCGAACCACAGTACAACATGCCTATCGATCAAAAATCACGTAAAAACTGTTGTATAGTATGGTAAACCATAACAGACATTATTCTTTGTAAAAAATTCAAATGTTAACCATTTATGGTAGATACCCTGCTTCAAATGAATAGTCTAAGGGCGCAATTACACGGTGATTTTTTCACTATCCCGAATACGAAATCGCCTATGGAAGATACTCGTCGCAATGGCAAGTGTTGATCTATAAAGAAGCAATGTAATGAATGCATCGGATGCCCAAATCGAATTAACGGCGAAGTGTAACTGCGCCTATAATACCCAAGGAGGCCAAGAGTGACTGTCAGTAGGAACAAAAGGATCCTATGCTACAAAACCATAAAAACTATTAGTTATTAACTTTTAAATTCCTGTCAGAGAAAATAAGACATACGTTAAATAAGACATACATTACGTACTCATGAAGTATCTCCAGCTACGGAATCATCATCTCCCTAGCCTTTTCCCAACCGTGTTGGGGTCGGCTGCCAGCCTAACCGGATTCAGCTCAATACCGGTGTTTTTACGTGGAGCGACTGCCTATCTGACCTCCACAACCCAGTAACTGGGCAACACGATACCTCATGGTTACACTGGTCTGAGTTTCTGGCTAACCAGTAACGACTGTCAAAGTTCTACGAATGACAACCGGGACCAACGGCTTTACGTGATTTTCGAGGCACGGGATGTCAGTGATGTCTAAGATAAACTTTTTTAGAAAGTACATATGAATTGAAAAAGTCACATTGGTACTTGCCCGGATTCGAACCCACAACCTCTTACACGAGAGGCGGGCGCCTTATCCACTGGGCCATCACGACACACGCACATCTCCAGCTACGAAATACAGCACATTAATTAAGTGAAACATTCTACAAACTGTTCCCTTAAACATTTGAAACATATAACAACCAGCATTTGGTAAAGTTTTACCTGCCAGTACTAACAACTATGTCAATAACAATGTTAATAACATTGTTGCGGAGCTTTCTGACGTTAAAATGTTGCTAAACATGTTTATTAGCAAGGTTGTTCGTTGACAAAGTTGTACAATCAAATATGTTTGTAACTTTTTGATGAGTTGATTATATAGGTACTAGATATTCTCAGTTTCAGTCTTCTTAATATTTTATGGCATTTGGTTACTACTCCGCTCTCGTGGGTTAGATGCGTTATTTTGATGTTGGAGTATGTAATATTTACTGTAAAATTTCACCAAGCGAATATGTTCAATAGATTTTGAGTCAAAGAGTAACAAATGTTATTTTTTTTATATTACTACGATTTTAATTTGGCTCTACAACGACAATATGACATCTTTTTGTAGTATTAGTCTGCACCATTCGGGCGTTCACTGCAGCACAGAGCGATTTCCGAATAAAACAAATATTTGTATGGCCTACAAATAATTGTTATAGGTCGGGCAGTGTGCACATGAGATTATTTTTTTTAAACGCTATACGTAATAAAATCCTAGAGTAGAATAAGGTTCGTTTTATGTCAATTAAAAAAAAATGCATTTTTACCACAACACAACTCATAGGCCAGATGTCACATAACCCAATTTGTCTAATGTATCTGAGTATGTTTTTTCTGCTTATTGCAAACTAACTGCGTACAAAACAAATTATCTTTAACATAATATAAACGTCACAATGGCCAACCTACATAACCTATGTCACAGGAAAAATACGTCACAAAATAGAACATTCGATTCCAGAACAGCCACTTATCTATAAAAGTTACATCAGATATCGACTTTCTCCAGACAGGGGAACCAAACTTAGTTACAATGTCACCTAGTCTGCCTTACAAGACAGAAATAGGGATGCCCGAAATACTTTTTTACACTCACAACACGTCAATCGTCTAGGAGTAGACTTGGTTACGTGACCAGACGCTAGACGTGGGAAAGACATCTTTGGATTTAATGTAAAAAGACGACACTTTTTAAAGTGATTAGGAAACTCATTTTGTTTGTCTGTGTAGCAACATTTGAAATTGTGTAGCAACATTTTTTCGTGTCAGATGCGAAGGGATGTTTTAAAATGGTTTGTTAACGTTACATACGTATAAAAATAATATTGTAAAAAAATAAGCGTTATTTCATTACATTGAAACTCTTGTCATTAAAGTATCAGAAAACCATTTGCTATAAAAAGTTACTGTCAAAAAGTTACTATTACTGTTATATTTTTGTAAGTTAAGACTTCCATTTTTAAAATGTGTCAAAAAATTGTTTGCCACTCAGGCGCTTTGACAGTGCCTTTATAGTGTAAGTACAATCGACCAAATGGAATCATGACCCACCAGAAGCTTATTTTCCTACAGACATTCAAATACAATTAGGTCGAGAATCGCTTAAACATGTATTAACAATGTCACACGTCTAGTCTTATTATTTTGACAGCTTCAAACGATTTGTCTTCGAAATGGATCATGATTCAATATTGTCGATAGTACAAAAACAGTTTAATAATAAAGCGTTAATAAGTAAAATATAAATCATATTTTATTCATATTTTACTCATTAACGCTTCTGTTTAGTAAAACCTCTAAAGTTAGCTTGTCATCTAAATTAGTTTTATAAATAACTAAGCTTGTTTACAATACCTTGTTAACGGTTTAATCAAAAGAGATCTAAATCTAAATTAAACCGTAATCTCTTGAAATGGAATTAAACGTAGATTAAAATGAAGATTAAACTCAATTTGAAATTCGAATAGTATACACAAAATGGCTCTTAAACTCAAAGACAATTTGTGAAATGACAAGTGAAAAGCTGGTCAGATTGGAAGCGGTTCTTTGTTGTGGAAAAGAAATATATATTATATTTGTAGTTGAAAACAGCCATTACAATGGAGAGAAATTTAATCAAAATTGATAACCTACTTATACATAATAGGGATGACGACATCATTAAAAAAATGGCATTCTGTTTAGTCCGTCTGATAGATCGGCTGAAAATACGGGACACGTATTTTTTGCATGATCAAATTAATAAAAAAAATACAAAGATAAAGAGCAACAAAGTTCCGGAGTGGGGGCTTTTCACGTCACCGTGATGCAAAAATTGTGTCTTATTGTGACGTCACGCGCAACTTCAACGCATTGTATTGTCGTCATTCTTCGTTTAGGAGAAAAAAGAAAAAATACGTGTCCAAAATTTTTTGATAATCTTTCAGACGGACTAATTATTATTTTTTTGTCGTCTCGTCTATTATATTGTAGCTGTTGCTCGCGACTTTGCCCGTATTAATCTTGGTGATCGGTTCAATTAGGCAGATAAAAGGTTGTCTATGTCTTTCTCCGGGATCCCAGCTTAACTGTGTTTGATATAGAGCTTAGATATATACTTCATGACAATTGTTTATCAGTTTATGAATGAATGTAGGACAGATACGTGTAAAGCACATTAAACTTACTTACAATAAAATGTATCAATTCCCTGGCCTTTTCCCAACTGTGTTAAGATTAACTTTGAGTGTAACCGGATCCAACTAAATACTAATAATTTAATTTTATCTATAATATGTATGTATTTATAAATTATATAAGTATGTATATCAGCTGATGTCTGGTTACCATAACACAAGCTCTAAGCAGAGCTTAACTTGGGATCTGATGACAGTGTGTTAGTTGTCCCAGTATAAATATAAAAAAAAAATGGAGCGACTGTCTATAAGACTTTCACATCTCAGTTACTAGGAACACAGTACGCCTTGGTATCACCAATTAGTGCAATATAATAGGATGTGAGAATTCACTTAATGAAACCGGACGATTCTTGAACTTATTATTAACGAACAAACAAATACATACAATATTTCTTTATATTTATCTAGTTGAATAGAAAAAATGCTGGGAAAAAATAATGGTAATGAATGCACCAATCTACTAAACGTATTTTTCCATATGACATAATCTTACGCAACAAGATGTACAATACACGTAGCGCAACTTGCAACACACACAGGAGCTTTTTGCAAGCGTCTTTCATATAAAATATGGTTTGCTCATAATATATTAATACATCAAGATGCTCTATGATATGTTCGACTGCTGTATTTTTTTCACACAGGAAAAAAACCTTGGTTACATTGATTGATTTATAAGGTTGCGGGTTCGAATCCGGGCAAGTACCAATGTCACTTTTTCAATTCATATGTAGTTTCTAAAGTTTATCTTAGACATCACAGACATCGGTGAAGGAAAACATCGTGAGGAAACCCTGGACTTGTAGTTAATATAAGTCCAATATCGCCAACCCGCCTTGAGCAAGCGTGGTGATCAATGCTCGTGCCTTCTCTGTATGAGAAGAGGCCTTTGCCCAGCAGTGGGACAGTTATAGGCTGGTATTATTAGATTTGATTATTGTCAGACTTTTATGACAGATTACAATGAAAGACCAAATAATACCTATATATTGATAGTATTATTATGTATGTAGGTATTTATTTATTTATAAATTATATAAGTATGTACATCAGTTGTCTGATTATCATAGCACAGGCTCAGCGTAGTTCGGGATCAGATAGCCGTGTGTGAGTGATCCAAAGATATTTATTAATTTAATTAAAACTTCAAATCAAAGGGTTCCTTAATTGAAAACCCCAATTCACAGTGCTCCCATTTGCGTTAGAAATAATTATCTTGGCTTGAAAATTGACGTGAAATCAAATTACGATCTAAGCGCAGGTGTTCAGAAACCAATATGCAATATTAACGGTAATAATATTATAATATTCGCCCGCAATCGTGCCGTTTGAAGGCAAAGGGTTATATTGAAAATAGCAAAGAGATTGAATCACCACGCTTATTGCATGTTAATGATATATCAGAAGTTTTTTGCGAAGTTCTTCATAATAATAATATAAAGAACAAGCTTTTGCCCGCGGTTTATCGTGTGGATGTCGAAAAAATACAAAAATTCTATGCAAACTTTCATTTCTTATTTTAACCCCTAGCAAAGAAATCAGACTATGCACTATCTCTGTACTGAATTCCGTTAATTCGGTTCAGTAGTTTAGGCGTGGAAGCGTAACAGAAAGGCACACAGTGTTACTTTCTTTTGCACTAAAGTTTAACGGTTAAATTAGAATTTATTTTAAAAGTACAGCAGAATCCGTCTTCACTTACGTGATCTTTACCAACAGATTAATGTCGAACCAGGACGAAACGTCAAGCCTTCCAAGGCATTTAAATAATTACTTTTCGCGTCAATACCCGGTTTAATAATATGCTGTTTGCATAAAACGTGAAAGTTTAAAAGTTAGATTAATGTAACTTAGCGTGAACCTATAACTAAGTACATCTGTCAGCGAGCTGTAGATCATGAACCGTAATAAATAAACAGATCATTTTTTCACAGTGTGTAGTTTCCAATATATAATCTAAATATAGAAACAAGATTTATTACGCAACCCAAAAGTCATGCCTTGGAGATGCAGATTAAGCTACTCTATATAAAAATTCTCAAAAATCTATTTAGTGGTTGCCGTCAAAGAGTAAAAGTTAGGCAGACAACTTTTTGGAAAGGGTGACCAAAATTAACCAATTTTAACTGTTTTAATTGATGTTTAAGAGTGACTTTTAAACCCTTGAATACGCGTGATTCGAGACACAATGGAAAGACAATAACAGCAGAACACCTGGCTGTCGC
Organism: Athetis lepigone; assembly: GCA_033675125.1. Lineage (NCBI taxonomy): Eukaryota > Metazoa > Arthropoda > Insecta > Lepidoptera > Noctuidae > Athetis > Athetis lepigone. The sequence goes on along the minus strand of CM066229.1, from coordinate 16,029,078 downwards.
TTGGTCGTCGAATGATTAATAGTGCAATGGAACTTTGACCGACCGAGGAAGAGAGGCTTAGTTACTTTTTTCTAAATAATAATACCAGCCTATTACTGTCCCGATGCAGGGCTAGGGCCTCTACTCATACAGAGAAGGTATGGATTTAAATAAATCACAACAAAGTTTTTGCTAGTATGACTTTAGCCCGAATTAAATAAGTAATTCCTGGACTACAATATTAAGTTATTCCCGGTAGTGACTCGGTAATTTGATTTCGCAACAAATTGAGAACCCTCTGGTGTTAAATCATATTTTCTGGAGCCTTTATCTTTTAGTCAGGAGATAAAGGTACTCAGACAAAATTGGATAATGGAGACGACTACTTATAGTAAACGAGAGTATACTTTAGGGATAGCGCATACATACTACTTTTCGTTGGCTAAACTGTTTAATTGAGTTATGTTCGATAGCTGTTTACCCGCGACCGTACCACGAATCTCACTCGCGTTGCAACCTCGCTACTGACGCACGTCTGTCGCGCTTCTGTGGCGATGCAAACGCGATTCAGTATCACTCGTATCTCATATCTCCACTCACGCGCCCTCTCTTCCTCTGCCCCTGCTATCGCGGCCTAGGGACATCTGAAGTACCACAGGCATCGCAGATGCGTTGCAATCCAATAGATCTAAGATAATATGTCTCAAAGTTTCCCCTACTTAATAGAATTAGGATGCAATAACACTTGGTTGTTAGCCCAAATTCGGGTGCAAGAAAGACGTTACTTGAACTTTGCGCACCCAATTCATTCATTACGTTGCTTCTTCGGAAAGCAAGACTTGTCATTGTGGCGATTGGTGAAGTATTGCCAGACAATTGAAAGCTGTTGGAATACGGTCGTACTCGACTCCGTTCATTTACTCTCAGTCGTTTGTCAAAATTCTCAGACAAACATCTATCGTCCAACACGTGAACTACAACTAACACCCTACATCGCGGTATAAGAGTTTTCGGCGACATTAGCACATGTAAAAAAAAATCGTCTTGAACGGCGGCCAATAGCCCACCAGACACGACACTTGTCGGAAGTTTATCCTTTCATCGGAGGATGAGGCACTTTACAATCTGTTAAAATACCTCAAGGAACTAAGACAAGTTTTGAGACTTATATTGCGTAAAGGTCAATTTAAGATACCTTTCAAAAATACGAGCGCTTACACAAAGTTCACTAATCTATCAAACACTTATTAGATTGGCGCCATATTAAATGCAGATTCTGTAGTCTCCGTAAGTAGCATTCCGTGTCTCAGAATACAGACGTGCCCAATCTGTGGCGCCGATCGCTCGCTCAACAATAACACATATTAGACCTACATTGTTATGTGTTATACGGCAAATAACATTAATGCTATCGGCCAGTAACGTCTAGTACTGTCGTAACATGCTTTACGACTATAAACAAACCAGAGTATCGTAAAATAAGCAACATTTGAATAATGATAAACATTCATTTTTTCCTGTTTTCTCATTCTTCGTATCGAAACGGTCCCTGTAATTTATAGCCTTTATTTCTTACAAAGTATTCCGGCTTGATTTATGTTTGTTTTTTTCGGCGACAATATTTGATAATATTGCTGCGAAAGCAATGGATATGCAAATGTAGTCAGTTATCGTGATTTACTTTCTGTAACGTTATTCGAATACTTTCTCAGGTTTTTGTGAAAGACCTACATAAACACTTCGATACTAAAAGTTACCAATGAATAGAATCGGAAAAATCTGTTATTCATGAAGAGCTCGTAATCGTGTTATATTGACCTACTTACTCACGATAGCGATGTCACAAGCCACATCATTCAGAGTTTTTATATTATTGAAGTAATCAACATTTTGGGGAACTCACCTTCGAAGCTGTTTTTTGCTAAGAATCACAGCCATTAGTGCTAAATTGGCTGACATTCCCAACCCTGAGAGTGCGAGCAAGGCCGCAGCGCTTGCGGCGCCACCTGGCGGACAATGCCGCGTGTTATTGACCACTGAGGAGTTTGTAGCGCCTGCCGAACCGAAGCGAAGGTTCGCTCCGATCATGGCCACGGCAGACCCTGCTTGAGGAATAACTCCTGTTAAAACAATCATAAATACAATCCAACAAGAACATAGAAACAAGCATAGTTACCTATAGTTATTTTGCTATTAGTTTCGTGATCTGAAAGATGAAATTAATACTGTTCAAGTAAACATCGACAAATTGCAAATAAATACAGTAAAAAGACAAGAAACGATCGATGTCTATTGATTATTTCAGAATCATAGACGACGATTGTTTGAAAAAATAAAATTAGAAAATTTTGTAATTAAGTTTTTTTTTTATATCACAGAAAAAGCCAATTTGCATTACCAATCATTCTACAACATTTAACAAACATTAAACATCAACACACATTTATATTACAACAACCATAGAATTACCTGCTGACATTTTGGCGTTCAGACGTCCGCTCTTAATGGAAGTTTACTATCGAATGCAATGAATCACTGTGACAGCCAATTAGAATGCCCCCCGCCCCCCCACCGGCCCATTGCATTTTTGCACCAATGACGTTGCTATTCACTGACATTACAATGGGGCTATTACACTGAATCGTTTGTCACTCAGTTTAACACTATTTGTCGAAGTTGTAATTTATTTTATATGTAGTTTCTTTGTGGTTTTATTTTGGTCACTTTTGTCTTTTCAGTTTTCAGCAAATCTGTTGACTGAATGTCTTAAAGTCATCGCGTTGGTCGTCGTTAGTGTGATCACTTCCTGAAAAATACATAATGTTGTTAGATAAATGCTAAATGAATATAAAACTACAATACTAAATTTGAGAAAAATGCTCCGTTAATTACAACAACAGACAATTATCTTCATAACACTAACATTATTACAACACTAGTGTGTAATAAGCTCCATTATTTCATGATAATAACAAAGCAAGGCAAACTACACATTAAAATTGATAAAGACTTAATTGAACAACCAATTTTTCAATTGTTTTAACACTGAAACTCGATAACTACCTTTAGATTTTTGTCTAATGCTCTGTATCTTGTCTGTAGAAATTATTCAACTATGGCTAAATAGCATTACTAGTACTGTCTGTTTGCTAATCAACGAAAACCTAAGTAATGTGATTACGATACTGGCAATGGAAAGTGGCACAACGCAAGCAAAGGACGAGCTGTCGACAAGTCAAACGTCGCTCTAATGAATAGATCATACTACTAGCTCATAGGTTTACGTGCTAGAGCTATTCAGTACATACGTACGGTAAGGCCCGAGTCACACCGCGGCGCCGCGAGGCCGCCAGCGTCGCTAGAAACGAAAGGCGCGCGCCCGCTCGCGGCGCCGCGGGCGGCCGCTGGCAGCCGCTGGCGGCCTCCGACCTTTTCAAGCTTTTCAAGCGATACTAGTCTTTTAAGTATGTAGTTAAAGTTTAAAATTATTTCACACTGAAGGTGCTGCGCCGCTGTCGGCCGCTGCCATTCCGGTGTGACTCGGGCCTTACAGTGAAGAGCGAGTGCCTTGTACCGTCTGTGTGTATTTTATTTGTCAATACGATGTGAAATTAGCCTAACAGAAAGATGTTTTGAAGGGAAAATAAATGATTTATTTATATAGTGTATTATTACATAAAAATGAAATATTGTTAGAGGTGTACTCGTACAATGGGTTATTCACCAACTATGTCTCCAGTTGATACGAAACGACCAAGTCCATAAAAAAACGTTAACATGTACAATCGACAAAATGGAATCATGACCCACCATAAGCTTATTTTCCTACAGACATTCAAATACAATTAGGTCGACAATCGCGTAAACATTATTAAAAATGTCACACGTCTAGTCTTATTATTATGACAGCTTCAAACGATTTGTTGTCGAAATGGGTCACGATTCAATTTTGTCGATAGTACACTACATTTAAAATACCCACGCCCCCGTTACAACTTCGGAACGGCTAAACCGATTTGAATGAAACACCGTCTAAGAACCATCGATAGATAACCTACTTTATAAATGAAAATCCTGTCAGACAGACTTTCTGGCTGACTACCCGTACCGACTCAAACTCAAATTATTTATTTATAATAGACCATTAATTTGTAGTGATGTCTAAGATAAATTTAAAAAAAGTAACCCCTAACATGATAGGCGGGCGCCTCAACCATCACGATATTACAACGTATGATGATAGAGCAGTATGCTGTTTCAATTTCCTGGCCCATCCTAACTAATTTTAGGGTAGGACAGATAATTCTGACATAGGTACACACACATACGCAAATTAAAAAATAAATTATGGTGGTACTCGTACTTCCATGCTCGGGGTTTTTTGTTCTGCTACTACTAAATAATATGTTTATAAACGCTCCCGCGTTATAAGAACAATTCACAATGTGAAGGAACGTTTGAAAATAGTATTATAATATACTATTATCATGAAATTAACATAACAATACGGTACCGCTGAGGTTCTCTCCTATCTGAAGAAACAATCGGAGAAATTTCGCGTAATTTTCCTTATCGAACCTAACGCATACAAAAGCATAGTATTGATACGTACCTACCACCATATTTTCCCACACATATTAAGTAAGAATAGTTATTGTTAAAAAGAGATGGTGCTATACGGTCGGTATACCTCCATCTCTTTCGTTATTTCTGTCGTGAAGCTATATAAGGCTTTTTATTCGTACCACAGCATATTTACTATAAAGAATACTCTATTGATGTCGACCAGGATATCATATTTGATGAGGGTAAGCAATCCCGCCTCTATAAGTTATAATAATATGTCGTTGCCTTTATAACTGACAAAGAATTATGAAAATGTTTCACTGTGTGATATCGGGCGTGATTGAATTTCCTTTGATGGAGTTCTTTTTCTTTGAAGGTTTCGTAAAGTGATTATGTTATTAAATCAGTCTTTTTGAATTCTTAGGGTATAACTAAATTACTTGAAAAATAACCATAAGACACATTTAGTTGTGGTGTCCAAAATAGAGAGCGAATTTTGTGATGGCTACGCAGCTACGCTATACTAAGACTTGACGTCACTGCTACGCTCGCTACGCCGTAGCTGTTTATCGGAATGCACACGTCTCTCATCATATCAATTTAAATTTTTTGATTGTTTTGATTAAGTGTATGTGGACATTGTAAAGTCTACATTAAAGTTTTAAATTTTTATTTACTATTGTGCCTTATTATCTTACAACAAAACAAACTGCTATTTTCTTCTGTTTTTTGCCTCGCATTAGAATTTCTCTTATATCGAAGAGTCGTTTTCAAATATATAAATCACAAAAACCTGAAGGCATTCTAATGCCACTTCACCAATTATATCATCCAACATTTTTTAGTAGTTTGTGAAAAATATTCATTTTTTTATTTATATTACTAATAATCCTTAGGTCTATTTTTAATATATTATTAAATAAGACCAGTTGTAACATCAAAATTAATAAATAAATGCTTTTAACGTTTGACTTTTCATAAAAATAACTAACTACGTAGTAGCTACGTGGTACATTTAGCTGACGTCAGGGCTACGCTAGGTACGTGTTCGTAAACGAACATCGATGTTCTACACGACAATTTCTGACGTCGTGTTCAAATAAGATAGATAGTTTAAGGATAATACTGTAGATAGACTACTCGGTAGTTTCGCCATTATCAACCTTATTTGATACAATATAGTAGCCACAATAGAAATTTGATATCTGTGACTGAATATAGCGCGACTATGAGACACGATTTTGATTGGCTGGCCTTTTGGTTAATGTATACGTCTCTCAAACATGTACAACCAGTTTAAATGTACCAATTGTTATGTAACTATAGAAATTCATACAATACTTTTTTAATTTTAACTAGGACTTCAGTAACCTGCAACCCCGCCTTGAGTAAGAGTGGTGGTAAGTAAAATTGTTTTTTTGGTATTTTGTAGTTCATCCTTTAAGCGCAACACACACACAACATACACAGTATTAATAAAAAGCACAATACGTGTGTGTTTCGCTGTAGAGATAAAGCAAACCAAAATTAGTTTCATTGCTGCCAGTCAGAGTTTTTACACCTAACCTTAAAAATATTTCTCAAATAATTTCGGATGAAAAGCAACCTCATTGTTACTATACTTCTCACTCCACATGAACCAGTACAGATTACCTCAAATAAACACAGAAAAACAAACCATCAGAAGGGCATGTAACAATAGAGAGCCTTTGTTAATTTTAGGCAGAATTTCAGGCTAGACGTTCTAATTCTGAATCCCCTATTTCAGAGAAGTGTTTAATCTGAGTACAATAGAACCTGTTATTATACAATGACGGGCACTTTTCAGGGTAACGTCTTTGTAAGACGACTAAATAGAAATTTTCAGTAACTGAGTAAATAACAGACAATAATAATTTTGATTCAATAATTTTAGACAATTTTCGGTAGGAACTAAAAAGTATTTGAAATGTTTAGGCTTTAGTATTAAGTTTGGTTAAAAGCGTGGATTTTCAAAATCGGAAATTGATTTACATTTATTTTGAACAGTGCCTATCCTGATCCTATCCATTATAATAACCGGAGCATAATAGAAATTATTTATCTAAACTTCGCGGGAGGTAGTAACATAGAATAAATACTACCTACATTATTTGAATGGCCAATAAATTAGTATTTATATTTCTAAACGCTCTTACAATTTACCAACAATCCCTAGCGAGGGTAAATGTTTAAAAATGAACACGAAGTTTGTGAGGATGAACAAAGGTTTGTTACTATTTCACGTTTTTACGACTAAACGGTATTAGCTAAAATTATACATCTAGACTTTGTTATTCACAAAAAAAACAACCATTATTGTGATCTCCTGTGATACTTTAGGTCTTAGTTCTAAAATCTATACTGAAGTTCTAGTTCAAGGTTAATTCTAAGGTCAAGACTGCAAAATAAACAAAACTTCTAGCGCTGAAAAACAAGAACAAAATCTTCGATAATATAACAAAATATACCATGAAAACAGTGTGTGGACACATTTTTATTAGTCTTTTACAACTACGATTATTTGGCCCAATATAGGCGGAGCTGGGTAAAGTTTATATAAGCCAATAATGGCACATGAGCCATCTCTAAACTCACACTCATGTAGACGCCATTTTGGCCCGACATTATGGCGTTTTTAGTGCTATACATTATAGTTACGACTATGCTTTAAGCAACGACTTTTTATGAAGAGTCACAAAAATATAGCTATTAACAAGATGGGGTCATAACGACCCTTATTAGATATCAAGGGTTTAGAGGAACAAAAATACATGAAGGAGAAAAAAAAACCTACTAAATAGCCACGAAAATATAGCAATATACAATGTAGGGTCATTATGAGCCCTATTTGAGATCAAAAGCCAGATTCAAGAAATAAAAACTGGAACGATATCGCAGCGATTTAGTCGTACCATTTTCGTATTTACAGTCGCCAATCGAGCTTGAACGACACCGATTTAAAATCGCTCGGTTGAAGTGTCGTTGATGCGTATTCAGCTAAGTCTATTGTCATTTAATCATTGAATCGAAGGTTTTGTACAGTTACGACGTAACTCAGATTTTCTAGAACTAAAATTTGTAATCAAGAATAATAAAAAAAAATTATGTGCAATGTAACTGGCAATAACTGATAAACAGATCATTTAATATCGAGCCTTAAATTGAATTGTCGTTCGATCCCGATCGAGTCCCGTTCGAGAAATACGTGAATACCGATTTTAGGTACGACTTGTGAGGATTAATCTAAGAATTGACGAGAGAATAGTGTGAGTAATAAAGTCGAAGTCAAATTCTTTATTTCCATTTAAACCAGAAAAGCACTTTGGATCGTCAATTACATTTAAAAATTGTTGAATCTTCCTATTACGAAAGTTTGTTTAGTATGGAAAAAAACGGGCAAGAAAACTGTAAAGCCATTTTGTTATTCACTTATACAAGAATAGGTACCCTGTTAAGTTTATTTAATTACTGAACAAACTGAACTACGTAAAGTAGAAAAGGTCAAGTTAATTTTAGCTTTTAGCCTTGCTAAAATAGCAAATTTTGCAAAGTGATCCATTATAATATTATAGTTGAGAAAGTGACTGTTTGTCTGTCCGTTACGATACCATGGCCGATCTACTGAATTTTGATAAAGTTTTGCAAAGGTCAAAGTCCACGAAAGGGCAAACAGGCAAATTTTTAATCGATAAGAACCAATAATTATCCGATCAAAATTGCTAGCAAAAGCAAGGAATATAACATTTTGAATTATTTGTGAAATACACATTTAAATGAAAGTTACTGTTTTCTACCCACATCTTCAAAAAGGGCACACTAACGCACACATACAATAAGACGTCAAAGTAAGATGGCATGATTCAAGTATTCCGGGGTTGCGGAATAGTTCTAACAGAGACCGCGGCTCCGGAACATAAAGGGCAACCGAAGGAACATGGGTGGGTTTTAGTCAGTAAAAGTCTGATACGCCGAAGTCATTTGATGATTCACATCAAAAAAATTGATTCAAGTATTGCGAGTGAAAAAGAGACGAAAACATAATTTGTGACAATTATAATTGGGTGAAATAACTACATTTTAAAATCCCACTTGCTGACTGCTTGCGCCTGCGCCTTTTTATTGGTAAATCCACAAGTTAGTACTGTTTTAAAAGAAATACGAAATCATCATTAATATTATTGAAATTCGTAAGCAAATCTTGTAAAGAACAGTGCTTACTAAATTACTTAACACTTCGACCAACTTTTGGGCAATCACAAACTTGAAACTTGAGTTGTTTAATTTTATTAAAGTCGAGGTCTAGAAATTGTTCGGTGTCTCTAATTTTACACTGACTTGTAAGCACAGTTTCGCCCTTTTACCCCTAGCTACAGATAATAATTATTTAATTGAAACCATTTATAACAAAATCTTGAAGTTACCCACCAATACTGGAACTTCCCAACCAATTGTTATTTTGTAACTTTAATGATTTTTAAATAAGTCTGCATTTTATAATACACCCACCATGTTATTTCTTCAACACCCTTGCCAGACTGGTTTCGAATGCCTAATAACTTTGTAATTTACACTAACTAAATCTTTAAAAAATAACGAGCATAATTTTTGAATTGTGTAACATTTTTCACAGACTAGCTCTGCATTACTACATAGTAAAACAAAGTCTTTACCGCCGTATCTCTATCCGTCCCTATGTTTGCTTATCTTATCTTTAAATATTATCTAAAACTACGTTACGGATTTAGGTGCGGTTTTTTTTAAATAGATGGAGTAAGAAGAGGTAAGGATTGATGCTTACATGCACATTATACTATAGAAAAGCCAAGAATTTCAAAGATTTGTCACATCCGTGTGAAGCTTGGGCTGGTCACTAGTACCCCATTATGTAACATTTTCTAAACACGAAATATTACTCCTAAACATTACGCTGCCAAATATTGCTACTTAACTCATATCTATTCAGAGCCATCTCAACTGCATACAAGTGGCACCTCGACTGCGCAGAAGACTTTCAAAATGTCCGCAATAATTTATGTTAGTAGCAAGATATTTTAGTGTGAGGCACTAAAATATCTTGCCACATCAAAGTATTCCATCATTTCCTAACGACGTTCACGGCAGCCAATTACTGGCACTAGATGGCACTAACTGGCACTAACTGTTACATATTCTACGTAATGCGAAGTATAATTATGCCAATTAAGTTGACAATTACTTGGCACATTAGAACAGACACCACACACGGACCACTGTCGCCATATTGTTATAACAGCTATCTTGAAGAAGAGACGGTTTACGAGTAAAGCTTTGTCTGCACTGTAACACAATATTTCAGACACTATTGTTCCATCTTTGTTACTTATCACATAGTGTTTCATTGTTACACACGTAAAAGTCATAGTATGAACTTGAGTAACAATGCGTTTTCATAATTGGAATTGCGTTTCTTTTTGTGTCGGTTCGAATTTGAACTTTTTTGTGAACATTTTTGGCTGTGGAATAAATGTTAGCCAGTTACAGAACTCTAGTACACGTACATCACAAATCACTAAAATTATTCATCCTAAACAAAATAATTATAACGTGATCTGTGTCAATCGACCACGGGGAGTCATAATAACCCCCATCAGAGTACAGGATTTCAATAAAAAATTGAGTTTTATGAATTTATGTATTTAAATCTTTCTTAATATGTCTGATGAATGATCTTTAAACTTTTTCCTAATTGTACGTGGTACTTATTTCATAAGGTGGACAGGGTAGTCAGTTCAAGGGTAGATCATACATTGATTCCTAAATTCCTAAATATTCTAGTGTCTATTATGCACTAGAAATTTGTCAGTTTTACTATAGAAACAATAGTAATTCTTTGCAAACAATGTTTGTTTAACTCTGCATAAGTATTCGCACTTAAGCAACTTTAACAATCTTCTTCCATCTATGCTTTTGATCACTACAACCAACATGTTGTCTCAAATTAATGTACCATAGTCAAGATAGAAATGAGATACAGACGAACCTCCCACAATAGCTCCCGAATTAAAGGAGTTATTAATGTTAATGAGAGTTGCCATGGGCTACCCTAACTCGTAAGTTAGCCCGTGGGTCAAATGGGCAGGCTCATCAGTATCTGGTTTGGCTTCTTAGTCTGACCCTTCTCATCGTATCCACCTTGTAATATTGTTTGAAAGGTGATCTTTAATAGTTAATTTAAATTCTAACATAGCTGACATTAAGGGCCATATTTCAATAGGTCATCAGGTTACCCAACTTAGTCGTGCGTGCCTCTAACAAAATGAAAATATACAGTTCACTTGGTGGTGCGATGTTTATTATCCGTATTTAACGTGTTAACCAATGTTTATATGTCCAAGTATTTATGTTATATGATGGGAATAATATCCAGAGTTTTGACCTCTGCGTTTGTTTCTTCCCAGATTAGTCCAGCTAGGAAACACCGGCGGTAAAGTTACATTATGAAAAAAAACATTGACGTGTAGAAGTTTTACTTAAAACCTTTTTATTTAATAAAAGTCATTTTATTTATTCTTTTTTTTAGAAGCAATTTTCGTACCATTTTTTAATTTAAAAAAACTTTTTAAATGGCATTGCATTTGAGCGACCATGATAATGCTTCAACCATATATGACCAATTGCCTCGTCTATTACACGGTAAGCTAATTAGATCCATGATCTTAAATCGGAGAACAATGTGACCACATTCAACCTGTTCAATGAGTACGCAGGTCAATTAATTTGCTTGACTAAGCATCACTAATCGATGTCTTGACTTAGGCCTGTGACAGATAGATAGCCCGGTTAAAATAGACAGTGCGGTATGATTAAACCTGTCTCCTGAGATAGAGGCTATAAATAAGATGAGAGAAGGCAGGGTTTTCATGCATGTGTAACTTATATTGGTTACAAAATAATACCAGCTATTACTGTTCCACTGCAGGGCAAAGGCCTCTTCTCATACAGAGAAGGCACGAGCATTGATTACCACGCTTGCTCAAGGCGGAAAGGCGATTTCGGACTTATATTCACTACAAGGCCAGGTTTCCTCACGATGTTTTCTTTCACCGATGTCTGTGATGTCTAAGATAATCTTTAGAACGTACATATGAATTGAAAAAATCTAATTGGTACTTGCCCGGATTTGAACCCTCTTGTATGAGAGGCGGGCGCCTTAACCACTAGGCCATTACGACATATAATGGCTCACAACAAATAGTTATTACTAATACTATTATTACTATCCTCATTGAACTGAAAATTGGTACGCGTTGTAAATAGGTCTTGTTTCTTATTGCAAAAAACAATAACCGCATTTTTCTCTTACATAAAAATCCATGAATTGTGTAAGCAATTTGCTCACTCGATTTAAAAATCAGTGAGGTGCGTGTCTGACAAACACTCTAGGGTTTTTTAAATTATTTGTTACAATTGCGCGGCATTAGAAATACACACTGAAAACAACTCTTTGCCTAAGTGTTAGGGGTATAGGCCACGGACGAAGGACTGAACTTAGCCTTAGTAATATTATTGGTCTTCTTCTATGCAACTTATAAACAACGAAGGCGAGATAGAGACAAAGAAAAATTGGGTATTAATCATCAAGAATGAAGAATCGCGTAAAACTATAAATTACACCCAGACACAGAACAAACAATCACGCTCAACACACAAAGTTTGCCGTAGGTGTCTCTAAAATCACTTTACCAACAGGGCCGTCAACAAGCTCCAAAATATATCTGTAGCCCATAGAATCAAATCTATCCATTTCTACCTACCATAATATGACGCGCATCGATTAGAATGGCCAATGGCGCTCGAAATTCTTCCGTATTCATATTATCGTATGAAGAATGCTTATCTTGGGCTTTGATGGAGTGCCCAAACAAACCGAATAGAATATACATTCATCTTGTTTGTATTTCCGCTCTATTATTATATGAACACCATATTTTTATATGCATTGTTATTCGTTTTCCTTGAGCGTTGATTTTCTTTTTTCTTTTGCATGTTTTTACTTTTCTTGCTTTTTACAAGACTGGGAAAAGGTTTTTGTTAGCTAAGTATTATACTAAAATTATAATTGTGAAAGTTTGTATGTGTGCGTGTGAGTGTGTAGATGTTTGTTATTCTTTCACGCAAAAACGACTGAAATGCACTCCCGTGGCTGTATAATAACTGTATTTTAACAGTAGATTTTGCGTAGAAATTCGACTCGTACTTGTCCAATTTATTGTCATATTTCAGGGTTGATCCCGAAACGAAAATTAATCATGAGTACATTCACCCTTCAACAGGGGTCAGTTAATTAAAAGTCGTCCCGTACCTCATATTTATGTCAATTTGTCACGTCCGTAGCTCAATCCATTTCAATTTAATTTCCCTGTCTTTTTTATTTATTACTGTTATGCGTTGTAACCTGTAGCTTACTGTTACAATTTTCATGGATTTATTTTCGATTTTCGAACGTGTAGAGGTTTGGTATCGCCATATATCTTCACCAATTGGCTATCTCCCCAAACTAACGGCCTATAAAACATGTGTACAACGTGCTAACGTTCACATCGTATTTATATCTGTGTATCCGTGCCTTATCCATATTCCATACTTTCCATACTAATATTATAAATGCGAAAGTAACTCTGTCTGTCTGTCTATCTGTCTGTCTGTCTGTCTCTTCTTCACGCTTAAACCACTGAACCGATTTAAATGAAATTGTGTACAGATATAGTTTCCGACCCGAGAAGAACATAGAATAGTTATCACCCCGGAAATCCCCTGGGAACGGGAGCTATTATTCCACGCGGACGAAGTCGCGGGCAAAAGCCAGTTACTGATAAAAGCACATTATTTTAGTGTTGATAAAAATAGGTTGAAAATACAACAGCTATATCCGATTTGTGTAGGTATTACAAGGTAAACAATCTCGACATGTCTTTTTATCTAAAAAGAAAATCGTATAATAGTCACACCAAGATTATTTAAATTTTGTTGATTACCTAACATCGGTTTAGGAAAGTAGCTAATTGTAAATATTTTTAGATATATTTGTTGACAACTTTTAGATAAAAATGCATGTCAAGATTGGTTACCTTTAATCAAATACCCACACAAATAGGATATTAATTTTATTTGTTGCCAAACTTATAAAATGTGAAAGGCATTATTTTTGTTTTAGTTGTATAAGGTATTAACTGACAAGACTAATAAAGACTCTAAAATCGTGAGAAATCCACAATATTTTAAGTTGAGTCCGACAAAGTAGCGTTTAGGAGCTAGTACTCAGTTCAAAAAAATCTAATCAGACTCAATTCGTGTTATTTTATAAGAACATTTAACCGAGTATAATACAAGACTAGAATCAAATCGAATGATATGAAACTGCAAATCACAGGTGAATTTACTCATACGTTCGAAAGTCTACCTGGAATCGACAATATGAAAAATCAATAGGGATGACGACACCAAACAAAAAATGGCATTCTGTTTAGTCCGTCTTGTAGATCGGCCAAAAATACGAGACACGTATTTTTTGCTTCATCAAAATAATAAAAAAATACAAAGATAAAGAGCAACAAAGTTCTGGAGTGGGGGCTTTTTACGTCACCGTAATGCAAAAATTGTATCAGATCGTGACGTCACGCGCAACTTCAACGCACTGTATCGTCGTAATTTTTCGTTTACGAGAAAAAAGAAAAAATACGTATCCAAATTTTTTTAATAATCTCAATGACGGACTAATTACTTTTTTTTCGTCGTCTCGCCTTAATTCACGATTTTTCGACACTATATTTTGACTAACAATTTTTCAAACACTTCCTAGGTGTAGAAATATAATTATATCTTATTAATACGAAAGAAGTGGCAAGGACTCCAAAATGAGCATGTTATATTATATGCATTAGAAGGGCCGTAAGTCAACAAGGGGCCCAGCTGGCGTCATCCTAAACAAACGGATATAGAATTCACTTTTGCCGATGTTATATCGAATTTCCCGTCTCATGTGCGAAAACAGCCGAGCTAATATTCGAACCCACACGAAACTTGTTGATAACAAACTGAATTGCTTACATAGATAGATATGTCGATTATATTATATTTTGCCCAGCTTGTGTGTGCGCTTTAACGGGAAATCTTTGAAATTCTCGGTTTTTCTCCACTATAATTTGCATGTCACCTAAATCTTTCTATGAAAATTCGTTGACCAGTTTTTGGGTAGGAAACCGACAGATATACGCGGAGGGAGAACTAGTTTTATGTCAATAGTGAATTGAAATATACCTTAACCCCTATAGTTGAAGACCGTTTTTGTCAACGGGTACCGGGCCAATGAATTGAATTTAGTTGCAAGCTTGAAACAGATGTCAGTCGCGTTTAAAAACATCACAATAACCTATTGAACACTACGCGTTGTCGTCAACAAAAGACCTAAGACATTCACAAATAAAGTAGCTTTTTCAATGAGACCAAGACTTCCAAAAATAACCACATACAAAGAAAAAAAAACAAACACTTCATAACATTAAGTACACTAGTATAACTGAGTTATCATATGGTCCCATAGAGAACAAAACAAAGTAATCGTGAACAATTTGAACCATTAACTCTGATTTAAGTACCTAGAAAACGCAATAAAACCCTACTCGCGGTTTTTATGCGAAACCCTATTTGGAAATGGCCAAGTAAAAAGAAAAACACTTTGCTATCCCTCTAGAACTTGACTATGCTAATAGTCTAACATTCTATCGACGCCATTTTGGATTTTCTGGATCCATTTTAGTGAAAGCCGGGAGCGTGGTATCAAACCAATCTCGACGTATTAGGGATCCATTATCTAAGCAAACCTTCTGATTTATACGGTTTGAATTCTACCCGTTAAGTTTGCTTTTAAACGGTATTTCATGGAGACACATTTCGGTTTTGTTTAACTGCAGAGGAAGTACGATCGTGTTATAACTAATCTCATTCTAAAATGGTTCAATAATCTTCGAATTTACAAGTTTTTTGATGCCACTTTATTTTAGTTATTACTTTCATTTTTAGAATGAAGATTTAGTGTGTAAACGTTGATAGGTAAAATAAAAGTTGCCCATCTTATGAGCAAGCTTAAGGTAGAGATTAAATTTTACCGTTACCGTCACACAACGATCAAACGAAGGCAAGATAGACGTGGACAATATCTTATTATTAGTATTTATTATTAACTTACAATCAGTGCTAAAAAACTAATAAACTAAGCCCCACAAAACCGTAGTAAGTTTTTACTGGTGGCTCTTAAAACAAAATGTTCTTACATAAAACTTTTTTTTTAAAACATTGTTGAAAAAACACGACTTTCTTTATTTAGAAATAAACTATTTACATACGTACAATATACAAATGAATATGGCTAACTTATAACTAACTCAAAAAAACTAATTAATATCTAAAACTAAAATAAAACTAAAAATTAAAATTTAAATAAGAAAGGGGTTATCCGTCGGCGTCGTAAAACTCGTCATCACTGTCGACGGGCAGCGTGCCCAGAAGGCTGGCAGCATTACCACGCTGAATTGCGAATTTGCGATGCTTATTCTTTGGGCAAAGTAGATGCCAGCCTTCTGATCACGTGAAGTGTCGGTTAAACGTTTTGCAATCTCATTTTGCATACATAAAACTTATTACACTTTAACACATTTTCTATGGCTAACACTTGCCCCAGCTTCAGACGGATGTTATAAATCTTGGAAAATCTCGTCTTTTTTCTACTACATATTGAACTATCCTCTTGAAATTATCTATTAAAGAAAACCGCATATAAAACCGTTGCGTAGTTTTAAAGCTTTTAGTAATATTAATTCTTACACTGGTATTTCCAGTTTTGCAAAAATGATTACGCAAGATAAGGCCATTAAATTATATAACCAGAATCCTCGCACATCAAATTCCAGTTTTCACTCACATCGTTAAAGATCAACTCTCACGAAATATATTTTTCAAAATATGTTGGAAGTTTAAATTCGCGGAGTAGTGTAGGGCCACTCCGTTCGACCTAGTAACCTGAACTACGGATGAATAGTGAAAGAACCTACAGTCGGGCATATGTACAGGTGTGAATAACCCGAATTTAAATATTTTGCTCAATTTTATTTAGAGCTTTGAAATCGATTTTTGCGTCTATAACAGTAATTGCTGAAAGATAACTTTATTATCCATTTCTCTATTTAGAAACTTGAAAGGGCGTTATTATTCCAACTTTAATATAAAACCAACCCTAACATTACGAAAATAAAACCCATTTAGTCTCTAATCCCAGCTTTTTAATGGTCGGGTTTCATTCAACTAGACGCATCTGAAAACAGGTGTTTACATGAAATGTTTATGAGTACCAGATCTTTACACTACACTGGTTAAGAACCTTTCTGGCTTAAGACTACCCATAACGACTCTAAAAGATCTACGAATGACAACCAGGACCAACGCTTCTTAGTGTTCTTAGTGCGTTATGAATTGAAAAAGTTAAGTCCGCCCCAAAAACATAATTGTGTAAGAGAGTAAGGTTCCCAAAAACATCCTAACACTACGAAAACCAAAAATCTTTCAGAGGTAATGATAAACTTTATTTTATAAGTATAAACATGGGTATGTGCGAAAGTAACTCTGTCTGTCTGTCTGTTTCGTCTTCACGCCTAAACTACTAAACCGATTTGAATGAAATTTGGTACAGATATAGTCTGGGACCCGAGAAAGGACATAGGATAGTTTTTATAGCAGAAATCCCCCGGGAACGGGAACTATTATTCCACGCGGACGAAATCGCGAGCAAAAGCTAGCATAAAATAAATTTATTACTATTTGTAGACAGGCAGGCAGTTGAAACAACTGATAACGCCCGCATCCTGGTAATTTTAACTAGTTCAAAAAAAGTAAGTAAAGTAAAAAAGTATAAAGTCTAACACCCATTAAAATAATCCAATGACCTACGTTTCGACGCCCACAACACTAGGCTTTTCGCAGAAAATGAAAATTCTTCGTAAAGCAGATTTAAAATGTTTGTTTTTGCGCTTCACACCTGTTAGCATCCCGCCCGGATTTCCCGTGTCGCGGAAAATACTCTTTATTTGTGTGAGTCGTGCGTTATACTGCCTGTTGGTGTGTGTGAGAGAACTGTAGGGTGTACTTGTGTGTGTAGCTATTGTACCTACACGTCAGCTTCAGCAAAATATCCGAACTTCGAAAAACATTTGTTAGCAAAACTGTACGCTATTCCAAACAATGTTTGTTTTAAAATTATTCATGGAAAAAATGTTTGTGCACTATTTTTGTGTTCAATTATTTATTTAAACTAAAAGTTACTACTTATTTAATTGGATTAAAACTTGCACAAAATCGAGATACAATAATTATTAAAACGTGGGCTAAGCAAAATTCGATTCTCATTCCAAATATGTAAAACAAAACAATAGCCTAATTTTTGACGCGCTGGATACCCATGAAAAGGCGAACGGATCATAAATCATACCGACCTCACTATCTTTTATGGGTAAGTGACCCTATGCAACCGCGAGCAAGGGTGTTTTTCTTTTTTAAGACATTTCCATTACGGTTTTGTTTACGATTTATATTAATTACATTTGTATTAGTTATATGTGAGCATATACATATTTAGTGTCCCTGAAAATGTCGTCGCACCAATCAACTTAAAAGTATTATTTCTCAAAAAATATTTTTTTTTTATTATGAATCAAAGCACGCCTTCATTTTCCAGATCACATGAGTTTACTCTACATTTTAAGGTTAGGTTTTCATAGCTAATAGGTGAATCACCAAGTGAAGTGAAAAAATTGTCTTTCTCAAGATGGCTTCTCAAATTCACTAAGCGACTGAATTTTACGGAATATTTTATACTCAACTCAAACGTTTAATATTGTTTTAGGAAGTGTTTTTATTTGGATGTGTCACACACGAATTATACACAATCTTTAAATTCATAAGGGAATTGTTTTTTGTTCGTAATTCACCGACAACGGAAACGACCGAAGCTATACCTTTCTTTGACGTAAAGTTATAGTGCCTTTCTTTGACGTAAAAGTGTAAGGAGCGATTTTAAGAATTTCGAGAACCAAAGCTAGTTGGCCATATATGATCAGTTGACACAGCTTTACAAAGTAAGTAGTATTAAAAATATTGGTGGTTGTATATGAGCACTAGTCTATACAAAGTTAAGCAAAACCCCTTATTAAAAAAATTAGTAGACGAAGCCGCAACAAACGACTAGTGTGACAAATAAAGTAAATATACATATTTTACCGGCAACAATAGTATACTCAAACTTGTCTTAAGGCACCTGACAAAAATATTTTCTTCCACGAAAAACAATCGGAATAAACTTCTAAACCTGTCGCCCAAAATAAAAATCTATTTCCTCCGTAAGATTTAGTGAGGCAATAGTTTTTTCTATGCCGAATGTGAAAGGTTCGGATGTAAAATACGGTGGCACCATGAATGTTTCATAAGCCTGTAGTTCTACCATGAGTTTCCTCAATAAAATTCACTAGTGTCTATGTAAATAATATGGAACAACCATGCAGCCATAGAAAAAAAAAATGGCCTACATCAAAACATTTATTATATTATATATCTTTATTGATTATTTATTCATTATTTAACATTTATCTATTTTTTCTTTCCCCAAATATTCTAGTCAGTCCAGGGCAGGTTTTTACAAGGAAAAGAAATTTAAAAGTTGACAGGATAATTTTGTTATCGATTTCAGGAAAAACTTCTTGAGTAACCGAGACCGTTATTAGGTCTGTCGGGGTTAGCTTACTCTAAGAAATAAATCGCAACCACTATTTTAATATCATATCCCATAAGTAGTTCACTAACAGGCAACCTTTCTATTTTTAAAATTGATTGTCACAACCTTATCACTAACACTAGTGAATAACAACTTATAGTAGAGGTACTACTCTATATACATTACATTTACTATTCGCGAAACAAGTTTATTTAAGCGCGGTTCGCCTGGCCAAGCGAAAACCGATGTTTGTTTTGAGAAGGTAGTGACATTATTAAATTAAGTTCGTTTGTTAATTTTGCTCCCTTCTGTTTCCCTAAACTAAATTACACTGTATTTTTAATTACTACTTTGTTGCGATTAAAAATACAGCATTATTTTTCTATAAAGCAATAATATTTTTCTATTGGATTTTCTATTTTCTCAGATATATGCTGTATTGAAATATAATGGCTGAACAAATAAGAATACCTAAAGTAAGCGCCACATTGTCGCCTCGTAACAGTCGTTAAGACAACAAGAACACATTAAAGCCACTATCATTAGACAGCGAGGAAGATTCAGGGATACGGCCACATCATGGAGATTTTAAGTAAACAAAGCTTTGAATATTTTATGGGTGGATCTGATCATAAGTCAGCACACAGTAATATTGCAGCTGACTCCATAATGTGCCGAAAATTGTTATAAAATTTCTGTTAACCTGTTTCTTCATTGTAATTTTGCTTAATAATAAAGAGAGATTTTTGTGTGTGAAAATGGGCTGGTTAACCTCTAAATTTACCAGTCAGATCAGAATAATTTTTTTTTATAAGATAGACTAATTCATAAAGAATAGAGATACTAGATAAGATTTGACCTAATAGAGTGGAGCAATAACCTAAGATGCAGGTACATATTTCATCTCGGGTTTTCCTTTCCATGAGGAACAACTAGTGTAATAATATCGTTCAAACCGAAGCTTATTCATAGCGGCCAATCATAATGGATAAGCCAGCCAAGTGCTCAGTCAATATAACAGTATGCAAGTGTTTGTGGAAACACAGGTGCACTGCCTGGTGCTTTTCAAAGCACGATGCTGTCACTCCAACAGCTTACAGAATGTTGCGGAATGTTTATAGTGGTTACCGTGACCCTGGAACATAAAGGGCAATCGAAGGAACATGAGTGGGTTTTAGTCAGTAAGAGTCTGACAGGCCCTCCCGTCGCACCCAGGACGGGAGCAGTCATTGGATGATTTCCCACTCACCAAAAAAAAAAAAAAAAAAAAAACAGCTTACAGAATTCAAACTGCCTCGGGAATTAGAAACAGAATTTTGTTTTCATTATGCTCACAAGGTTTCCATTATGTTTTTATCTATTGTGTTGGGAAAATCCTCATGGCTATGTCGGATTCTAACCCAGACTAAAACCTAAACTGAAACCCTGTGACGTGCCTAGGAGGTAAAATTAGTTTTAACAGATTTTCACGATTTAGTAAAATACCAACAAGACGTGGTCACATTCCTCCAGCAGCTATAAAATCCGTACTAATATTATAAATGCGAAAGTAACTCTGTCTGTCTGTCTCTTCTTCACGCATAAACCACTGAATCGATTTGAATGAAATTTAGTACAGATGTAGTATGGGGCCCGAAAAAGGACATAGGATAGTTTTTATCCCGGAAATCCCCCGGAAACGGGAGATATTAATCAACGCGGACGAAGTCGCGGTCAAAAGCTAGTTATTAATATTAATTAAATCTTTTATTCAAAGGTTCTCATCTTTTTAGAACATACGGGGATTTTTAGCTTGGATGAAGGCAATACCACTGATAAAACTCCGCGGTTTCTCCTGCTGCCTTATATTGACTGTACGGCGGTCCGAGACCCTAACTTACTGACCGACTTATGCATTGAAACTTAAGACCCCACTCTCAAAAATATATAGATCAACAGATCAGAAATGAATCTACTACTGCCTTAATTTACCGTAGCCTAAACCACACACCCAAGTATCCACTTAGCTGAGCGGCCTAGGTTACCTTATTGTCACCGCCACATTGTTATGCAAATTCTACTAAGTATAAGAGCAGCCTTAGTTAACTTCTTGAGCACGATCGTGATAAATAACAGGTGATCTATGTACTTCGCTTAGGTAGTGAGTGAACTGGAGAATTAAATGCTATCGGTAGTGGCTTCTCTCGCCAGCACCTATAGACAAGTGGCGTTGTAGAACAGATGGTAGAATATAATAGATTATTTAATGTATGGGATTGATAAAAGCTTTCTCGGGTCCTAGACCCGAGAAAGGACATTGGATAGTTTTTGTCCCAGAAATCTCCCGGGACCGGGAACTATTATCGCACGCGGACGTAGTCGCGGGCAAAAGCTCGCGGACAGTAAAGCAAAGACCTCTCCTCAACAAAGAAAGTCTAAAGGAAGGACCTTAAACCACTGTAAAGACATGGATGTCTTGTTGTTGTTGTGAGAAAGTAGTATATTACGTCATAATTGCTAACTACTTAAAACGTTTTCATTCCTCGAGTGCCTCTTTCAGCAGTTATGTGTATGAAATATGCCAAGTTTTATCGCTGCTTACCGGCTAATGTCTAGACAGACACTTAAGAGACAAAATGCCTGTATAAATCAACGAAATGTAGTCTTTAAAGAAAGCTTCATTGTGAGGCCACGTTCATGCCATAATCGAGACGCTTTGTTTAAACAGTTTAACAGTAATGACACTATTAAAACAAAGTATTTTTGAGAAAATGTGGCAACGAGTATGTTAGTAATAGAAACGATCATGCAGCCGGAATGTAGAGATATTTTAATTGTTAGCGACACCTAATTAAAAGATAAAACGCTTTTTAGTTTTCAAACACAGAACTCACAATTGCAAAACATTTAGAGCTAGTTCTACAAAAACAAAAAAAAACTGTTTAGAATGTAAAAGTTCTTTTTTTATAATTATTACTATAGATATTATATTTATGGCTGATTATCGAAATAAATTTCGTTTATATATCATGCCTAGTATTTTACCATTTTATTAATCGATCTATAATACGCGCTAACAAATTCGTAGGCAAATCGTAGTTGCTAAATATAAAAACAAGAGATGCAATTAAATGTTTCTTCGAGCATCAGCTTGCCTGCTATAATGCGACATAAGACTACTATATGCGACTAAATGCAAAAGCCCCACTTCTGATATCTTGACCTCTGATACTATAATCCCACTTCAGCGAGAAATTACTTCAACGAAAAGGCACGGGCATTGAACACCCCGCTTGCTTAACGTGGATTGACGATTTCTAATTTCGATAAGCCCTGTGTTTTGCTATGTCCTAGCGTCTACATCTAAATTACGCGGCTAAAATACGTCTACACCAATAAACTTATTACTTCGTGAAACTTTATCTTACTACACTTAACTACTCGTGCAAACAGCCTACATAAGATAAGTTCCGTAAATAACTGTAATTTATTTAGCTCTTGCTATCTAACTTATTTCTTTGAAAAATAATGGTGTTTGAGTTTGTTCAAGGTCGTGTTTTATTAAGAAAACCTTCTGTCCGCAACTTCATCCACAAGCCAAGTACATGGAAATGGGGTCATTAGAACTCGCGGGGTCAATAGACACAACAAAGAGGTGATTAGTTACGAAAGAGGGGTGAAAAGTAATGATTAATTGTTTGTATTACTTTCCACATCATCCCCTAGCGGGTCTATTGTTCTCAGAGAGAAAGTAAAAACATCACGTATATTTAGTAGGAATTCATAATTATAATGATAGTAAAAAAAATATTTTAATATTTTGACCTATTATCAATAAACACGTCGTTAAAAAGTTTGATATCAATGGAAGTTATAAATGTTGATAGCCCATCAGTTAATTACACTTTCAGGTAAAATAATATCATAAATTAATCAGAATTTGAGTAGTTGTCTATTCGTTAAAGTGTTTTTGCGATCGGGTGTACTTCTCAAGATTACCTGGTACAAACAAACAAACAATTTTACCTTTTTATAGGTTTAGTTCAGAACTAGAACTTAGTAGTTGTCATGTAAACAACTAAATCTTTTAGATTGACAAAAAACACACGTATAATAGAAACAACATTACTATTATTTTATTTGCTTCCTGTTATTTTTAGTTTTACTTGTTTCTTAGTTGTAAGTACATAATCATTCTTACTTGTATTACATGCAATTAGTTACACGTTAATGTCTGTAAAGTACAAAACTTTTTCTTTATTTTTCTTTCGTTTGTTTCAGAACTCTATTCTTTTGTAGTTATATATTTTTTTGTCAAACTGTTGCATGATAAGTGGCATAGATCTGCAAAACACGAGGCCACAAATAGCGCTGACATCCCAGAAACTATGATGTGTGACGATAAATCTCATGTGCCTTTGATACGAACATACTTCCCTTCAAACCAAAACACAGCATCTCTACTTTAGGACAGTATTAGGTATGGTGCTAGTATCGGACGAGCTTCACTTCTACTAATTGTCTTAAATAATGTCCTCCTTTTTTAATAATGGACTCTATCACAATCAAATAAGAAGAAAAGGCACCAAAGATTTACGCCTGATGAATCTAAAAGCATCTATCTATCAGAAAGCTTTCAGTTAATTCAATACAGAAGTCCTCAAGAGCGATACATTAGAGCCGAGCTGAGAAAGCGCCGCAAAGGACGTCGGACAATCTTGAAATCTGCAATTTAACGAGACGAAATCGCGGAACGGTGATGAAATTCAAATCGAGGGACCTTCTAACAAATCACTGGACGATAAAAAGGATTCCTCACAATTTGTGAAAGCGAAGTGAGTGCTTCTGCCGTTTTCACCGTCTTTTCCATATTTTTTTGTATTCATTTGTTTTTTCCCTATCTGCAGTTTCTAGGACGACTGTGAGGCATATTTTTGGGTTATTGTACATTCGTCATAAAGTAAATTCGTCACATTTTTTAAACTCCATACATTCAAAGTTTATTCGTCACATGCATAAAAAATATGTGTAAATTCGTCACAGTACCTACTTTTTGCAAAAAGTACAGTTAGAAAACAAAGTTAGAGAGAGAAAGAGATCAGGAGTCACAGGATCAAAAATCGACAGAGTGCAAAATAACCGATAGTGTGCGACTTTGTATTTAACAGGAAGGCACTCATTTTTTGCATTTGATAAATTTATTAATATTGTATTAAATGTTGAAATTGATATCTATTGAATTTGACAAAGAAATGAAAATTATTTTGGACAATTAAGATAACATGTCCCTGGCTGAAGTTCTCAAAAAACTTTCTTTTATGCAGCATTTTAAAAACTTCTAACATATGAAAACTATCAAATAAATGTTATTAATGTAATTTAAAAATCTCTTCGAGCATGCTTGTAAATAATTTGGGAGAGAGCGGGTCACCTTGCTTGACTCCTTTTTAAATTTTAAATGACGGCCCAGAAGTATTCCGTTCAGTTTTATTCATTATTGTTTAATTATCCTGCTGACTGTACGGAAATAAACAATATGGCGGATTTTCTTTCATAAAAATAGACCTGTGGCGAGTTTACACATACTTATTTTCGTGACGAATTAACTTTGTGACGAATATACAATAACCAGTGTATTCATTTGTTTCCTGAGACCCCTGCTTTCTAAATGGATTTTGTTTTTAGTACACTAGCGGACCGCCCCGTGCCCTAGCTTGGCAAGAGTGTCATAAATTTCTTTTTCTCTACTTGCTTATAGGTATATAAATCTTCCTGCCATATCACTCTATCTATTGAAATGATGAAAACTACATTTACATCCGTTTCATAGTACAAAATATACTGATTAATGAGGTAAGTTTAGGTGTATAATGTAGTAAAAAAAACGCTGTATTTTTTATTATTCTAAGTATACGATTAGAATTTGCTGTGCTAGATAGTAATTTTTGTGCTAGATAGTTTTTTTTTTGCTAGATAGTGTGTGTAAATGATACTGTTATTTGCTGCCAATTTATTGCATCGTTTTCATCGAAAATACAAAGTTTAGTTCGATTATAAATCCCTGCCAACGCATCTCTGTGCCGCGGGCTTAACTTGTAATATCCATTTAAAGTTTACTATTGTATTTAAAACTACAGCTTTTTTACAAAAGGCAAATGTAGCAATTTGGGTTTAAATTAACCTGTTGTTATTAATTAATGCAATTAAAAAGCATTATGTCTCAAGCTCAAACTGAAATCGTTTATTTTATGAGGCTATTTTAGAGGGTCTTTGCAATGGTCTAATGTCATTGTCTCGCGTAGATATGCGCTTCCGTAAGACTAGGGTTTAACTTATGCTAGCTTTTGCCCGCGACTTCGTCCGCGTGAATTAATAGCTCCCGTTTCCGGAGGAATTTCGGGATAAAAACTATTCTATGTCCTTTCTCGGATCCCAGACCATATCTGTACCAAATTTCATTCAAATCGGTTCAGTGGTTTAGGCGTGAAGATGAGACAGACAGACAGACAAAGTTACTTTCGCATTAATAATATTAGTACGGATTCAGTTCCATTATGATAATTATGTATAAAGACTTTTTAAAGGTATCCAATGCTCAGCCGAAGCTACTGAAACTAGGTAAGTGTAATTTGCTAAACATTTCCTTACACTAAGAAGCGATTAATATAATTTTGCATGAAAATCCGCAAACAAAACTGCAAGTAACAGCTAGTGAAATATATAGACTACGTATGCGGAAGAATTTTTCCCTTACCATACATTTATAATTTATGCAACGCTAGCAAACCTCCATAAGTAAGAAATGTTTTTTCATGTCTTCCCTATCCGTCATTTGTAAGGTCTGTAAGTTATATGGCCTTGTATGAAACGGCCATGTTTTGTGCCAAATGTCTTGTGAATGGACGCGACCGGCGTACCATTCTGTCTTTTACTACCGCATCAATTTTGCTCTGTTATTCACTCTGCTGCAGTAGAATTGATCTTGAAGACCTAATGCTTATGGAAAAGTTGTTGGCTGTATCTGGTTTATATCGTAAATAAGAAGACTTTATGATAAATTGTAACCAAACCAGTATAATTGTAAAATATAACCACTAACAGCAGAGCAATGAACTTAGAAATACAGTCAACCGTTTTTGAACAACTCTTGACGATTTTTGGGATTAGATTATAATATATTGTGGATAATAATTAATTAATTAATTAATATCTTGGGACAAGTCACACACGGTCATCTGATCCCAAGCTAAGCAGAGCTTGAGTTATGGTAACCAGACAACCGATATAAACACTTATATATTTTATAAATACATACATATTACAGATAAAATTACACCCAATAATTATTGTAATTATTGTAATAATTATTATTGTACTTTTATTATATTACAGTAGGTTGATTGCAATCAATCTCCTGTAATACTATCAGTAAACCGACATATTTAACTCCTTTGACTTAGTATGGCAATAAAAACCTACGACGTAACTTATTAACCTACCAATTACCTATGCAGTCTAATGCGGTGTATATTAGAGTTCCACTGGGCATAATATGTAGTCTTCTTTACTAGTTCTAAATAGACATTTTTTATTATTACGCTATACATGCTGCTACGCTATACATGAAACAGCAAGGTCACATGTGTGGGCATCCATACTAATATTATAATTGGGAAAGTGTGTCTGTCTGTCTGTCTGTCTGTCTGTCTGTTTGTCTTTCTTTCACGGCAAAACGGAGCAACGAATTGACGTGATTTTTTAAGTGGAGATACTTGAAGGGATGGAGAGTAACATAGGCTACTTTTTGTCTCTTTCTAACGCGGGCAAAAGCTAGTATAATTATAAAAATCTTTCCAACTTCTCATGAATTTTGATACAAATGTAGTGTCTCTAAAAGAAAACCTTTTCAAATAAAAACATCATCCAAATCGGTTAACAAATGACGGAGAAAAAAAGACAAACAAAAAAAAACCATAACCCAATTCAATAACTCAAACTGAACTCCATTAAAAAGAAAACCGAATTCAGAAACAAAAGCCTTTCAATAAAAACCGCTAAGCTCTCTATTCAATACACAAAGACCGCAATTCGTATCCCGTTACAGTTAAAATACATCACGGAAATATTTTACAAAGCAAATTGAAGATACCGTGTGTAATAAAGAAGATACGTGATAGGAAAGCTAAGCTCGTATGTACCAACATATATGTATGTACGTACGTACAGTCGCGGGAAATCTGGCATGATGCGGACACACGGAAACTATTACTTAGTTTCCGTGTGTCCGCATCATACGCGGGCAAGGAAAAGTTAGGGGCAGTTGTGAAAGAGGTGTTGAATAACAGGCGTATTCTGAGAGTGTATAATATGTGATACAGTTTATTAAAAAAAGTGAGCCGTCACGGGACGCCTGGCAGATGTGAAACATCGACATTACATCATCGCCACACAGTACACAAGACTGTGACTGTATATATACACCATCAAATAGCGTGGCGACGCGTCGCCACGGCATGCGTCGCCACGCCAGAAATTTGTTTTACGTGCGGCTATAGATGTTTCACATCAAAATGATACATTGCTATATACCTATGTAATCGTTTATTCAGGTAATTGTTCAAAAAATCCTTTTGATGGCTTAATAATGAGTGGCAAGTAAGACTTGTGTAAAGTAACCTAAGTTTAATTTGAAGTAGATTTGTGTCTATGTCTGTTTTCATAACAAGAGGGCCTAGACAAGTGGCATTGTAGAATAGAAAACGAAAACGAATAGATTGTTGTTGACAATTTGACATCTCCATACATTTGACAAACTATTTATTTCGCTATCTATTCTACAATGCCACTTGTCTAGGGGGGCTGGTATGAGAAATACGACTCACTTAATGAGGTCATTACGACTTTAGACATCTGCAATACTAGAACTCTAAATTGTAGCTGGTTAATAGGAAAAAACCCTAATTTCACGTACCGATTTTCGTACTATGGGATGCCTTGCCACACGACGGACCGACGATATCAAGATAGTGGCGAAAAGCGGGTGAATGCAAGCTGCTTAAAACCTCAATTGTTGGCGCTTTGGGTAGAGTCCTACGTTAATCGGTTGACGGCTGTCTGATTCGATGATAATAATACACAATTTCCGCGTCACCTGTGTTACTTTCATCAATGAAATGGAACCCTGGTAAAAGACTACCAAGGTAGGTAATGTAACTAACAGGGAGATAGCAAAACAAGTCGCATTCTTATCCGCCATCATGCTACCTTATGTGACATGAAGCGGCCACCGTCTTTTGTTTTACCGTTGAGTGTACAGGGAAGTGACAGAATCAGGGTACTTATCCCGGTAGCTACTTATGTATTCAAAACGAACGTTTTTCTTTTTTACCTGCAAAGGAGGATAAAGTTTTCTTGCTGCTTTTTTGCGGATTAAAGGGAAAGCTGTGTGTAAGAATGTTATAAAGGATGATGCTACATTAGCAAAGGTATTTTTAAAGCGTTGGGGTCTATTTTGTACTAATGTAATAAAATTGAGGATCGTTTTTGGTTTATGTTTATACCTTCCAATGGTTTTATTACTGGAACTAAATTACGATTGGAATAATTAATATAAAAGCATGCTAGACAAGCAAGGCGATGGCTTGAATGTGAATGACAATTAAACAAATAAGATCCTGCCGGGGTTGCGGAATGCTTATAATAGTTACCGTGACCTCGGAACATAAAGAGCAACCAAAAGGAACATGAGTGGGTTTTAGTCAGTAAAAGTCTGTCACGCCCTCCCGCCCCGCCAAGGACGGGAGAAGTCTGAGAAGATGATTTCCCACTCCCCTAATGTAGACCAAAAAAAAAATACAAATTAGATAAGTACTATGAAACTTTAAGACTATTTTGAAATGATTTCATTTCTTCAGTCTTACATCAGAAAATGTTTTATTTATACAAATACCCGATGTTGATATTTATTGTTTTATAAAAACATACCGGTATTATTACTTTTAAATAACAAAAAATATCTCTTTTTCACATAATTGTTTTTCACTCTTCATTGCCCAAATAAAAGTAAAGCGAACCTAACTGCTGTTCTTAAAGTTAAGTTATTTAAGTTAATGGCACAGCTTTACCCTGTGACGAGTACAGTTCACATTAAACTAAAGCTTTCGACTACACTTCAGTGGAATACAATGCTTATCTTAAACTAGTATTTGAGATAAAAGCGTCATTAAGATACGGTATAAAATATACGTTGAATCAGACGTCACTTAATGACGTAGAAATAATCACAGTAATGTATTCAGTAAATTACTGTTGTTAATACTTCGGATGCGATGAGACCAAGCTTTATAGCAAACATTACGAAAGTATTTTACTCCATAGACGAGATTATCGATAGTAAAAACTCAATCAGATAATAGAGTGTTACAAAACTTTGCAATTTTCTCAAAAATAATTATGTAAGTATACTACATACATACACCTACATCTTCAGCAATGTCTGTTGGTTAAACCAGCAATAAACATTTCATGATGATGATGTCAGTTATGTTCTTAATAAATTAAAAAAGTACATTAATGAAATCATATCAGTACTTCGCTATTTCTAAACTCGGTTTTCGCCAACTGCAAGACAAACGGGCATCTTAAATGCTCTTTCATCACGAAATTCATGCCTATCGTCACCATAACTCAGTGGTCACATTCAAACCACCATCAGCAACCCCTAACATTAAATACACTATAAACTACATTAAACTCCCGCCATCATGTTACACCGCAGCGTTGCCTAAACGCACAGTTTCTGACAATTTACCGCTACCATGGTACCACTTGGGAGTTATACCAATAGTACTCGTAAATTGTGCGTGTAGCATGTAGCTCTTAGGCTGCGGTCACGATGTAAGCGGGTGTGATAGCAAAAACAACGCAGTTAGCGGCGCGATTTAATGCATAGATTTATATGGAACTGGTCTTGAATGTAGCTTTGCGGTGTACAAGAGTCTAACCGCCTACTCTCCTCACCACCCGCCCACTGATTCTGTGCCTATAGCCATCAGGCCCCTGCCCCAGTTTTGCGGGCAACAGTTTGGCGGCTGCGGTTCCGCGGAGAACCGTTTTTGAAACCGAACGGTTTGACCGCACGGCGCGTGTTGTGTCGTCGAGATATTTGCTTTGCGCGGGCTGTCATTGCTTGATTGTATTACAGTACAGCTCTTTTCGTGGACTAGACCATTCGATTGTACGGATACAACGGACACACATGCGGCACCCGCAAGATTCGAGGCAGAGGGCTTATAGTACGACCTGTGAACTGTTGTCGGTAAGTTATGTTGTTCTATGTTGTGTATTAGCACGTAAGCAGAGAAATAGGGTGAAGAGTAAATAAGGAAAATGGTCGGCAGAAGTTTGGTTATTGCGTGTGCACGTGGAAAAAATAATTGATGTAAATAATATTTTTATGTTGCTACTAGCTTTTATTTACTGAAGATGTTACATTATGTAGTATAAGTTTCAAATATACCCTGTTAAAGCACAGTAAAGTATTTCGACAAGAAACTTGTACAGCGTGTTGCCAAGATGGAGGCGGAAAACGGCTAAGCCGAAGTACGTGCTAAGAAACTTACGTCGCGTCTATTGCGACACGTTTAAGCTTAATTAAGTTTTTAAGCACACACAACCAACTCCACCCCAAAAATTGAGACAATAAATTAAACAGAAAGATGCCCACGTAAACACAAAACAACCTAATTCTCAACGGTACAATAAACATTTGACAAACAAAACGACTACTAATTTTACATAATAGCAGTTAAATGAAAAACAACACACATTTAGGTCTCCTAGGTCATCTAGAGGTAACTGTTTACCTCAACAGGGCTCCTAACAGTCGTAACACTTATTATAGGTAGGTGTTTCATGTTTGAACACTTAGAAGTTTTAAGAGGGAAAGCCTTTTTACACAATGATGTCTTTTAGTGACAAAAGTGATGTTTTTGAGCTGTTTTGAATGGGGTTTTGTATGTTAAAAGTTTAGGAACGATATATAACTAAATGTAGATAAAAAAACTAGCTGTTGCCAACCGTTTCGTTCAAGTGGATAAGGTTTGAAAATGGCTGATTTTCACCCCTTTATTCTCGTAGGTGTTGAATTTCCAAAAGACCTTTCTTAATGTAGGTGACATTGCACGGAATTTTCACTACTCTTTTTTTATGAATGGGAAATCATCAAAAGACTTCTCCCGCCCTGGGCGGGGCGAGAGGGAGTGTCAGATTTTTATTATTTAAAACCCACCCATGTTCCTTCGGTTGCCCTTTATGTTCCGGAGCCGCGGTAACTATTAGAACTATTCCGCAACCCCGAGAGGCATTGGCCCTAGACGGCCCCTTCTCGTGCTGACTGCTCTTTGAGGCGCGCGTGGAAAAAACGCGCCGCCGACACGGGCCTGGTCCTAGTCGGGAAGATTAACTCCTACTACTCTAGCCCCAGCAGATTGAATAATGTAGTATTTTGTTTTTATAAAGTATACTTAATGTTAACAGTTAAGAAGTGACAATATCAAGACAACAAAACTTCCAAAAAAGGCGTGAAACTTAAACATCGAAATAACTTTTAAAATATTGCATATTTTCCAATTTTCTCTACACCAATTCTCGGAACAGGTAAAAAGATAAAGTAAAAATTGCTTTTCCAAATTTACTTCCGTTTTATTCTTACGTATCATTTCGAAGGTACGCGATCAAGCCCCTTAGAGAATTTGAAGGAGAATCATAATTTATCCACATCTTTATGATATATCTTAGTCTCAAGAGTCTTCATTTTCGAGAATTACAAACGTGAAAATGTAACGAAAAATGCTTAATATGACACCGAACAGAACCTACAAATTGTTAATATACCTAACCGAGGTTATAAAGATTATTATGACCTTCGCAAAAATACTAACTTTGTTACTTATTATTTTCTCATTTTCAGGATGACTGTAATAACCATTAGTTATATATTTAATCTTTTTTTTTCTACTTGGGCCTAGTTTGCCTTAAAGTTTGTCAAGGCATCAGTGATGTTTAAATATCAGTTTGGAAAATGCAATAAATGGGTCTAAATGTGGTCAGTATCTGAGGTATTGATCTATAATCAATAAACTTGGTAAGCAAAATAAAACATACCTTCATTTTACCAAAATCGAAATCAAGTCTTGAATGCAAGATTCGGCTACGCCCGCAAAAATATGCACATGCGGAAGATAAAATGCAACTTGCTACTATAAAGTTATATTCGACACGTGTTTCGCCCCTACACTGAGCATATTCAGTAGATGGATGTCGACCGCAGGAAAATATTACTAGATAACGTTTACCTCCTCACAAAAAGATACAAATTATTATCCAACTAAAAGTTAGTTAAAATTGTTAATAAATTATTATTCCGTACAAAAACAAAAATAATAAATAAATAAATAACCTGGGACATCTTACACACGGCTATCTGATCCCAAGCTAAGCAGAGCTTGTGCTATGGTAATCAGACAACTGATATACATACTTATATAATTTTTAAATGTATGTATTTAAAAATTATATAAGTATGTTTATCAGTTATATCTATACTAATATTATAAAGAGGTAAAATTTGTAAGTTTGTAAGTTTGTATGTTTGTAAGTTTGTATGTTTGGGGTAATCTCTGGAAGTAATGAACCAATTCCAAAAATTTTTTCACTGGCAGAAAGCTACATTATTCCTGAGTGCTATAGGCTATAAATTATTTTTATAACATGTATATTAACTGAGCTATCGCAACTTTTGTCTAGCAAGTCGGAAAAAATTACCTCATAAAACAGAATTATTTGCATGCGCTGCCTAAACAGTTGCTTAAAATTAAAAACAATGTATGGCAACTTGGTTTGTCTTAATTATTTCTACAAAAAAGTCCGCGATACCATATCTCTATCTTTTATATTTTATCTTTTATACTTCTTTTATTGCATTATTAAAATGATTTTTCGGCATACTTACGTTTGGTTGATTATTTGAGCAACAAAATATTAATTCTTATGACAATAAATTATTTCAGTATCACAAGGACATCATACAAATAAGATTTGCCATTTACAGTATGTCAATTGGTCATATAGTTTCGGAGATAATATAAAATTACTAAAACGCAAAATGCCCCTAGCGTAATTTTCATTGTGCGGAAGTCATTTATAATTTCAAAAAATATCTTCGGAGATATTCACAGTTTTAATATTTACTCCGCGGGGCTCCGGTGTAGGCGCCCAACCCGGCCTTGACTCCGGCCTGGCTACTGAGGGCGTTCTAGAAGGTTATGGCCATTCGGAAGGCGCATGGATACCGCAAGATCTCCTGCCTGCCTGATTCTTGCCGGTTGGGGTATACCGGTGTGGGTACCACGCACAGTGGCGCGTGAAAGTGCAACGCTGGGGCGAAACTCACACACTCGACACACAGAGCTCCGGCGGGATCTCATGGAGACTGCGACTGTCGCAACTCAGTGCTGGTCATCCCTCTTTGAGGAGTGGCTGGAATAGCGCCTCGACACTCTCACGTATCGCCCGACACAGGTCCTCACCGCACACGGACATTTCGGGAGGTTCCTATGTCGAATTCGGGCGGAAGTGACGCCTGCGTGACACGGTGTAGCATACGGTGGAGGTAGGCCCCGCTTGGGCGAACCACCACCGTGTCGTTGCAGAGGCGATCGGCGCTGGTTCAGGCCATGCTTCGGGGCGAGACTGAATAGGAAGCCGTCGCCTCCTGCGAAGCAGACAGGCTGGAGACGAAAGCGGCGGGGCGCGTGAGGCAGCGTCAAGCTCACGCCCCGGACAGAGAACCAGGCTTAGTTGTCGAGAGTCGCAAGATGATGGCCACTGGAGGCGTGGGCCTGCGGAAGGCGAGCGGTAGGTAGCTCGCCGCCCGACTAGGACCAGACCCGTGTCGACGGCGTGTCGATGCTTAGTTACCGCGGCCCCGGAATATTAAGGGTAACCGAAGGGACATTATTGGATTTTAGTCAGTAAAAGTCTGACCCTCCTTCCCTCTTCAGGGGCGGGAGAAGTCATTTTATGATTTCATATCCATCAAAAATAAAAACGCCATTGGATATGTTTTGGATGCTTTTACCATGGTCAATGTAGCTCTTTCACGCTTATACAACCCCAATAATCTTTTTGAGTTCGCTCAAGATAGTGCCACAGTTAATCCGTACTAATATTATAAATGCGAAAGTAACCCTGCCTGCCAGTCTGTCTGTCTGTCTCTTCTTTACGCCTAAACTACTAAACCAATTTCGAACGAAATTTGGTACAGACATAGTCTGAGACCCGAGAAAGGACATAGGATAGTTTTCATCCCGGAAATCCCCCGGAAACGGGAACTATTATTCCACGCGGACGAAGTCGCGGGCAAAAGCTAGTATATAATATAGACAAATAACACCCAGACACAGAACAAACAATTAGATGAAAATGAGAACTTACAAGAAACAGAGATTTCACAAGTCATAAACATAACTAAAATCTTAAACCCACAACATTTCTTTGATAATAAAGAATTTACTGACACAAATCGAACCGTGGCTATTACGAGCGGTAACTGAAGAACGCGTTAATGGCAGACGATTCGTGAGAACTCGTGAGAACTCGTAAGAAGTCGTGAGAACTCGTGGTACCAAGTGGCGTCTGATCTCAAAGGGCCGATAAAGCGATGCGAGCGGCTTCTTTATTAGCCGCCTCGCCACAGACAGCGGTGCGGAACATCCTACCAATATACGAGTATGTTGCAGGAACTTACTTTGTATTGTTGGGATTTCGACACAAGGAATGCTTTTGTAGGAAAACTGTTTTTGTGATTTATTGTTCGAATAATAAATTAAAATAAAAGTGATAATCTTGGAATTACTATTGGTTTTTGTGATAGGTCAGCCACGGGCCCGACTATCTTTGATAGTCGTTACGGCTAATCAGCAGTCAGAATGTCTGACAATAAATCTAACCAAGGGGTTTTTACCACCCAGTTACAGCTGGGATATGTCGACACCAAAGAATGGCAGATAAAGTAGACAATGTCATTATAAACCTTCAGAATGTGAGAAAATAGCTGTCAGATTTGACATCTGACAGCTCATTCGACATGTGTGATGTATGAAGGTTGCGTTCATTTTAAAAAATTTTGGTAAGACATTATTTTATCACTGCCGCCCCCAAAATGGTTCAATCACAGAATGTACCTTTTGCGATGTGCACTGTTTCTTCCAATCTCATAAATAAGTCATATACAATCAAAGAACTAAATCGTTTGCCAAAATACTTGTTTAGTAGGGTAATAGCTGTCCCAGTAGCGTTTTAAACAATAATTCTTGTGTAGGAATAGTCCGTTATTTATTGAAACAATAAACATCGCTGAATTCAATTTCGCAGTACAGTTGCTGATTCCAAAATTTACTCGATTTATGGCTGCCATTTAAAGGGATTGCTGACAATGAAACCCATATAAAAATAAGTAATCTTGACTTATATTGGGTACATTTTTCCGCCATGTATTAAGATTATAAAATGATAAAAAAATATTTAAACCGCTGTAAAGCTCGAATGTAATGACAAACTTAGGTCTTTCATACCAAAATGCGCAAATAGTGATGTATCTTTTTAAAATTAAGTAATTTGACAGAAAACTGACTAAGCAAACTTTCTGTCTACAAAACTTCAAAGTTAATA
Source organism: Athetis lepigone (assembly GCA_033675125.1). NCBI lineage: Eukaryota > Metazoa > Arthropoda > Insecta > Lepidoptera > Noctuidae > Athetis > Athetis lepigone. The sequence goes on along the minus strand of CM066229.1, from coordinate 15,993,008 downwards.
AGTAATTGGTCAATAAATGACAAGTGTGAAGTAATTACTTTGGTATTAAACAATATTTTCTTTGGTTCGAACTATAAAAATAATTCCCCGACAGGCCATTTTAACCTTCCGACGACCAAGCGACAGCCGACTGTCGGGCTGCTATTGTCTTTCTATTGGATTGGTTTAATAAACTTATTAAAGGTATGATTTATTACTCAAGTGATAATAATATTAATTCATTTTCAATAAACTTATTCAAGGAGATTGTATCCTAAGAATCATAAAATCTCCTTAAATAAGTTTATTAAAAACATGTTATAACGAAATATATACATCAGATTTTCAGAAAACTCGTTGCTCGGTCACGTTCATACAAATTCCTGTAATACGAGCACGTAACTATTCAGGCGTCCTCTTGCTTTGAATTAAATTTACACGCTCCACATTCGTAAAAGAATATTTTATACTAGATCAGCTTTATAATCAAACTAGCTTTCGCCCGCGGCTTCGTCCGTGGAAATGGTCTCCCATCCACTTAAAACATGATTTTTTTAAAAAGAGTGTCCGTGGAGTTTCTTGATTGTTCTTCTCCATAGAGATCTACGTTTTGGAACAGGCAATTAGCGTCACTTTTCTGACTGACCGACCGACTCTTTGACAATTCATAAGTGCCTATAAATGGTCTAAGTGAAATAAATGCCTTGAATTTTGAATTTTGAAAACTAATTTACCCCTTTGGAGATTTACCCTTTTGTTAGAGGATACTACTTTTTACAAAGATAATACGTTCGTTGAGATTTCAACAGTAATCAGCCGGTTTACCGTTTTATAAATATAGATAGATAAAGATAAATACTTTATTGTCATTGTTTGTTTTAGCTGGATTGGAATATTTATTTTTATGTATGATAGCCTGGTTCATGAGACTATCACAGGTTTTATGATATCCCGCTCCGTCCAACGCAGATAAAGCGCGAGCGATAGTCAGTCATTACGTTTACTTTAACTAATACAGAAACTTAGTTTGTAATTGAGCATAATATTTTAAATTAAAAATAGCAAAACTATATTTATGTCCCACTATTTTGCTAAGTCCATCAAAAGAAGGCACTTAGGCGATTCACACACGGCACCGCGCGCCGCCGCGGAGGGCGGTGAAGCGGATGTCATGTTGTATGAGACACTTAGAAATCCGTTGATACCTAACACACGTACTTACACCGCTCTAACCGCTCTAACCTAACCTAACCGGATTCAGTTGGATACCATTTTACGTGAAACGATTGCTTATCAGACCTCCACAACCCAGTAATTGGGCGTCTCGATACTCCTTGGTTGTAGTCTGTTAAAGTTCTACGAATGACAACCAGGACCAATGTCTTCACTTGCTTTCCGTGATGCGAGATGTCAGTGATGTCCGAGACTAACTTTAGAAAGTACACATGAATTGTAAAAGTCACATTGTGGCTTACCCGGATTCAAAACCACAACTACTTACATGAGAGGCAATCTCCTTAACCACTGGGCCATCACGATAAGTAGAATATACGTAGATGAAAGTTTGAAATTTAATAGTTGCCTAAAATCTATTACAATAAAAAGTTATTGTAATAGATTTTAGGCAACTATTAAATTTCAAACTCACAGTCAACTAAACATTTTAACATTTTAACAGTTAACATTTTAACAGTTAACTAAAGAGTTAACTGTGAAAATGTTTAAATGTACGACTAGCATTACGCATTGTAGCCGACCGTACCTATACGTAGTACTCAAATACTTTCAAAGTATCTTCATTTCTTTCAGGATAAAAGGATCCTTTTACTTCGCGTGATTAAATCCGCTTTTTTACTACGTATTCTGTTTCATTTGACTTTTTTGCTTTCTTTGATTTGGTGTTTTGTTGGACAATGTTTTGCTAGTTTGACCCGGGAATGTTATATAGAGGTAAAGGAGGAGGGTTTATCAATTTGTCAATTTTTGTGGGGCTTACCTTATATTATAATTTACTTTGTGATTTAAAGATAAATAAATAAATAAACAAATACAGAAGCTTTGAATAGGGCTGGCTCTATGTAACAACTTAAGCCTATGTCAAAAATATAATAATGATATTGCCATAACAGCCCGGTCGGCAGGCTAATTCCTAATCATCCCCACCCCGTCGTTCCCACTGGGTACGAGTGGAAAAAAAGTTTCGTTCGTCACTGTCCCCAGTAGTGACGATTGAAACTTTTTTTTC